>OW388295.1:7072938-7491809 GCA_936450465.1 Gibbula magus | reverse complement strand
TATTTAAAAGTCAATATTTCCAAAGTCAACATTTCACAAACATTCTATTTTTTCCAAAGTCAGCATTTCACAAACATTTTTTTTTCAAAGTCAACATTTCACAACCATTATATGTTTGCCAAAGTCAACATTGGCCCATGGGAAATCCGCCCATGGGAAACCTGGCCCATGGGCGAAGTCTCGCCCATGGGAAAAATAATTTCCTTTGCATGGGGGGAATTCACAAATACCTAAAATATGTTACTGCTAGACCCATTATTAAAAATTAGAAAATAATTTTTGTGTAACTCAAATTTTAACAACCTCTCGCCCATGGGCCGGCT
Organism: Gibbula magus; assembly: GCA_936450465.1. Taxonomy (NCBI): domain Eukaryota; kingdom Metazoa; phylum Mollusca; class Gastropoda; order Trochida; family Trochidae; genus Gibbula; species Gibbula magus. Next base: position 7,491,486 of record OW388295.1, on the reverse strand, counting down.
CATGGGCAGGCCCATGGGCGAACTTTCCCATGGGCATACCCATGGGCAAGGGGGTCTGTATCTCACGTACGGTGCGGGGTAGAAAGTTGGAATTTTCGTCAATATCTTAGTTAAAGTATAAAAATAGGTTTTTGATAGAATTTGAACTTCTCACTTATGTTATTTACGTTGGTCAATTATGGAATCTCGGGTTTCCATAATAAAATCGGGTCGCCTTTCAAACATATGCACAAGGTACAGAAATTGCTGTTTCAAAATGGTTTTGGTTGAAACTTATTTAGTTCACTAAGTGGATTTGTAAACAAGCTGCAATAGCCTATCTGAATACCTCTCCAATTTTTTTTATTTAAATGTCGACATTGTGCATTCTCTTTGACTTTAATTTATTGACGCATCATTGCTGCAGGACATAATAACTTTTAAAAAGGTTGACCGTCCATTTCTCTTCCCTATAAAACATGATTAGATAATGTTTAAAAATTAAACATTTATTTTTGTTGTTTGTGTAGACGTGATGTAACTATTTTTCAGTCGGACTCTTAAATTATATATCTTGCATTGTATCAGGTTTGTATTGCTTCTCTTGCTCCTGGAGTTAAATCCTTTAATAAGGAAAAAGAAAAGTTGATCTCAATGATATTGTAGACGTTCATTACGAATAAGATGCTCCGTTTTTGCCTTTTAATGACAGGCGAACCAGTTACATTTACTGTCAACATAAAACATGTTTTAGTAAAATTTATTAAAGCATGTTCCGTATTTAACAGGTTATAAAGCTACTTTAAAAAGTAGACCTTTTCATTGCGACATGGTATCGGCTAATTACATATATCATGTTTCTGTATATTATAGTTAATGTAATTTAATTATTTTATAAATAAACTCTTTGTCATAACGTTGTACGAGTTTGTTGGCTAAAATGTCAGATATAAATTTCGGACGTAACAAGTAAAAACTCGGGGATGGTGTCTGTACATTAATTTCGAACTAATTCTTCAGATTGCTCTTAATAATCTTTGTGTTGTGGCTTTACGTTCACTTACGATTTGTAGGAAAAAAGTATTTTTAAGTAAGAGAATTTCCATATCATTTGAAATTGAAAAATATTCTATCAATATTAAAAAACATAAATCTTTACCGTTTTAAAACAATAGTAGAATTAATTAATTTTAAGACATCGTTTAATTCGTGACAACTACGATACATGGCGTTAAATATTCCCAGAAACAAATCTCATTGACTTATAAACAAACATTCTATAACAAATGTATCCATATTAAAAAGAACTGTGATGGGGTTGACCCATCCTCTTTCAATGTGAATCCGATATTCTGTCATGCATTTAGTTGAAACTATCATAAACAAATCCTATAAATCCTATCCTATTCCTCTTATAAATATTTCCCGACACTAGCTGTAGGCTATATTCAAAATTTTAACTGGAAGGTAATTCAAAGCAAGTTCTCGAAACGTAGGTCTAGTTTCGGATATTCGTCAAGCTTAAAGCGTAAAGCGTAAAACAAAAAAGGCAATCAAAGAGAGACATATAATTACTCATTACTCTTGAATTTAAAGTTACTTTTTATCGTTTTTCTTCATCGCAAATAGTAAACAGTTGTCTTCAGATCCATGTAGGCCTATAGGCCTAATTTCTTTTGCGCACTGAAAAATAAAGATGCAGCAAGTGATTAGACAGAAAGTGCGGTTTTCCCCAAAAAATCTCAAAGTACTGCGGGTGCCTTCCTTTTGATATCTTCTGAAAAAAGTTGTGTATATTTATTCTGTTTTCATAACCGTAAAGAGAAAATAATTATCTTTAATTCCATGTATAATTTGTATATGCGTAACAAAATGTACATATGCGGGAAGTCATGCGACAAGTGTCGCAAATACAGGGCGATTATCAACATCTTTTAGCGTCAACGGCCGGACAGCAAGAGGGTTAATTGATGTATTCTCCTTTCATATAAATAATTGTAATAAGCTCAAAATTACTTTCTTCATAAAAGGGTAGCTTTTTTAATAAATATATTGACATTTATTTCAGGATGTCATTGTAATAGTTTTGTTTAAATGTTCAGTGTTGAATTTCTGGTACAGTAGGCTAATTTGACATGATTTAAATTTAGAAATATACGTTATTTCAATAAATAAAATCTTCAAATGAATGAAATTGGACAGCTTTCTTTTACACTCAAACAGCGCAAGGTAATTTGATCATTTAATCATGTTTAATATAACTCTTTTCGTGATTTCCATACAATGTGGGCGTGTACGCTACAGTGTAAACAAGCCAGCAATCAGCACCTCAATGGCGGACGACCCTAGCGCCTCTAGTGAGAAAGGGGGATAACTCTAACCATAGCAGAGCTGCCTACCCCTAATTAAAGCTTTGTGTAGAAAAGAAAAAGATTTGGGGTATTTTATTAAATTAATGTGTACAATCCCAGCACCGGGTTCGCGCGCAGCGCGGAGCCGCCCGACGACGTATAGTTGTCGGGGGGAGGGTATGGGAGGGTGCGCCCTCCCATTGGTGGCGGTTTGGGGGGCCTCCCCCAAGAAAATTTTGAATTTTTCCAGTGAAATGGTGACATCTGAGGGGTTATCCAAGCAAAAATACATTCACAATTATTTTGTAAAAAGTTCAGTTTCATGAAAAATATTTCTTAAAGTTCTCATTTAATGAACAAGTGAGATAATTTTTAATGAAATTTTCTTTATCATGATCTTTAATTTTTTTGCTGTAAATAACAGATTGTAGTTACCCCTCCAAAAAGTTTTCAACAGATTTGGACAATTCACAAAAGTGACCCAGACGAGTCAAAATCACCTTATCAGCTGAAAATTCTCATCCCTGACAATCACTCAAACAATTGGAGATGCGGAGACATGAAGTGCCATAGGATAGATTGTAACTAAATGACTTAACAGGTCTTAAATGACAATGTACTTCTTTGCACACCAAATAATACTTTAAAACTAACAAACTAACAAAGTCAAGACAATGAAAAGTTTATTACTGATATTTCAAAAAGTCAAATATAGGAAATTTGCTTGGGAATGCACATATCCTCACATTAACATCTGCTGTACATGGAATTAATGAGATAAACTTGTAAACAATCACATTGGTCCATATAACAAAGCCAAGACAATGACTCAAGAAGGCAAATACAACAACGATTTAAACTTTGGAATACACATCTCATCTCACATATGCAACATTGCAGTATCGAGGTTAAACCTTGTAAATAATCTAAGTGGTCGATACATGACAAAGTCAAGACAATGAAAATTTCATTATTCAGGGTTAAGTACATGTACTTCAAGAAGTCAAAAACATTAAACTTTGGAATGAACATCTTATCACAAGTGACCACATATCATCTGCAGTACATAGCTAGAGTCAATACTGTTTCAGAGACCTGTAATAGCAGCTCTTTAACTTTTTTAGTTCATCATCAGTGTACACCCTGACTGGATCTCCTGGTTTTCCCTTCACAACCATGATGGCATCAAGTGTCTCACTGCTCAGAGAAGCTCTTTGATCAGTTTTGTTTTTGCGGACACAAGAGAAAATTCTCTCACACTGAGCATTGCTGTGTGATATGGTCAGAATGCCAAGCATTACCTGGGAGAGCTGCCTGTACATGAATTCACCTTGAGCATCCTTCAGCTGCCCAATAGCTTGCCAGGTGTGATCACATCTGTCTTTCTTCAAACTCTGAAGATCAGTTGACTGAAGGTCTGCTAGCTGATGGACCAAATCATCATTGCTGGAGCCTGAAACAAGATATGATGCAATCTAGTTTCAAATAAATAAAAGCCAATGCCTTCATAATTACAGGAAGTTTACATTTGTACAAAATGTGTTTAGATGTTTCAGTTACACAATTTAATTGATACAATGAACAGTTATTCTCTATTTTTAATTATTATTTCAATGTTTTACATTGCTTTATTTACTGTAGTTGTCAAAGTACAGTACATGACCACTAAAATGTTTTCCATTGTTTTAAATTCATTTAGATCAGATGTCAAAGAAAACAAATAAATGAAACATGTACAGTACATAGTTGAGAACCACTAAAAATATAGTGTTGTTAATAAAAAGATGACATACATACCCTCTGGTAGAAGAACTGGATATCTATCCAGGAAGTAGTTCAGGTCATTGGTTGTGTGGTGCATCAGCAAGTCAGTGTCGGCAATTTCTGCATGGTCCAAGAGTTCCTCATTCAAGGGAAGTTTTTCCTTGATGTACTTGCATGCAGCAACATAATAGTGGTGGATGTTTTCAAAGAACTCCTCCAGTCTTGGGTTCTAAGATGGTTTTCCTCTTTTTGTTCAATGAATCGTCTGGCCGCTTCTCCGATGATCACATCTTGGCCTCGTTTCTGGTTGGCTTCTCTTTCAAATTGAACTTCAGTCACCGACTTTCCGCTGAGAGCACCAGGTTTTACAAACCTGATGAGCAGTTCTCTCATCAGCTTGTGTAGGGTACGTCTGAGGGTGTGAATCTGTGGCTTGTCCGCTTGTAAGGTGATGTTCACTTTGTGTATGGGCATAAGAGCATGTTGGAGGAAGAGACAATACAGTTTGTTTGTGGGCGAACGAAAGAATGACTCCAAGAAGCAAACCTTTGATTGCTTGTATGTTGTCTTAGAAGATTCAGCTTTGGATGCCTCTGTACCTGTGGCCTTGGGATCAGTTTTGGAATGCTTCACAGGCCCTAGTGACTCTTTCTGTTTCACGAAGAAAACCTTTAGTGCATCCCAGTTTTCCAGGATTCTAGGCAAACAAGTGCCGACGCTCAGCCATCTTGTTGACACATGCTTTAAAATCTTGTGATGTCCAACGTCATACAGGTTCTGGTATTCTTCAAGTTCAGCTTGTCTTTTGCTGGATTTATCCAAATAGTAGTAAGTGTCGACTAAAACCTCTTCGATCCTGAATGGAAGGCAAGCTGCAGCCTTTTCAGCTGCGTGATGTAACAGATGACATGGGCATCCAGAGAGATACAAACTTGGTTGCTTCTGTAGCATGAAGGCAAAAACACCTTTTTTTCTCCCTGTCATTACACTAGCATTGTCGCTAGAAAGGGCCAAGCAGTTGTCCCATGGTATCCCATTCCTCGTCATCTCTTGGTCCAAAAGGTCGAAGATGTTTTGACCTACAAATAGATTGAAAGAAAATACATGATCGATGTTGAAAGAAACCAGAATGTTGGGCATTTACAATTGCATTAAATTTAATAAAGGTTAGTAATGTCATGCAAACACTGATGAATATGATTAATAAAAAATAAAATTCTAGTTCATTTATGTAAATAATTTCAAGAAAAAATTATTAATAAACTTAATCATCAAAGGAAACTTGTTTTGAACCAACAGTTCAAAAGCCATATTAATGTGATAAAGGCAACCACAGCTAAAGTACAATGTAAAATTGTAACAATTAATTACTTTATAAATTATGTAAAACTGTAAGGAATATGATACATATCCTCTCAACGACGGCTCACATCACATGCAGAACAGAACAGCAAAACAAGCAACTGAAAAGAATAATGAACATTGGATAGATAAACAACAAAACAAAAATTATAAGAAAATATAATTGAAAATAAATAATAACATTAAAAAAACAATGATTTTTTTTTAAATAATGAATTTAGTCCCCAAAGTGGTAAAAGTTAATTTAAATTATTAAATGTGGGTTTTTGGTCCCTTTTTTGTCATTTTTCATCAACTCATTACATTACTTCATGCAAAAAGTCATTTATAGTGTGTCATACTAGTATTTTTTAAGTAAACAAATATGAAATAATCATCAAGCAAGCTTTAACGAGGTTAATAATATGTTTTTAAGTCGTTTGACAGACTTGTAATTGTAATAATCATTAATGTTTGAAAAGAAATAAAAGCTGTTTTGAATCAAATCTGTTCACAGAACTTGACCGTGTGTTTTGATATATAATATTAATCACGCATATATTGATAGTGTTTGATTTCATTCTTACCTGTAGCAGCCTTCTTCAGCACAGGAACACCAAGCAGTTCTGCATTCACTCCGTCATATCCGACTGTAGTCACAACTATAGGGAATTGCTTTTCTCGTTGGTCGTTACTTCCATCAGTGGCAATACAATACGGTCCAGTTTTCATTTTCTCGTAAATGGTATCCTTTTTCATGCTTGACAATTCTTTAACGATAGCTGTCGTCTTGCTTCTTGAACATTCATATGAAGACCTCAGGATAACAACGACCTCAGTCAAAAAATCAACTTGTCCATAAATGGCAAAAAACTGTTGTTTGGATATTGTTCCTTTAAACTAAAATTAAACTATGCCTCCAAGATAAGCACATGTTCAAGACTTATTTTGCATATTTACAGAGTAATATGAGCCGTTTTGAAGAAGTTACTTTTAAAAAATGTATTTATTCGACCTAAGTCCAAATACAACACTAACCTAAGTCCATAGTCACTTTCAACCTAAGTCCATTGATCAACAAAGACAAACTCTTTTCATGGATTTGAAAGTATTTATTCATAAAACAACAAACAAAATTGAAATATCAAAATAATTATCAACTTCATTCATATGCAAGCACTCCCATGACCATACTTTAATCCTCTTTGAGGTAGTAAAAGTGGCTTCGACAACATTTTTGTAAATGGATGTATTCATGTGAACAACGCAGATAATTCATCATTCTTATGTTCAGAAGTCGACATTACTTTCTAAAAGAAAAAATACAAGACCTGTAAACTTACAAATCAAAGTTTACCGATACCTGGCAACATTAATAGAACAAACTAACTTTGTTTAACCATCAAAATGCAACTGGTATTTTTTTCAAAACATCAAAGCTTCTGAAAATGGTCTCGCGTAAACAACTACCAAATTCACAATCATGAAGAAACTGATCTTTTCAAAACATCAAAACATTTGAATTCTGAAAAGGGTTTCAAGAAAACAACTGTCAAATTCACAATCATGAGGTAACTGATCTTTTCAAAACATCAAAACATTTGAATTCTGAAAAGGGTTTTAAGTAAACATCTATCAAATTCACAATCATGAAATAACTGATCTTTTCAAAACATCAAAAATTTGAATTCTGAAAAGGGTTTCAAGTAAACATCTATCAAATTCACCATTATTAAATAACTGATCTTTTCAAAACATCAAAACATTTGAAGTCTGAAAATGGTTTCAAGTAAACAACTACCAAATTCACCATCATGAAGTAACTGGTTCACTTTTGAAAAGTGAACAACCACCAAATTAACTAAGGTAACATTTTCCTGAAAAGGGTTGCAAATGAGCAGTTAGCGAATTAAAGTCAATTACTTTCAAGTCTCAATGTGAAAGGCATCATTTAACTGTTACTCAGTGTAATCACTGTCATCATCATCTGTGTCAACATTGTGGAAAGGCCTAGCATCTGCGTTAGGTAGACGTTGGTAGAAATCTCTGTACTGCATTGGAATAAACGGCATCATCTTCAAGAGATCTTTGTACTTTGCTTCTTTGATGGGCAATAACTCTTTGTATTTTGGAGCATCGACATCTTCAGAAAGTGAGTATCGTCGACGAGCAACATTGATCTTTATCCATGGTTCCCGGCTATCTAATGAGTACCTACACCACACTTCATCAGGATGGCTGTGGGTGACATCTGTGCCTGATTCCCAGTCGAGTTCTTGGCTCTGTCCAAAACTGAACCAATGGAGCTTTCGAAATGAAACCTTTTCTCCTGTTTGACTCCTCCAAAGACTAGCAGGTTTTAAAGCTTTAGCTCTCGCTTCATAGTCAACGAAATCTTCCTGGACCATGGCATGAACTTCAAACTTGTTGCTGGTTCTGGCGTCTTTTATGATGTCGATGTAGTCATCCGGAATGAACGCCATCTTCACCTTCTTCCGTAGTTCAATTGAGGCAAAATCTGTGTCATTTGGAAGTCTGGTGTGACCCTTTGTCAGAATTTTGTGATCCACTTGTTCAAACCTTCTGTCACATGACACAGAATTGCTGGTCAAGTGATGCAATTTGGCCACCATGAGTTTGTTTCTGTTTTGCCCTCCACATCCATCAGAATAGAGTATGAGCTTTTTGGCACCAGTGGAGTGCTGTTCCAAATACTTTTCTAAGCAGGATGCCACTTCAGATCCACCTTTCTTGGCAACCGTTTCATCATAAACGTACATGATTCCATGATTATTGACAAAATCATGAACTCCAAAATTATAGACACTTAGTTGCCTGCTATAGTATATATCACTATGGGTTAGTGTTGGTATCAAAAAATTCTTTTGATAGTCAATGCTGATGACGTCAGTTGCATCAATTGAACATTAGGAGTGCCTATTCATTTTCCTTGTTCTTTCATTCCATGACCTTTTTGAACTTTCTCGATCTGTTTTCATGTGATCATAGCCAAACTGGGCATCTTGTTGATGTTTCTCTTTGGCTGCCGCTATTTCATTTCTTTTTGCCTCTGTTTCAACTCCTTTCAACTTTATTTCAAATTCGTCACAGGTGGCACAGGTATCACTTCTTGGGTGTGAAAATGATAGATTGAAATGGGTGTTGAAAACATCTCTGTAGTACCATTCTCGGACATTTCCTGTGTACTTCATATTCTGTTGTACCCTTTCAAACTGTTCAGATTCATTCTGCTCCAAATAAAGCAGCCACATTCTATGGATTGTCAATTCTTCATTCAGATATTTTCTATTGCCATTTTTATGTCTTGAATAGTGGGAGACACGTGCAGGAAATGAGTTGATATGATCTATCACAGCTTGAAGGATTTCTTCTGAATGCTTCTTATGGTTGCTGTGCTTACCACGCTTATCAGTTGGAGGACGACATCCATCTGCTGCCTGTATTATACGCAGCCTCCCTCTCCCTATGCCATGTACTGATAAGAACGCATTTTGACACACTTTTTTCTCTTTACCATCAGGGAATCTTATTTTGTACGAGAATGAAATATTTCTCTGCCTTGGCACTTCACTGCGAGGTCTTTTCCTTGCAACAGTTGATCGTGATATAAGTCCATGGAGGTAGGCATTTTGTTGATCTTGATTAGCTATGTCCCAAAATGATGTGAACAGGTTAAGGAGCTCCTCATCTGTTTCCAGGTCAAGACATTTGTTCTTACAAGAACATTTTGATGGCTTTGCTGCAGGTACTTTTTTACCACGTGCACTTATATATGTTTGGCCAGTTTGACGTTTTTGACGTCTTATGTTCCTCTGCCAATTCTTTTCATTTCGTTTCTTTCTTTTACTATTTTTACCACTTCCAGGATTGCTGTCTGTTGAATGTACCTCGGGGGCTATTGGAGTGGCATCATCTGAAATCCTATCAGAATCAGAGTCTGAAGAAGAACGAGAGGGAACATAGGTTTCATCCTGACTGTCATCTATTGTGACATCCAATTCATCCTGGCTATCATCTGTTGTGGCCTCAACTTCACTTGTATTGTTTACATCAGGATTTGACAAAGCGGCTGTTGCAGAGACTTCTGCTTGAGAAATATTGTTGGACTCCAAAACACTTTGAATAGCTACTTCATTCCCATTAGCAGTACCTAACACACATTCATGGTTCAAGTCAGCATTTAAGTCAATGTTCCAATCTGCTCTTTCCTGTGTAGATCCCATAAAAGCTTCAAAGAGTGATGGTCGTTCATCCATGTTGACGTTTATGTTGGACGGAAGATTAGATGCACACCATACATACGCTGGATCTCCAGATATTCTTCCTCCTCTACACCTCTAGGTGAAAATCCCAAAGAGATCATATGAGGCCGTTGCTTCAAAATAACCCTGACGATATCAGCTGTCAAAGTTATTCCAAATGAATCACAGCTTACTAGGTTTAGTGAACAGCATATTTCACACACTGCTGAAGGGGAGAGGAAAGTACGTGAGACAGCCAGTTGATCCAAACTTGTAACACTTTTTACACTAGTGAGACAATTATCACTAATTTTGCAGTCATTCAGCATCAGGAATCGTAAAGATTTCAAATGTTCAAGAAATCTTAAATTGGATACTTTGGTGTTGCTCAAGTCGAGGAGTACCAATCTTCTACCAAGACTTAAATATTTCAGGAAAAGTCTGTTTGTACTTATAGGTCCGACATTGATTCTGTGTGGCTCAAAGTCCAGACTTGTCATATATCTAGCTTGACAAAGTACATATTTCAATTTAGTAATGTCAAACGTCAGCTGTTTGTTCACTTCAAAATGTGACCATACTGTTGGAGAGTTACAGTGCTTCCAGAAAGCTTTTGACACAAGTTTAACAGGACCCAGCTCCTCAAGAGGAATGAAGGATAGTATGTGCTCCAATGTTTCGCCTGGAAGCCAGCTGAAATAACAAAAATGGTTATTTTAATAAGAAATACAACTCAGTTCAACAGTAGCCTAAGTCCATAGATTACGAAAAGTTACTCAAGGAAGGATGCTTGAGTTAAATTGTAGGGAAATAAACCTGATCATTGTGATGTGTCATTAATCTGTAGCCATTATCATTGTCAATTAATGAATTTGATTGCAGTAAGTGATCAATACAATTAAAAATCTAACCTAGCTGATGAGCCTCCAATTCAGCCTAAGTCCATGGTATATTAACAAGTCAGAAAAATCATTATTTTAACAAGAATTGGTCAGAATTGTACCAATGGACATCATTATAGTGAGCAGAAATAAAATTCAAGTTCTCAAATGTATGATAGTATACTGTTTTCATTGACTTTTATGCAGATAATTAAGGAACTTACCTTATGTGACAAGATTCCATTCCACATGTCAGCTAAGGTCTTTGAGCAACAGTAACCTAAGTCCGTGATTGAAAGTGAGGCTTGGACTTAGGTCCTTGTTGCATAACAGGGTCTATCTGGAGGTTCAATGCAAGGCTAAACCAGTCAATAAACTATCTTTATGCTGTTTTAAGAAGATTTTAAAAAGTCAATACTATACGATAAAATTATAAAACAATTTTACCAAAATTTGGACTTAGGTCTATGTTTTCCTCATGTCTTCATATCTGCTTGCGATTTTTGAATCAGGAAATGCCCTTTTCGCTATACGTGTAAACATATCGGATGCCGATATTGGCAGGTTCATTTTGACAAAAAATTCAGTCATGATCGTCTCTGCATTCATGACGGCCTTATCATCATCTTTCATGATCTTCTGGGGCATGAAACTTGTAATAGATGCAGTCTGTTTGTTCAGGCTTTGTTTTGAAATATGAGCTTTTGATCGCATATGACGTGTTATGTCGTATTTTCCCGAGTGAGTGATTGAAAAATCAGTTTTGCAATATTTGCAATATGCATGCCCCGATCCAAGACTTGAATGCTCGATACCTGGAATGGTACTGTATTTTTCCAAATACCTTTGACTGTAGATGAATTTCGCAACTTTTTCTCGATCATCAACTTTACTGACAGCCTCGTCTAACTTTCGCTTTGCCGCCATTTTATAAACAACTCTCACGGAAACATGCGAGGGCCTTTCCCGAACAAAACGAATTACCATCAGCCAATGAAATTACTTCGTTAAGTTACGATACGACCCGAAGTATTTGACCTATTCTTTTCATCCAATGAAATACACGTAATTGAATAAATTATCTTTCGGCTATAAGAATAAAGGGAGGTCACTCTATTTTGGTTTCGTTTTCAAGCGAGACACGCATTTTTGCCGATAATAAAAACTAATTATTGTAAAACATTTTGAAGCGTACAATTTAGTGCATGTGGCGTATTATCGTATTTTAGAAGGTATGTGCGTACAAAATACGCCAAATGCGTACAAGTAGGCAGCCCTGCCATAGCTTCAAATAGAAACGTGTATATTTCAGAACAACACTTTCATCATTTTACAAGCAGTTGGTTTGGGATCACTTGGAGAAGAGGGACCTGTCCTTCAGTGGCAGATTAACAGGATACCGGTACGTACTTCAGTGACAGATTAACAGGATACCGGTACGTACTTCAGGCTAAATAAACAGGGGAAATGTTTCTCTGGCATCAGTGCATCACTTTTATTCATGCGTTTGACAACTTGTTATTGTCATTTGCAAAAATCAATTTAGTATTTACCTTATCAAGTTTGCTAAATCTCCAAAATCTATTTGTCCACTAAATATATGTGTCTGCAGGAATGGATGTGTTTCAGTAATGTATACTGCTGCCACCTTTAGGCTATAAAATAAGATGTACTTCTCCCGCACAATTTATTTTTCGCCCAAAAAATAAAAATAATAATAATATTAACTAGGATTGCCAAGGCAATACTTAGGTCTTCAAGATTTCTGCTTGACCTTGAACTCCATGTTGGACTCTCTGTTATTCGCCAGTTATTCCGCTTTAGAATGAACTATCAAACATGTCTCTATCTTCAGTAGTTATTTTACAAAAATTCCCCAAAGACAATGACCCTTTGAACATGGAAAAATCGCTTATTAAGTGATCCCAACATGACCTTTCTCACGATTTAGACAAAATGGTTAATATTTTCATACTAAGTTGAAAAATAGTAGTAGTAGAAAATATTGTGTTTTAATTTCCACTTAAGTAGATGTAATCATCATTTAGATTGCATACATAATTAATGCGTTATCGTTTTTCTGAATATTCAAGAAAATTCTCTAAATTGCTTAAATTTTGACCCCTTGAGAACGTTTTCGATGTTCGGAGCTTAACTATCAACTTTTTGATGAAAGGGTTCAACTGAAAAGTTGTTGTTCTTGAATTTGTTATCCGAAGGTGTAAAGATAATGGAATTATCTTAATTAGTTAAGCAGTTATGATCCTTTGAACGTTACTGAAAATGACGATTTTCGAAAAATGACAAAGTTCTATAACATGTCACACGTAAGGTATGACAAATAAATGCTTGAAAATTGTTGTCCTTAATAAAATGATATCTCTCCTTTAACATAAGCTATTAAACATGTTGGTATCTTTAGTGGTTTAAGATCTAAAATTCTTCGAAAAATATGCCCCTCAAAAGTCCTCAAAATCTCGAAATTTCATACATTTTGACAAATGCGATAGTTGTGGCCTAACTATCGACTTTTACATGATATAGATCTGTTATGGAAATGTTAAGTAACATATGATGATCAGATGGCAATATGTATCTTTGACATATCTCCATTTTGTACAGAGTTATGCTCCTTTAAACATGAGGCCGAAATTCGGTCTTTTTAAAATTGACCATGTTCAATGATGGATTATCAAAATTCTAGGATGAAATTGAAAAATCGACAACTACAACCCTCTGAAGAATTCATTTATCTTTAAAATAAGCTATCATTTGTATATGTACTCATAAAATTGAAGGACGAGAAGGTTTTCTTAGACCATACCCTAAAAACATCGAAAGTTCACACAAAATTCAGTTTTTTCGAAATAGCAAAAAATCTATTATTACGGCCGAAAAAAGGCCGTTGTGTTTTTGATGCGGAATGTTGTTGCGCACATTTTGATGAAGGTTTTGTGAAAATATATTGATTAGTATTCGAGCTACGAAGGTTTAAAGTTTTGACTTCAAGGGGAGATAACTCGAGAAAGAAGTCGAAAATCCAAAAAGTGGCTCTTTGTTCTCTAAGTTGGGTCACAGGATATCATCACTGAAAAGTTCATGCGAATCGACCCAGTGTTTACTTCAGAAAAAAGTACAAATAATAATAGAGAAGAACACGGATAATAACAATAGGTCTTCCAGACGTAGTCTTGAAGACCTAATAAATAGGTATTTATAATGCACTATGGTCCATCCAAAGCATGCTCAAAGTGGAATCAAGTACTACCACCAACGTCTTGATAACATTGTGCCGGAGAAACTTTTTTTTTTGCAGCCTTATGTAATAAAAATAATTTTTTAGTATGATAGTTAGTAAATACAGCATATTGTTTAAGCTTGAAATTAAATTTTCATTAAATTTCCTAATATGGCATGTGACATTTCGCCCTCTGAGTACTCCTTTTGTAAGTAAATAACTCTCTAAATCTTTTGCCACATAGTTTCAGGAAAGGATGGTACTCGTACCTGTCCTTGATGGACATAGACTTCCCTGAGGGGTTCATGTGCCCAACGTGTGGTCCCGTACCAGACCTAGTTATTATGGATGGAGTTACAATTGGTATAAAGAGGTCCAATATGGTATACTCAACACCCACAACGGTAGACAACACTCAAACTTGATGGAAGATAAGTATATCTATCACATCACTGCAATGGAAGTCAAAAGGCAGTGTTTTGTTCAGAGCTGTACCCTTTAAGCTCATCATTATAACGCAAGATGGGCTTAAAGAGAGGGTTATATCAGAGTATTTTTTGTGGAAACCAAATTCGAGAGGACATGCCTGTAAACACATATATGTTATTAACGCATGCTTATTACACAAGACAGGTGAAAGTCATTACTGAAGGTAATAATTGTTTGATAAGAAATTTGGCTTCTGTCTTTAAAAATAACAAGATGGCAGTCATTGGCATTAAAAACCTCTCTTTTAAGCACACGTGGCCCTTCTAGTGTCCCTTCAGTGTCCAAAACTTTTCACATTTTGGACTTTACCTCCATATCTTCAGCTATTCTTTGCAGGCATACAGAGACAAATCATAAAAACATAATGAAGAATGATGTAGGATGTTAAATACGATATATATCAAAACATATGTATTGAAGGGATAATACTCATCCTCAATTTAAGATGGGTACTTGTATAGAATAATGCTATTGTACAACCCATATACTAATAGATGTGTCTATATCTTACTTCTTTTAGTACCAGAGTATTGATAAAGAACCAGCAAACAAGGAGGTTATTGAAGGCCTATGCAACAAAAGGGTTGTCACATGCAGAATTTCTAAATCTTCAAAAGCTGGCAGCCCTATAGTGTCCTTTTTTGTTACCTCCTTTATCCCATTTGTTGGAACATGGTTCTTCTTCCAAATCTCCAAAACTGTTTACATCATTTTTATGTTCCATTAGTTCTGATTACCCTTTATTGTCTTTAATTCATTCTGATTCCGTTTGTACTATTTTGGAAAAAGAAGGCACAGGAGGAAATTTTAGAAAGAATGTTTTTGACATGGCAATATTGGAGGAGAACTGTCCTTCTGTATTTCGCTTATTTACTAGTTTTGATGAAACTCCTGATTTCATTTCTGTTATATTATCTTCAGTTGTGGACAATGTTAGGCAGTTGCTTGATGCAAAAGCACATCACCGTGAGGTAACATTTGCCACCTTTGTATTTCTATTGCTTTGTTGTACATGTAATTTGTATAAATTCTAAAACAACAAAAAACGAGGCTTAAAAAATATATATACTTTAATTTTACTTTTGTTTGGTTTAAATTTCCACACAAAATTTTAGACTTACTGCCAGGAAAGGAAACATAAATAATCTATCCATTATTGATTTTGAAAATATTGTAAACCCAACTGATAACTAATAAACTGATAAAATTGTAATGGTGAAGTAAGCAGTTACCGTAAATCCTTGAATAATTGCCTGCCTTGAAAAATGGCCTGCCATGTAAAATCACTTGGTCTAAGCCCTCTTTGAAATAAATAATGAAGATTTCATTACAATTTTATAAATTGTATACATATGTTATGGCTTCGAAAAAACTAATCACCTGTCTCGAATAATCGCATGCCTTGATTAAATGCTGTGTCATAAACTGTGTTAGAAATTAATAATCACCGGGTGAGTATTCAAGGAGTTACAGTATTATCGAACAAGCCATGTCATGGTTAACAAAATATATTCACATATTCACATTTATTATATTTTTCAGTAAACAAAATGTTAAATGCTGTCACATAATTCATAATGTGATCACAAATATATATACATATAAAATTTGAACACTGTGTTGAAGGCTGCAGAGGAGGAGGACATAAACAACTGTAGGAAGTGTTTTCCATCACTCCCACAGTTGTATAAGCGCGGAACCTACGTCCTTGATAATAAGAACAAGGACTACCATGCCTGCAAAAAATCTTCAACAACTCATCGGTCCTTAAAACCAGGGATATTTACCATGTCCTGTTGTCATGGTAAGATTACAATATTCAATTTGTTAGGTTCTTACAAT
Source organism: Gibbula magus (assembly GCA_936450465.1). NCBI lineage: Eukaryota > Metazoa > Mollusca > Gastropoda > Trochida > Trochidae > Gibbula > Gibbula magus. The sequence goes on along the minus strand of OW388295.1, from coordinate 7,475,339 downwards.
AAAGTTTGTAATTATTAGGTTACTTTAATTTTTTTTAATATCTAAATGTACTCAATGGGCTTTGACCAGTTTCCAAAATATTTGGAACTATGGCTCCAATGATAAACCCTAACCATAAACAAGCAAATAAAGGGTAATATATCTGCGCAGATATCTCTGCCTGTGTATGCTTATCTCCCATCAGTCTCTTGTTTTCATTTAACCTATTTTGTACTTTATTCCTGCTAAGTAATGAATTTTACAAGGAAAATACTGATTGAATATGAATGAAAAATGTGTGTCCATGCACTAATTTAAAACTGAATTTCCAGGTGTTTGCTATGGCTTTTCTATGATGGAGAGTGCTGAATCGCCAGATGTCCCCTTTAGAACACACTTCAAGAGGGGTGTGTTAATTTGACATTATTTTATTACACTAGTCTTAATTTAATCAAACTTTGTAAAATGATATCTTTAAAGTAGTACTATTAAACAGTTTCCAGTTGATTTTAAAATATATAGAATAGACAGTTCATGACACATAAATTCAGTGTTTAAGTCTTTGTGAATAGAATGTATTGATTATGAAATCATGTGTTTATTGGTTTAAATGTTGTTTTTCAGCACCCAAAATTGTCATCTATGACAATGCCTGCAATTTGCAGCCGTATTGTCTCAATAGAGACCCAGGCTACTTTTGCAAAACATGGTTTGTCATTGACCGGTTTCACTGGCTAAACCACACTGGTAGGTGTATATTAATTCTATAGTTCAGGTATTAAAATGAAGTTTTTATAAGTGCACATATTTGACAATCATAACGGGTTTGTGATAGGGAGGCATGGTAAGGTCTTTCTGAATCGCTTAATTACTAAATCACAATTATATGTAATACATTTCTTCAAATTTTGGATGTTTTTGAACATTACTTGGGCATTATGACTACATAACTTTAATTGGACAGGTTACTATTTTTGTCTTGGTCATTGCAGGAATTGTGATGTTAGATGACATTTTTATTATATTTGATTATATTATATTACAGTGAAGTCCTGTTGGTTTTATACACTGACACTGGAGAGTCAGTGTTATTGCAATAGAATGGACTTAATGTGAGGACAATTATCGTGTTGCAACATTAACAATACAAAACTCTGAGATACAGAGCCAAGTGTTCTATGTTTAGTTCATCAGGCCTGAAAGGCCAGATGGGTTTATGCCATGGTCCATCGGGAGCATCCATAAACTGTTCACATTTGTTACTTCTCCCTTCAATTATTGGCATTACCAACCTAAAAGCTTTAAACGATTTCTTCTCAAGAACCAACAATGCTATTAAACTCAAACAAATCACTGACAATTTTTAAGACTGAGATTTTCCAGAATTGTGTATTATACAAAACTTGATGAGCTATAGAGCCCATAGCACTAATTTTACCATTGTTAATATATGGGAAAAAAAGATGATTGAACAATGTTTTAAATTTCCTTGCAGCCTGTCATGAAGGTTTCAACCTATCCATCTATAACCACCACCGGACCCGTAACAGTCAGGTTGCTGAGCAAAGCAATTCAACATTTAAAAAAATCAAACCTATGTTGTCCTACATGAGTTTAGAGAAATTTATTATTCATTGTAAACTTTATGTCTGGTTTAGAATATATGATTTCCATTGTAACTCATCAACATTCAATTAATTAAAAATTTTGTGATCTTTTCAAGCAATTGTCAAAAGTATATTCAACATAAGTATGCATTGTATTTACTAGTTACAGCAGTCAAATCAAAATCTTTTAAATGACAAAGTACAGTCCAAGAAAGGGAACATCTTTACACAATTAAATGGCTCAGGGTTGTAGCAACTTCCTCAGGATATGTCTGCCGTTGTTCTCAACCTCTCTTGTGTCAACTAGGGCCTGTCCAATTCAAATGGGTTTGACAGCTGAAAAAAGTCCATCTTTATATGAAGTCCTAGAATCAAATTTTCAATGTCAGTTGCTGAGAACACTTTACATTGTATGATTTAACATTACTATGTTAAAGGCGCTAATTTTAATTTTTCCAATTTCCCAATGTATAATGATAGTTTATATCCTTTTTACATAATTCAGAGGGTAAAAAATCTTATTACACAACGAAATTATCTGCAGTGGAAATGATGGTGTTGCATATAAAGCCAAAAATGCATTGCGGAACACATTTTATTATTTCGAATTACAAAAACGATTCCCATGGCTTTACCAAACCATATGATTTACTATTTGAAACATTATGTTTCAAATACTTTTCATCGACATGCCAGTATTAGAGAAAAAACGTGCTACAGAGCCTTTAAATATGTACTATGATTAACTCTGTTGAAATAATGCTGACCTTTAGCAATTCCCTGGCGAAGAAGACTGTAAATACACCAGAGTCTTTGCCATTTGTCTGTTTTAGAACCTGTTATCAATTGAATGAAAAACAATTAAGATTTAATATATTAGTATATTCTGTTAAAAACTCTTTTAAGATATATTTTATATTCATCAAATTTAAACTTAGGTAAAGTTAAATTTTGTAACTGTTTGTCCATTCATAAACTTTTAAATATTACGACTTTTTCTCCAGAACCAGTGACTCTAGAGAGCTTAAATTTCATGTACAGACAGTGTAGGTCACAGGGGTCATGGCCTTAAGAACTATTTGCTTTTATAACTTTGAAGGAATTATATTCCATATTTGTGTGTAAAGTTTCTTTTGCCTGTGAGTTTATATATATATATGCATTTAGTGCAAGTAAAGTAATTAATTTGCTTACATTTTCATGAACAGTTCTGCCCCCAAATACTCTGAAATGACATAATGTCACAGCATATTAAGTTTTTAAATCATTTGAAAAATCAAAACTTAGGAATTTGCTGGAATAGAAGGGTGTTTTTTAAAAGGTTACTGTTAAAGAATCAGTTTATTGCTTGTGAGGAATTGCTCACAATGAACCTTAAGAATGTCTTTTAATATATGTGGGACAAAGAAGCTTTATGTATAATAGTGAGATTTCATAAAGATATAAAATAAATAATGACTATTTTTCACCTCTCAAAGTTCGATTTGACCACTCTGTAGGTCCCTCCCATCGAACAGAGGATGGAGTGACGGTTTCCATCCCCCGAGACCAGAAACCAGTGGTTCCTGAAACATTTAATTTGTTTCACTATATCAATTTTGTTTGAGCATTTTGAAACTGAATTCCAACCAGAAGTTCTGAAATGTAGTTTTTTGTTTAAAAGAATGATGTATTTCAATTGTAAGAACAAGATAAGATACTTTTGTATAACTAACAAATAAACTGTTCCATGCATTTCAATTTATTTCTCATGTATAAAGCAAGTGGTAGCTTCAGTTTTGACAATAAGTATTGTGGCATTTTGAAAGAATACTAAAGTATATTGTTGGATCAGCCTTTTTTCATTTTAAAAAATTGTGTTAATGGTGAATAAATTAGCTTACCCAGTACACACAGGCAGCAAATACCTGCCTTGTGGTTTTGTGATTTTTCTGAAAGAGCAAATTTGAAAATTATGTATTTTCATGAAAAAGTCCTAAAATCGAAATATTGCTAACTACGATATGATAATCATGATGGTCAAAACACTTACGTCTTCCTCAATCCAACCTCTTGCATTAATTGCCCAGTTGAACTGGGCAGCACAGAAACAGCTGGCCGCAATTGATATTTGTAGATGCTTAAAATGTATAAGGAAATTGTTAATAATGACATTTATGGATACGTATAAGCATTTGACATCTTATTATCATTATCAATCTTATTGATCAAACCTTCAATTTATAAGAGCTACAGTTTAAATATTTAAGAAAGATTGTCTGAATATAAATATTTTGAAGATAACCAATGAATCTAGGGAACTGAAATTTTATGTGCAGACTCCTTGACCAATGGGAATTCGAAATTGAAGTTTTGGTGACCCTGTGACTTACCTTAAATACAGATGTCCACGACATGGTCATCCAACCATCTGCCCTGTGTCAACCGGTTGAAATCACTATGTCTGACTTCCAGACTCTTGTATAGCATTATTCTGCATAAACATGTATCATATGAATTCAGACTGTCATTAACTCATCAGGTACCGTGTTCATGGGGGATCATTCTTTCTATATATTGTCCTGATCATCCCTTAAATATTGATATTGCATACATTATGCAATTATATGTAATTTCAGAAACAAGTTAATGTGGGAAGCTAACCTTTTCAGAATAACAAATCAATGCCTTATCATTAATGTTTCTGTTTTTCTCACCTTTCGTCCTCCTCTCGTAGGATGGAATTGTGGCTGTAAAGTATAATGAACTGTATTAATATTTTGTAGTCTTGGGTGTGTGACTAGGTACGTTCATTATGGATTGTGTTACAAACTTTTTGGTATTAAATGTCTCCATTCTTTCATCATAATGATTTCATGATAAGTCATTCAAGGAATCTAAATTTGAAATGAAATATATTTTGGTGCTTACGTTTTTGCACAGAAATCTGTTGTGTGAGCTTGAACTGAAAGAAGTATAAAAGCATATTTAAATTGCACTCCAGTACCATAAAGGAAGATAAAGATGATTGCATTAATCTCTATTAACATAATTGCATTATTGTTACAATGATCTTTGTCATTGCTTATCATTATGTCGCCCACAAAGCTTTGAGTGGTGCCTTTTGCTACTTAGGTGATGGAGTGATGCCAGCCACTTGCTACTGAAATCATTATGAATGTTGTTCTTGTTTCCATGGAAATTTTTTTATCAAAGAGACCAGAAAAGGGACACAATTTGAAAAAGTTCTATTATTCTGATAGATTAACCTTTTAGGATTGTACTTTTTGTAAATAAGGGTAAGATGACATGGTTGGATTAAAATAATTAATATTTAAAACTAACTGCCAAATATAGCCTTTTCCGCCAATGGAAAGGTCCTTTCCCCCTTGTCCACAGCAAATTGAACGGGGTCCGCTGCCGATGTATTGCAGGGGCAAGGTGGGGAGGAGGTAACACCCTGTTCGGTAAACATCTTTACCTCTCTCCCCAAGGCACCAGCCAGATACATGACATGTGCCAGAGCGTCAAATCAGCAAATAAAATGGTTAATTTATCTGTATTTAATGTATAGCTATTAGATAAAACAGGAAAATACTTTATTCCACAAAATGAAAAGATAACTCACATGGTCTTTTCGTTACATCCATGATGTCACTGGAGGCTTTCTCCAGGACCTCCTCAATAGTATCTTCCTCTGTATTGGTGATGCCAAGTCTCTCCCCCAGGGACTCGCCATTTTCCCTTAGGAGCCATAACTGTTATACATTGAACATTTTATAAAACTATTCTATTGTTCTATTGTAGCTGTTTCATACCAAGAAATCATTCTGAACACTTATTGGCTAAGGATCAAAGGAATATAAATGTCCAAAATATTTCAACTTTCCACACTTCAAAAATTTATGTTTGATAATTTGTATTGTAAAACTTAAGTTTTCTGTTCGAGGTCGACTGATGAATGATGAGGAATGAATCTTTATGCTTGTTACGTTGTAATGCAATAAATAAGGTTCTTTGATATACTTAGTTATGTTCTTATTTTGATATTGAATGGGAGAAATGAAAGTATACCTGTTTAGCATAATGGTCCCTATGTTTTACAGCTGACGCCAGAACCTTCAGCATAAGGTTGTGCGGCAGCCCACTAAACATCTCCCAGAATGGAGCACCTCTGCCACAGGTGACCAGACTGGGAGGAACTCCTGGAATACTCCTGGAAAAATACATATGCAAGTCAATGTTTTTTTCTAACCAGTGTACTGTACGGTGTACACAATATATTAAACTACTATTAGTCAGTGCTATGTTGAAGATTGTAATCTTTTTTATCACAGATTTATCATGCTAAAACCTAAGTGTTCAGGTTAAAGAAGGCTCGCTTTCACCTGTAAAACTATGATGAAAGGTGTGCCCTACCTTCTTAGATTTGGCTCCCAACTTGGGGAAAATTGGAAGGGAAAAGTTCTTCCCTCCTCAATTTCCCCAAGGTGTTGAGGGCAGATTTGTTTGCTTAGAATAGCATCAATTGCCTCTTGGACATCAGTCTGAAAATATTTTAAACAAAATGTTGATATAAAAGGTGAAATATCAATGTAATTAACCCTAGTTAGAGTCACAGAATACACCTTTTACTTTACTAGATAATGTATACATATAAAACAGACTTTGTTGCACACAAAATAATCAATCGAGATGACTTGAAAACACTTTTAATTAGGTCTTCATGTTACTCACTTTCTTTGATGCCTCCGAAAGCATGCCGCAATACTGAAACAGTCCAATTAGAACATTAATGACATGCATGCATACATTTTATAAGAATGTTTACAAAGAACACCCTATATGCAGTGCATAGCATAATATGGCTGCATAACAAAGACTATCCATATATAGACTGCATATCGAGTAAAGTGTAGATTTCACACATATGAAATGCATCATGCATAACAACAATAGTTTACTTATCATACATACATACATAGATAGGTATTGAATTTAGCTTTCCAATAGTGCATTGATTGTAGGTAGTGCATTGAATTTATATGTATCACTCACGTTGGTGGCCTCTGTGGGTTATTGGTCCTCCTGAAAAGATGCCAAGCTTGTCATCATAACATTAATGACATGCATGCATACATTTTATAGGAATGTTTACAAAGAACACCCTAAATGCAGTGCATAGCATGATATGCCTGCATAACAAAGAATATCTATATATAGCCTGCATATCGAGTAAAGTGTAGATTTCACACATATGAAATGCATCATGCATAACAACAATAGTTTACTTATCATACATACATACATAGATAGGTATTGAATTTAGCTTTCCAATAGTGCATTGATTGGAATAAGGAAGTATTTCTCACAATGGTAACATTTGTTTGAATTGAAGGCAACCTACTTGGTGATGCACCTCTGAACCGCGCTCGCCTTTCAGTTTCTTTATCTGAAATAATGTTTTTGTAATTAGACATACTATATTTTATTGTTTCTATAACTTAGATTTATTTTCAATGAGCTACGTTTACTTTCAATAGTCGTAATGCTTCATGTTCGTCCCAAAAACAACTGATAAAATAAGAACATGGAATTTTTAACCAACGATAAATCAGAAATAATCTAACAAGGAGAAAATACAAAGACAACAGAATGACATTTACCACTTCCTCCTCGTCAACAACATTGAATGGCACGGCACCGCATCTGATCTTCTGTAAGATAAAGGATTCGTTCAATGATTACATGCCATAACATATTCCCCCTTAAAACGACATGCTGGTGATTTAATAAAGAATGTTGAATAAGTTACCTTTATAGTATAGGCCTGCCAATCAGACAGCAATTGCCTCATGTCATTGGCTGTAAGCATCCTATGTCTGCTGCCATCTAAAAGTGATAAATATGTTCGTTTATATTTTCCCCCTGCTATTAAAACTAAAATAAGGAGTTATGTTTTGAAAACAATATAGCTTACTGTTGTCGACATAAGTCGAAGACGGAGCGACAAACTTTATTGATGAAGTCCACCAGTCTGGCCTTTTGCCCTCTTGGCCCCAAATGGATCTGCATCCTTTCACTCCTGAACAGAAGAAACTACTTAGAAAATAATAGAAGATTTAACAATGGATACGAAATGCCTTTTCAAGTTCTGCTTATATAAACAGTAAGACTCACGATCACTTCATACATTCAGACATGAATTTAAAGAAAAAGAACAGTTTTTTAGTTACCTTTAGCTACAACCACCTGGCTTAAGGCCTTCCTCATCAGATGGGCGTCCGTAACCTCATGAAAGTTTATTTGACATCGATTTTTGTCTCTAAAACATTGAAGTGTATGTTAGATTGAAAGCATGTATGCGGATATATTTCAACGATTGTAGAAGAATTAGGTCATGATTTTCACATGGCAATCACGAATTCAATGGCTTTGAAGTGCATGGATGTACCTTTTGGTTTATCTTCATCGGTAGTTCTTGGTTGGATTTTCTCGATCACGTTGGACCCTTCAATGGCCCTCACCAAGGCTTCCGATCCTTCATAACACACGATATATTTTTATCAACATGCAATTTTCTAACAAAAAGATATTGTAAGTTACAAGTTCAGAACGTAGGCAATTGAGTAATTGATTGTTATCCCGGTGTGTAAATAAGGTGACCTATAAACCTATATTATTATTATTATTATTATTATTATTATTATTATTATTATTATTATTATTATTATTGAACCTACCAACAATCTTCATGGATCCAGATTTGGTGAAATGTATAAGTGCCACCATCGGCATTGGTTTCTCCAAGCTCATATTCCGTACCTTTGAAATTATTTGTTTTAAAGAGTTAGGTTAGGTTTCATGTTTATAGTTTGGAGGGTAGCTGGGTGTGTTACACTGCATAATGGGAATAACAGTTTCAATCCATGATAGCTATTGCACATTAAGGCGATGAAATAAACAATTCAACAATTTTCACTAAATACATATACGTTAAAAGGTTTGTGTATATACAGTTTTTCCCACACTTGGGTTTCCCATAGACTTACATGTTCATTAACCTTTGCAATAATATTTTTCATAATTTAAGGTGAAGTCAAATTGTTGCAAAAATTTGTAAACATCTTATATCTGAACTTATATACAAATTCCTGTACCAATGACGCTTAAAGGAAACTAACATTGAAATTATGAAGTAACTTCCAATCTTTTGGTTTATATTTGATAACCATTTTACATACAGTTTAATTATGAAAATTATTCTTGCAACGGTTAATTAACAAGTAAGTCTATGGAAAATGCCAGGTTTGTGTACATAGAATGTTTTGGAAAGTTTCGTGGCGCTTATAGTTGAGAATTTGGACGTTATTTGATATTAAGTGCCACAACCGATTGCGTGTTATCTTTCTCTGCAGAGTGCGTAGGAAACTTTAAATCCATAAACTATTGCACCTTAAGGCGATAAATGAACAATTCCACATACATATACTTGTACGTTAAAGGTCTGTGTACATAGAATGTTTTGAAAAGTTTTGTGGCGCTTAAAGTTGAGAATTTGGATGTTATTTGATATTAAGCGCCACAACCGATTGCATACATTTCCACAACATTCAACATATTTTTTATGATTTATTAACCCCATATACGCAGTTTGAGATGTTTAGTTATTTGTGAACAGTAGAACACCTGAAGACGATATAAGAATGTTCCGTTCCAAACACTATATATAGATGAGGTTTTGGATACATTAAATTAAAGTATTTGGGTTCATCAAGATGACTGCTATTAATTCAATTCAATAATATCAGTGTCTTTCTATGGTATCATACCCTTTGTCGTAATCTAATGAGCTTCTACTCGGCATTCCACACCTTTTTCTTCCAGTCTGGAACTGGATTCCTCTGATGACGAATTTTTTTGAAAATAAGAAGAAAAGAAACCTGTGTCATTCAATGAGAACTTTTAAATATTATTCTTACTTTCTTATTTATTTGTTTTATTTTGACTTTACTGGTATACTTTTCGTGCATAAAGTGACGGTGTGATTGTGATATTATCACAGGTCGCGTAACCAGTAGTGAAAATATAATCCTATCTAAGGGATAGATGGTATACATATTACAATGTAAACATATAGGCCTTCTATAATATCGGTATTGGTCTATCATTCATCTCGTTCGAGAAATACTCACAATCAAGCAGTAGTGTAGAAAACATTGTATGACCTAACCATTCATATACAGAGATTATTACCCGAGGAAGTGTGTCATATGACCTTTACGAAACTGGTGTGAATTTTTGTATTGCCCGAGCGAGAGCACGAGTTTAGTAAATATCATATGACACACTTTCGAATGTAATAACTTCTTTTTTACCCGTTCTATTCCATTTGATTCCATCTGATGTGATCATATATCAATAATATTAACTCGGTTATTGATTAACTCGGTTATTTTCAAACATATGTGTTAATATTACACTCAGACTCTCAGAAAAAAGTATAATGAATTAGTAACTGCTTGAGAAGCATTCCAGAAGCTGGTAATGGTGTAACCTGCTGTTTCACCATCTCTTCCATATGCTTGATAACGGTATAAGGAGTTATACCGAACGTCGCCATTTTGAAATATAACAGTTGATTATCGATAAAATAGATTTCCATTGAAATGGTAGTTTAAAATAATTTCTCAAAATCCCAATTCTCATAGGTTACTTTTCAAAAGTTAATAAAATATGTTCTGTCTAAGTGTTTGAGTACATATATATCTAACATCCCCTTTGTTCTCAAAGAAAATTGCTTCAGTTGAGCGTTTTCTGGCGACGTCATATGTCATTGTTTCCATAGGTCAGCAAGTGAAGGCTAAACACTAACACACTTCCATTTTTACGATGGTTATAAATGTTACAATTATTCCAAGAAGCTGATGACAAGTACACGGTAGTAGAAGTAGTTTGGTTTCATTTGGCATTTGCTATGTGAGAGAGAAACATGTTTTACATCTATGATATGTTTTGTTCGTTACGAAGTATGTAAATTTCTTAATTTGTCACTGTTTCGGTCAATAAACTTCATTCTAAAAAATTTCCCTTGGTAAAAATAATGTTATATCTACTAAAATTTCCAAAAAAATTAATAAATGAAAAGTCAGTACACTCTCTACATTTACTCATGTTCTATCTGTGACAGTGCATAGGCCTATCTTTACCATCCGCGTATCTTTACCCGACACGACTGCACTGCAGCCACCGGCAAATGTCGGTGGGCTATAGGTCTATGGTCATCCTTCACATTGAATATACAATATATCGTCATTGCAGTTTATTATCATATATCTCATTATTTAATTTATCATCATGTTATATTCACAGGAATCAACTATCGTTGAACCAACTTAAGAAAAAGAGAAGAATGATTGCCTATTTTAATGGCAACCACTGCAAGATGAAGTGGGCATCTGAAGTGGTAAAGGCACAGTATATCTACAACAGAAACGTTCATCTACAAAAACAATTTGATTGCCTTCTTTATGTTAGTGTGACGAATACAACATCAATTTTGTAAGGGGGGTAATCGATGCATAGCCTGGGCTGATATTGCAAACATTCTTGATATGAATTAATATGAACTATTATAGGCCCTAAGGCTAAGAACATTTTTCTTTTTACATCACAAACATAGATGTCATTATCATATTACCTTCGTTAAGCCACTTTTCTTACACAGTCTCCCCACTTTGCCCATTTCGATTAATATTGTGTAATAGATCTATGTACTGATCGAAGAACTCAGCTGTAGTTTTGAACTATTAATAGATCTGTAACGACGGGTAATATTGTTAACTGTGGCACTGCCGCGGTTCACGTAAGTCGGCAAGCCTTGTATTTGAGTTCGATTCCCAGTCTTACTATCATTTCCTTGCATTCGCGTACGGCGCGACAAGTAGCCTTTACCAATCAAGATGAGATGTTATGCGTCTATTGAAAATCCGTGACTAACGGGACGTATAACTTTTTATCATCCAAAACTTGGTTCCACGGGAGATATTGCTTGTGTGAGATCATGCGATATCTCCTAGGAGATATCGTTTTGACAGTAGATTTTGAACAATGCCCTGTTGGCGTCAGCTACATGACATCACAATGATTTTGCATCATAAAGTAATGACATCACAAAGCTATGACGTCGTAATCGTGATGACGTCACAATGCAATGACATCACATCACTTGAAGCCAGATATGTTCATTTTTCATTAAAAACTAACGCAGAATGATTTTGGATGATAAATAGAATCTCACCCTCGTGTCTTCTGATATCAAATATATCAACACTCGTTGATGAAAGTCAAAATATCCTCGGCAAGCCTCGGATATTTGTAATTTTTATCAACTCGTGTTGATGTATTTGATATTAGAAGACACTTGGGTGAGATTCTCTATATACCGGCACTCCAGTGTGTACATGTTCTGCGAGAGTTGAGGTGAAATACAAATTCAACACCAGATTGAAGGGAGATAACCTACTTATATTCAATAATAAGAATAATCATCGTTTCATTATTCAGTACTCATGAATTGTCAGAGTCATCATTTGCTAAATTTATATTCAAGCCCGAAGCTGTGAACCATTGTCTCAGTACCTGACGGAAGAGGGACATGAACATTATTGAGTTAAGTTATCTATTTTGGGGTATCGGTCATCTTAACGGAATTTATCCCAAAATAAAGAAATGGAGATAAGCTTATCATATTCCATGTTGAGTATAAAAACGGACGGCTCAAATTTAAAAAAAACAAAACAACAGACAACACTTACCATTTTGGTTAAAGCCATTGTGCGACGACAGCTAAAATGAGCAACATTTTACTATAAGTGATTTTAAATGAAAACAAAAATGGATTCATAATTCAGTTAGAATCTTTTATTGCCTTGACATATTTCAATACATGTGCAGGATGCATTTGAATGCATTGTTTTGGTAAGGATACTTACGGCTTGCCTCCATAATGCATATTGAGCGGAATGAAACCTATATATCTGAAAAACATAATGTTTTATTAATCATATTTTCAAAATTGAAATAAGTGATTAATAGGTTAAAATATAATTACATATGTTCAATGGAATGGAATATGGCATTATGATGTAGTCAGTGCAGGGCGCTTATAGACGGTTTCGCTCCATTTATATGTTAAGCGCCACAAGTGTATATACTGTCAAAATCTACATTGGAATTAATTACATATATATTTCCGACATTGTTAAGATAGCAATATTGGAATAAATGTGTGTTTGCGTAATTTGGTATAGTGTTTTAAACATAATTTCAATGTTATGTTAGTCTATTACAATCTTTGGCGCTTGGACGGTTTCGGGTCATTTATATATATGTTAAGCGCCACAAGTGTTATATACTGTCAATATATAAATTGGAATTAATTACATATATAATTTGACCTTGATAAGATAGCAATAAAGGAATAAATGTGTGTTTGCGTAATTTGGTATAGTGTTTTAAACATAGTTTCAATGTTATGTTAGTCTATTACAATCTTTGGCGCTTGGACGATTTCGGGTCATTTATATATGTTAAGCGCCACAAGTGTTATATACTGTCAATATATAAATTGGAATTAATTACATATATAATTTGACCTTGATAAGATAGCAATAAAGGAATAAATGTGTGTTTGCGTAATTTGGTAGTGTTTTAAACATAATTTCAATGTTATTTTAGTCTATTACAATCAATGGCGCTTAGACGGTTTCGGGCCATTTATATAAGAGCCACACTTGTATATATCATAAACTATACATTGGAGTTAGATATATATATCATTTCGACAAGATAACACTAATAGAATAACCGTGTGCTCAATATTTCTTTTTAGAAGAATGTCAATGTTATATTAGCCTACTGTACCGCAGTTAGGGCCATTTTGGTGTTTAGCGCCGAAAGTGTACATGCTATGATATAATACATGATATACATTGAAAATGGATTACTTAATAATTTCTACCTTAATTAGAAAATATAAGTAGAACAATGATGCATCTGTGTGATTTTATTAGCCCTTTGAAAAGACTTTCGACGTAACACAGATACTGGCGCTTATATTTATATGTATACGGTTTCTGCATGGCCATTAAGATGTTAAGCGTCACAAGTGTATATTATCAAATCGTTTTTCATTTTTAAAAAACGAAAATTATCGGATGAAAATTGTCATATCGTTTCTTTGTGCGTGCGGGTATATGTGCATGTCTGTGCACGTGTATATGTGCGTTATATATCTTTTAATATAACATGTATGATTATGTATGTATGTCTACATATGAATGTGAATGTATATATATGTATCAGCCATTTTAAAATTTGATAGTAACAAACAAAGCTTTTTTTGGAAAACTATATTTTAGATTATTGCTTTTGAATTGGATTTTGAAAGGGAATATGTGGCAGGATATCACAGACGAAATTTACAGACAAAAATATGTTATAGCATAAACACCTACGGAAGGGAAAGGGTGTTTTGATGGAATTACAAGTGACAAGTGAGTCTGAAACTGTTGTTGAACCTGTGGTGAAGAAGATAAAACTAAGATCTGTTTTTGATGACACTGTCATTGACACACATTCAGCAGTTACGGAAAGGTTACATGTTCTCCCATATACTTGTGCCAAAACTCTTAAACTGTAGTTGCTAAGTCAAATTGAAAGAGCAAATCACTAAAAAAACTCATTACCTTTGAAACAACTTCGGATAAATGGATGGAAGCAGCAAAATTGAAAAATGATGAATGGGTTTTATTACAAGTTGGCCCATATGGCAGCAGTGAGGTATCATGTTACAAACAATAAACCAGATAGTTGTACACTGAGAAAGAACATTTCACTGTCATGCAGGCCACTAACGAAATCATTTGAAGTATTTAGCAAAAAGAAAAATGTTATGAAAATGAATCTTTTGACAAAACTTGTCATATATAGATCCAAAGTGAAATAAACTGAAGATATTGACATCAGCAGAAATTTTCAGTGAAAGTCAAGACTCGAGAAAGAATTCCCCTAACTTGAATATGTTCAGCTCAGACCAAACTGTTGTGAATGGGTGTTGTACGATGAAAATAATCCTATACAGATATTAAACATTCCATGTGATGTTGATACTGATAATGGCTATGACTTTGACATCATCAGAACATTCACAATAGGATGATATCACACAAATTTATAGAGCGGCCTTGGTTGTTTGGTCATGCATGGCTTCACACCTGGATTGAGCTGCTGGCCATCTCAATCTTAAGAGGAGTGTCACAACACGGTGCCTATGGAACGCTTAACTTTCTGGCATGGAGCTGTGATGATTCTATATAGTGACTTGAGGACAGACAGGATTCTCGTTGATCTGCAGATCCAAAAGTGGATACTCTCTGTCTCGAAAACTGCTGCCCAAGCAAGTTGCACTTGGCATGACGATAAGACATCTCACATATCACAGGTAATTGTTTTGTTGCAATAACGTTTCAATGATGTTATTAATTTAGAGACTTTAAGTCAGTTAAAACCCTTTTAGCTCATCAGGCATGAAAGGCGCCATGGGCCTATGGCAAGGCGTCCGCCCATCCATCAATAAACTTGAAACTTTGAAATTTAAGAGTAAATTATGGAGGTTTAAAGTATCATATGATATTGTGTTAATAATTTGAAGCTTTTCTTGAGATAAAGTTTGTATTCATTTTGAATGAGAATTTCTAGTAAAAGTAAATTTGGTATTCATATCATATGAGTTAATACTTTATAACTGATTTACAACAAGAGGTCTATAATATTTAAAATGAATTTTGATAATAACTTTAAAATTTGATGACTGTTGTGTAATGCTTTATTATGTGATATCTTAATCTTTTCCTTAGAGATGATAAATAACATAATTCCTGATGAGCCTCAAAGCCTATGGCTCTATTTTGTTTAGATTACATTGAATTTACTCTCAGTGGCTCACTGGCTATTGTTTACAAATATAAAGTCTTATAGAAAAAGATAATTGAATTGAAGAACTGTGAAATTTGCCTTCTTTGTCAGATTTTTGATAATTTGATGTTGTTTTGTGATCATCTTTCTAAGTCTTATGTATTCATACTTTTCTGTTAGGTTCATCCAGACTCCAGTCTCTATTGAATGTCTTTGATCACTGCGTCTCACACTCACTCACTTTGTAACATGGCACAGCCTTGGTAGATCCATGAAGACAACAAATGTATACCTCCATGTGGTAAGATATTAAAATATTTCCCCCATTCTGTGTTATCAAAATCTGCATTTGGTGTGTGTTTCAGTGCTGGACTATTATGGACTATGGTGTGATGGTATTATGGACTATCGGGGGCGGGATAGCGCAGTGGTTAGCGCGTTCGGCTTCGGATCAAGAGGTCCGGGGTTCGAATCCTGCCAGGGGCACGGCAACTTTGTATGCAGTAGAGAACTGTTCTACACGCAGTAAGGTTTGGGTGCAATGCTACACTGAATTTCAGAGTAGTACCACCAAAAATTCGCTAGTTCCAGCCGTTGCTCGTAGGTTTCACCGCAATGCATAGCCATGTGGCGTTGCGGGCTTTCTCCCTGCCGTAATACTAGCAGCAGCGATATAAGTGAAATACTCTTGAAAGCGGCGTTAAACCTCAACTCACCTCACCTCAATACTTATCATATATCTGTCCTGATCTTTTTCTTCGAGTAACAAACACACTATTTACCTTCCTTGCATAATATCCCATCTGTATTTACTTGTCAATTTTAGTTCATCTGGACCGATTGCTTATGGCATGGCATGGCGTTCGTCCGCCCGTCCGTCTGTAAACTTTTTGCTTTTTCCCTTACAGGCCATGACCTAAAACCTACATTCATCTTTTCTCCATAAAAGACCCACTGTTATGCTGTGTGCAAACCCTTTAATCATTGGGAATTCTAAATTGTAGATTTGAAGACCCTGTAAGCCCCAATAATGGGTCACAGGGGTCACAGCCTAAAAACCTATTTATTTAATTAAATATTAAAGTATGAAAAGTACACAATAGTTGTTAATCCTTTGACAAGTACTTGTGATTATTAACAACCCAAATGAAGTCTTTATTTTACATAGAGATTATTTGAGGCCACTGCTTAATGTTAGAAAAACAGTGTTTTTTTTACAGCAGCATGACACCTGAAGTCAAATCTCTACAACTACTACTACTACTCTACTACTATAGTTTGGTGAATTTCTATGGTCAAATTCTCAGTTTTATGTTTCATTATGTTATTCTGTCAAACTGTTTACCGTTTTGATATTTGATGTGCAGAAATTAATTTCAATGTGTGAATTTACACAATTTATTTATCTTTGTAGATATATTCATACATCCAGGACAGAGGAGGATTGATTCCAGTGGATGCAGGGGCATGTCAACAGATGTTTTGACCTGAACATTTAAGTCGGTCTCTGAAGTTGCAGAATTATAAATTGATCTGTTCACACAAGCAGCTTTTTACAACAGACTGTGAGACATTCAACAAGAATTTACAGTTGCTTAGTGCCAGCCGAATTCAGTGTAATGTATGTATTTGACAAATCGCACTTTTTCGTATTTTATGTGCGCTTCACGTTGATCTTACTAGTTGCTCCCCTTTATTTCTCCTGGGCTTTCTGTATCTTCCATTATGTAAAATGTATTGAAGTAATAAATCATTACCTAATTCCTTGTGTTTGTATTATTTATCATTCTTTTTTTGATGTAACTGAAAAGTATGTATTATCCAAAAGAAAGAAGGCTCATCTGGTGTTTTAAAAGTTTTCTGGATTTGCTGACTCATCAATTTTGAAGTTCAAATTTCAATTAAACCATTTGTATTGACCATTAGATGTTGTTTAAGGAGTAATAATTGGAGTTATGAATTTTTTTTAATACAGCATTACTTATGGGAAAGAACACAATTATACCGATAAAATAAGCTTGAATTTGGGTGATTTACGGGGGGAAATAAGTTGCATACTGTGTCATAGTGGGGAAAAACACGCTACCATATGCTTTAAAAACTAATCAAGGGAAGGACTTTATGTTCTCAGTGATATATTTACAGAAAAAGGTTAAATACTACAAATAATAGAAAATTTCACACTTGACTAATTTTCCCATAGACTCCCATGATAACTCTGGCCGACAAGGGATCTTTGTGGTGTCATATTTCAGGGGAAAAAAACACACTAAAACACATTTTAAGTGTAGGGTTGTACAGCTAGGGTTGGTTGATCCTTGGAGAATGTTTAACCCTGACAAGCAGCAATATACATGGCGACAAAGTAAGGACATTAAACAAAGCAGACTTGATTACTTCCTAGTCTCTGAAGAAGTTATGTCCCTTGTTAAACGTACTTCCATTGATATCAGCTACAGGTCGGATCATTCCATTATTTCACTCGAGCTTGCGCTAAGTCCAATTGAACGTTGACCCGGGTATTGGAAGTTCAATTCGTCCCTGCTCTATGACAGTGATTATGTTGATACAGTCAAACAATCTATACACGATACGGTGTCTGAATATAGAATTTCAGGAAATGTAGACGACTTAGAAACTATTGAACTTTCTGTCAATGACCAGTTATTTTTTGAGATACTTAAAATGAACATAAGAACAAAAACAATTACCTATTCGACTCAACGTAAAAAAACAAACGGAAAAAGAGGCAAAAAACCTTGAACGGGAAATATATCAAATGGAAGCAAGATTTTCAACTTTAAGTAAGGCTGAACATAATGATTTATGTTTGAAAAAAGACGAACTAGAACAAATCAGAACTACTAAGATAAAGGGCATAATTTTTCGTAGTAAGGCTACATGATATGAGGAAGGAGAAACAAATACTGAATACTTTATGAACTTGGAAAAGCGAAATTACATCAATAAAAACATGAGCGAACTGATAACACCAAACTCAGTTCTCACGAAAAAAGATGAAATATTAAGAGAATCCTCTGCTTTTTATAGTAAATTGTATAAAAGTAAACATGACCGTGACTGGCAAAATGAACTAGATTTTGTTACCAATATTAATGTGAAGCTTACAAATGACAAACGTGCATTCTATGAAACTGAACTTACACTTGATGAATGCGCAAGAGGTTTAACAAATATGAAAAATAGAAAAAGTCCTGGTTCAGACGGTTTTACAGCAAAATTCTATAAATTTTTCTGAAAGGACCTTGGTATCTTTCTCTGGCGATCTATCACGTACTCGTATGAAAATGGGATGGTTTCAGATTTTCAAAGGCAGGGCATAATAACCTGTATACCAAAAGACTCTTGTGACAGACGATATATAAAGAATTGGCGCCCAATTAGTCTTTTGAACATAGATTATAAAGTTGCATCAGCTTCGCGACTAAAATATGTTCTTCCTGATATAATAAATGAAACACAAAGTGGTTTTTTAAAGAATTGATTTATTGGGGAAAATACCAGAATACTAAATGATTTAATGCACTATTGTGAGGAAAATGAAATCCCTGGTCTTCTCATCGCAATTGATTATGAGAAAGCATTTGATACGGTTGAGTGGGACTTTATTGATAAAACTCTGGAAGCGTTCAACTTTGGCCCCGTACTCAGAAATTGGGTAAAACTTTTTCAAAAGAATAGCTGCAGCTCGATTATTAATTCTGGTACATTATCAAGCTTTTTTGCTATGGGACTTGGTTGTCGACAAGGCGACCCGGTAGCGCCATACCTGTTTATTGCATGTATTGAATTACTAGCTATTGCAATTAGATCAAACAAAGATATTAAGGGTATTAAAATAGAGGGTATGGAGTATCTTAGTTTCCAGTACGCTGATGATACCAATCTTACCCTTGATGGATCCGCAAAAGGATTATCAGAGTTTTGCCACTGTATCTGGATTAAATCTTAATACAGATAAGTCCATAGCGATTTGGTTTAGCTCACAGCGAAACTGTAATGAACAACTTTGTCAACATATACCACTTCGCTGGTCAAAAGAACCATTCAAAATTCTGGTAATAACTTTCTCTACTAATCTAAATGAAATGATTTCACTAAACTTCGAACAACAACTTTAAAAAATAGAGCCATGGGCTCTCTAGCTCATCAGGATTTCATTGATTTACTATCTAAAGTTGATTAAAGTTATTGTTTACAAGCAAAAGATAGGTTCTTAGATCATGACCACTGTGACCCCATTTGGGGTCACAGGGTCACACAATGTACAATTTAGAATCCCCATTGGCCAAGGAGTCTGCACACAACTTTTCAGCTCTCTTGACCTTTTGGAACTGGAGAAGAAGATGAAAATAGGTTTTTAAGGATGTGACCCCTGTGACCCCTGTGACCCCATTTGGGGTCATGGGGTCACGACATCTTCAATTTAGAATCCCCATTGGCCAAGGAGTCTGCACATAAAATTTCAGCTCTCTAGAGTCATTGGTTCTGGAGAAGAAGTCGAAAAAGCGAAAAGTTTACAGACGGATGGACGGACGGACGGCCGGACGCCGGACGCCATGCCATGCAATAAGCCCATCGGGCCTTTCATGCCTGATGAGCTAAAAATCAGAAAAGTACTTTTTTCCTGGTCAAACAGATCCTTAACTCTTAGAGGAAGAATTATGATTATCAAGTCTCAGATTATCCCCCTTTTTACAAACCTTTTCATGACGCTTCCCAACCCATCTAAAGACTTCTTTAAACGTTTGAATTCAATCCTCTTTAACTTTGTTTGGGGAGGGAAGTGCGATAAAATCAAACGCAACATGTTAATAAATGAGTATGCAAAAGGGGGGGGGGGGGGGGGGCTGAAAATGATAGACATCATATCTTTTTGTAATTATATGAAGATTAAATGAATAAAAAGACTACACACTGGGAAAGGACTATGTCACCAATTAGGCTTTGTATCATTATCACCCTTTGGAGACATTGATCTGTTTCATTTCACGAACAATATTTTAACTATTGAAGAATTTTCACTCCTACCAATTCTTAATTTTATTCCATTTGATGATATAACATTATTCGTTTCCTGGTATAAGAACGGAATGACTTGTTTCCGAGATATCATCAATAACACTGCTATTTTCAAAACTTTTGAAGTGCTAAAACAAGAGTTTAATCTTCATCACACCTACCTACTTTACTTCAGATTTATAAAATACATACCTAAAAACTGTCGCGAATTAATTAGGGCTCCAACCCTAAGTAAGTGAAGTAGTCAATACACAAGATACAATTTTTATACAAATATGTAACTCTGCCGATTTGTGTATTCACAGCTGTGCCCAAACAAAACGGCATCATTAGACAACCTTCAGTTAAAGTGGGAATCAAAACTTAGTACAGCTTTAAAAGATAATTATCTTTCTGACGGTTTTGCAATGATAAATAAAACGACATTAGAAACTAAAGCTAGAAATTTCCAGTTCAAGTTATTGCACAGAATAATATCAACGAAATCATTTCTTTGCAAAATAGGTGTAAGTAAAGACAACCTTTGTACATTATGTGGTAAAGAAATGGAAACACTTGAGCACTTATTCTTTCACTGTGAAAAAACTCAAGAGCTTCTCTATCAATTGGTACAACCTCAAGATGGACATAAACCTCATTTTAGAGCACAGTCAAATGCTTTCGTCCAATCATATGAGTGTATTGTGGTCACGTGGAGTACATTTATATCCCGATAGATGTACGGTTGTCTGGTTGCGTTCGGGTAGCATGCTCATAAACTGGTTCACAGACTTTCATAAAAACAACAAACAATGTCAACTGATTGTTTTATTTATTGAGATAACACACAATTAAACACGTATTACATTGACAAATGACCTGCTGTGTTCCCTTTCCGAAAGGAAATAGTCGCTTCCGTTGATGGGGGTCTTCTATATTAAGGAGCTTGATATTCCTAAAAGAAGAATAAAAGCATGTAAATAAAGCAAGTAATGTGAGGTCAATTGGGATTTTTCAAGTGTATTTCATTTATATCATGAGTAAGTGAAACAATGACAAGCATCAAACCATGTTACCAATGTTTTATATATTTTCAACCACGATATAAAACATAATATCAAAAGTTATAGAACGACATAAAAATGAGAAATAAGAAAGTGATATAAAATTACCTTCTAGGAGTGTTAGAGGATGGAGACTGCATTGTCGTGTAACTGAAACTCCTGTATCGTCACACAGCGTCCGAGCGATGTCCAGTACGACGTTACATTCTTTCCTACAGACAGTTCGAGTTCCTTTGCTGAAGTAACCTGAATTTATATGCAATATAGACGGGATGCACACTAGCATATGCAACAATAGATATAACAACTCGCATATTGATAAATACAGCTCAACAAACAACTTAACGTGTTGGTAAAAAATTTGAAATACAAAAAAACAATAACTGTTATTAAATAAACCAATTTAATGAAAATTAGTTTGAATTTTAAATTACAGAGTTTGGAAAGTAAGGAGTAAAAGAGTAAAGTTACCTTTCCTGAATGAATAGTGTACTTGTCCTTGGACTGTCCATGATGAAGCCATTGTGTGAACTGATTCATTCCACAAACCACTCAGTCTTTATAGGCAATGAAATGTATTACTGCTCAATGTTGCTGAATAAAAACGTGCTTAAATCATGCATGTGCGTGATTCAAGCACGACGCTTTTGCTATAGCACGACTCGTACGCTTTATATAAAATGTACGCCTCATGCACCTCGGACAATTTCAGAATTCAGTGCTCACAGTGCCGAAGATGACGTCAATGCCCCTAACATTTGCATATGAAAATGAGAGATGTCAATGTTTTGCATGTTGTGTTCGAGAGAATGTTTCCCAAATTTGTTGACAAAATATTTGAAATAAATACATTTTAAGACATTTTCTTGACGATTCAAGCATTTGACTGTGCTCTAAGATAGATAGAGAACTCGCAGCAGTACATTATCGGGATATAAATGTACGGATTTGAGAGGGTTAGGCTCGGCTGACGCCTCGCCAAACCCTCTCAAACCCGTACATTTATATCCCGATAATGTACTGCTACTCGTCCTCTATCTATTACATAGACGTCAACGCATTTCTACTGGGGGAGCCAACAGCAAACATATTAATAAATCACATCTTCATTTTAACAAAAGAATATATAAACAAAATAAGATTTAGCTCTTTTGACTTAAATGTCAATCAGCTTATAGCCTATATAAAATACCATTACCAGCTGGAGAAACATATTTTCTCAGATGAAAACCCTGATTTTCAAAGAAAATGGTCTGGACCACTTTAAATGTAATAAACTGAGTATCCCTCTTTTCACCCTCTCACTTTGCACCCCTATCCTTCCGACCTCTATTCCTATCTTTTCTCCTTTTTTGTCCTTATGTTACATCTATGATTACTTTGCCAACTATTTGAACATATATCTAACATGCTCTTTTTTGTAATAAAACAAAAGATGTTCTTATTCACATTATAAATACATGTACACATACATGATACTTAGCGATATGAAATCATATGTATATATAAAATATACTATATCATGAATACAACCGCTGCATCATAACAAGTTCGCAAAAGATACAGCCAGTTTATGGACGCTCACAGTCACATGGCTATCTAAAAGCAAATTATTAAAACTTCAGTAAAACGTATTTCATATTGAAAAGAACACAAACAAACAATCACTGACCTCAGACATACACAGTACTTCAACAAATAGGCCTACCTTCTGATGACTATAGACAATCACAATTACTATAAAAAAAAGAACTACAGAATGCAAAGTAAATGTACAAACTCTTACTTGAAACCTCTTAAAAAAAATGTAATTTGGATTTTAGTTGCAAGCATAGTTCGTTTTCTCATCTTCATAAATACCAGCACTAACTAATTTTCATAATATTTCAAAATGAGTTAACGTGCCTATCATTGTGTAATTGTTGTGATCATTATTATATGGTGATTCGTTCAAGTCCTGTCCTGATTGACTATACAATCGTATATCCGCCAAAGTCAGTTTTAGCGAAACTTCGAATTTTCTAAGGTCATTCATTAGTATAGTCATTAGTATAAACGTACTTTGATATTTATCATCTTCCAATAGACTTATTTGAACAGCACTCAAAATAATAATGGTAATTTTCCCTCTTAACTAACAGACTTTATTAACCTGCTAGAATTAAATATAAATTGTTAGTATGCATTCAGTTATTGCAATTAAGTTCATTTGGTTACGAAAGGCTCGATGGGCTTAAGGTGTGGCACGGCGTCAATCCATTCCTTCATCCGTCCATCTATAAACGTCTCGGTTTTTCGACTTCTCCTCCTGAACCATGAGCACTAGACAACTTACAACTTGTATACTGACTCTTTAGCCAATGCGGATTATAAATTGTAATCTCCTTCTCTAGGACGAAAAGGCCTTGAAACGTGAACTGTTGTGAACAGACGATTTAGGAAATGGGGATTATAAACTGAGACTTGATGACCCTGTTGCCACAAATAACGACCTCACAGACCATGACCTAAAACACAATTATCGCCATCTTCTCCAAAATGAAAAACCCTAGAAGGCTGAAATGTGTTATACAGAGTATTTAGCCAATGAAGATTATAAATTATAGATTTGGTGAAACTGTGACCCAAATGAGGGCCTCACAGGCCATAACCTAAAAACCCATTTTCATCTTCTTCTCCAGAATGAAAACCCCAAGAAGGCTTAAATGAAATGTAATATACAGACTTTAACTTGTAGATTGGGGAACCTGGTGGCCCACTTAAGGGCCTTACAGACCATGGCTAACCACCTGCATTCCATAATAGCGAGCGCTAATAATCGCTCATTGATCGTTCAATGTAACGCTCAAGTAGTGCTCAAGTAGCGCTCAAGGAGCGATCATTCTCTCCTGAACGACACAGTGCAAAACCTCAAAGTTCACCCGCTTTGTTACGTAGCGCTACATTGAGCAATCGCGTTCACGAGAAGTGTAAAAGTAATCGCTCATTGAGCAATACTTTTAAACCTCTCTTGAACGTGGCCCTGATGAATAGTTTAAATCATTGGCGCATGCCGGAACTTTAGGTTGTCCTGTCTGAAACCTACGGCAAATTGATATAGCATCTAAAACCGTTATTGTTCGGTTATCTAAAGCCATTCTGCATATTTATGTCGAAATCCAGTAAGATACTTTACATTCAATATTTTGATTTGCTTAAGCTAACATGTGAAGAGAAATCTCTGATAAAAAAAACAAACTGTAAAACTAGCAAACTGGGAGGTTGCTAGAATGAGCTTGTCATCCTATCCAAAGACACGGCATTACTCTGTTCTTCATGGTGTTGATACAAACTTTAGAGATAGATAACATCTTTCTCCGAAAGCAATTTGCAGGATTTCAGTGAAGTAGGATTTCCCCAACATGTCAATATAAAACAAATTTTTTTATTTACCAAAAGTTTTATTTGCGAAGTAAGCGAGGATTTTCAGCGTAAAATAATAAACGAATATAACACAAAATTATATCTGGATCTGAGAAGAATAAACAGTCCCAAAAAAAATTAAGTATATATATATATCTACGAAAAACTCAACAATACCTTTAAAAAACTTACTTGGAATCGTTTTAGGATTTATTAAAACATAATACATAAAACTGATCCTTATTCGGTGATGATCGTAAATAATAGGATTATTAAACAAAAAAGTTCATAGCTACTGAGACGAACTAAATCAACAAGAAGACAAGAGTCGCATCCTACAAAATAATGTCTTGATTTCATATACATATATGTATGAAGCATATATATGTCATACATGCATCAACAGATTTAGACATCGTATGACCTTTAAATATTTCTCATTTTAAAAACTTAAAAGTAAATATCTTGCTGGATGGATACAAAAAGTACAAACAAATTCTTAAATTACATAGTTGACTAACTTTTAGTACTAGCGGTGATACGTTAACTTTACATTTGTTTATTTTCATTAAGCACAAATCCTAAACTGCTTGCCTGACCGATGGAAACAGTTCTAAAACATATAAAGAACAGTTTTTGTCCAGAGCCCTCAAAACCTGGGCGTGCAAACAATCGGATTGACAAAACGAGTAAGCTCAGATAAATTTCACCGTCAACTTAATTGTGGATGAAGATAATGAAGCATCATCAGCCATTGCTCAAACATCTACAAGGGTGTAACCACAAATCAAACAATAAAACAATCAAAGAAAAGATAACAATCCAAGATACGTTATTCACATCAAATGTGAAAGCCTTTCTTAAATATCTACAAAAGGGTGGGATACTGAACCATAAAAGTATTGACTTGTACATGTTCAAGCATTTCTGAAGCAAATGAGATCTAAGATTGCAATTATCAAATCTGCAGGTTTTACAGGAACACGCGACACAGAACCAGGAAGCTGGTCACGTGATACAGAGCACCAGACACGGTACCTCCGCTGCTGTCTCCAACTGTGGGGTTCCCATCAGAGCATCCGTTCTCTGGAAGAGAGAACAAATCGTTGCAGCATTCCTTTTAATTTTAAGTACCCTTTCTGAAATAATTATTCAAATAATGTCTTTAATAATTCACAGATTCAAGATTTTAAGTGTCACTGTTCTATAAGAGAAAAATATCATGTTCCAAGATCGTATAACACCTGCAATCATATAATAAACAGGACTATCTTACCAGAAAGCTTTTTCCAGAATGGGCCCTCCCCACCTTCAACACATCTCATGCAGGGATCATCTTGTCTCAGACTGTCAACTGATGCGCATCTTCCTTTGTAGACACAGAACCCAGCCTGCAAATCGGGTCATTAGTAACATTAAACATAAACGCTTATTTGTTTATGATTTTAATTATCATAGTGGATACATTTGTAGCGCTAAAATCTGCATGTTATGGACTTGTGACGTTATCAACATTATTACCCTGCCGCAGAGTTCAGTCACCTCATCAAACAAGGTATTCTCTTACAAATGTACTACTGGGTGAACAGATAACATTGAATACATTGATTTGAAGTGTCTTATCCAGAGTGAGAATAATTCTTTAAACTAAATGTGGGGTAGGGAATCACCCTTCAAACTTTCAGTTGGTCCAGAAATGAAGTAACGGAATACCGTATGGGAAGATTTCAGTTAAACTGTGTATTCATCCCCAATCACCAAATATATCATAATTACTCATTTCCAATGAAAATCGAGCAACATCATACATTTCCTATTTACATAAACATTATCAACCCAAATTAGTCCTATCTGTTTCCAAAAATTCGTTTGACCTTTTGAAGCACGCCAACTGTGGTGCATTTCTGTTTTTCGATAAAAAAAAATCACCGCTTTTAACTTATATTGTCACTATACGGAGTCGACTATTATCAAAACGATAATTTACGGCAACAATCAATACTTCCCGATCAAATAACACCATTTATAACGTTTGACATATGTGAGTTCTCCAGTTTTCCAGGAAATCAGTTTTGAAAAGTAATAAAATTGGCATTATGCAAATGAGGGTATCAACCATACTCAGAATCTTCGCACAGTAGTGATATGTGTCAGGAGTTTAAACAGTCGAAAACTTAATGTTTAAGACAGGAGTGATTTTTTTATTTACGTGTAACTATGTATGTGAGCAAGGATACCAGTTTACCACAATCACGTTATAATCACCAGTTTACCACAGTCACGTTATAATCACCAGTTTACCACAGTCACGTTATAATCACCAGTTTACCACAATCAAGTTATAATCATCAGTTTACCACAATCACGTTATAATCACCAGCTACCTCAAGAGTCCATGTTCCTGTACTGTGGTCGACGTTCACACAACTCGAGTCGTACACGAAGACAGAGAGCTCGTTGCTGTAGATGTCGCCGGCGTGGGAGACGGAGATGTTAAAGGAGGCGACCACTTCATCATCAGACAGCTCTGGTAAGGTGCAGAACACTTCGCTAATGCTCTCGAATTCGGAGTTAGATGATGACGTGGACACACCTTCTCTTGCTCCTGACGGTTGTATCTTGGTGGGAAAAAATGTACAACATGTTCACAAACGTGCATGTACTGTAATCGAAATCATTTCATTTCATTATCTTTTATTGCGAGAGAAGTCAATATGGCTTTAAGCAGAGTCGCTTTGGGGTCAATGTGCTTTTCTGTCGACAGTTCCATGACGACTACTGGAATGACCAGGACTTGCAAAATTGCATAACTTTCAGATTTCGTACATGTTTTAACCAACTTTATATTGTTCTACGACTCACAACTTGTTTTTCAACCAAACACTTTGAGTCCTTTCCCCCACTGAAGATGTCACCCAAAACCTCAGTATGGAGACATTCCTTGGCTGCCAGATCACAGCGTCCATCATCAGCAACATGAACCAACTGAGGGTGCGTGGTCACATCAACAGAACAGTCTCCGCCCTCGTATCCAGGATCACATCGGCACCTCCCTGACGACAGATACATACATGACCTTGGCTGAAGTCAAAATTCTCTAGAATTTATGAATACAAGGAACGGCGAATGAAACAAATCGATTTTAGACGCAAATGTTTTTTTCTCCTGCTTTAAAGGTTTGTTTGCTTTGCAGTTCGCAGACCTGCGCCTCCTTTCACAAACCACTAAGGTGATGGTAAGTCCCTAAGGTAATCTTAGTGTAGCGTTAAAAAATGGGACTGAAGGTTAACCTTAGAAAAGGTAGATTTTTTAAAGGAGACCCTGCTGTCTATCTGTAAAACTATTGTGCTTCTCTTGTATAGATAGTTTTAAAGAAGACAAAATAGTTTATGGATGATCAACTTCTTTATTAACAATAGCGACGTTTCGGTAAAGATCCTTATACCGTTATCAAGCATACAGGAGAGATGATAAAAAACAGAGGTTATATACATGATACATGTTGGTATGAATGAGAGGATAAAAAGACAACACGATGAGATAACAATGAGATGAATGGTGTAACAAGCTGGTTGTGATAACATGGATAAACTATTTTGTCTTCTTCATCACACCAACTTTCAGAATATCTCTCCACCAGTAGATTGCTATAGTCTACATAGACATGTACTTACTTATAGATCCTATATTTATCCAATGTTTTGGCTGGAGAAGATGCTAACACTCACCAGCAGAGCAAGTTCCTCTTCCACCACAGTCTCCTGGACACACTTGCTGTGTGATGACGTCAAACAGAGAAGGCGCTGATGGGTTGGCTGGGTCAGGTTCACTCAGGACAGGGTTGACCAGCGCTTCTCTTTGAGCCTTGATGCCAACACTTGTCACAGCAGCCTCAGTGAAGAGTGTGGTTCCACTGGCCTGTTGAAATTCACATGTTTTAAACTTGTTAGAAGTATATTTCTGTCGACCAACAGCTGTATATTATGAGAACAATAATTGCGAGTCAGGGATGTTCATGTGAGGTGAAGCCGTGCGTTTTGCTGATTATTTCGTGCTGTCAATTCAGAACTAATTTATAAATGAAAACTGAATAATGAACACTTAATTCCATAAAGTGAATAATATATATGTATATATAAAATACCTTTATATCGGCAATGCAGTCACTCAAAGGCGAGTCCACATCAACCCCAGGGACATCTTTCACAAGCTGAACAGACTCCGAGTCGTTAAACTTGGACTCACAGAAAGCTGTAGCTGCAGATTCGTTCCATCCGTTGCGCCAAGTGTGTTCAGTGGTAGCCTATCGTTATAGAAACAGTTGCATCCTCAGTTACTCGGGGATATGATTTCTCTATATGAAAGAAATCTTTACCTCCGACTTAATCCTTTCTTGCTGTATTACTTATTATAATACAGACCAATCAAATCATTCTACGTGTCAACTTCCACCGCAAATCTCAGCTCTTGCCAGTTTCCATCACTTGCTAATTTATATTTGTATATTTGTCTGTCAATCTATGGTTTGGGACTCCGTTTTTCTCAAATATATCATTCCCTTTTCACTTCTGTCTAATTTCTGTTATGGGCATATTGATTATTAAACTTGACCTATCAGGAACTTCTATACTGATTTCATAGCTTAATCCAAAACTTATTGGTATAACTATCACTATTTTTGCGGTTGTTTAGATACTGCACGGGCAATCGTAGAAGCAATGAATGTAAACTTGTAATGCACGTGCATGACCTGAGGCCAGGCTTACTGTGTGGTGGGATTTAGCTTGATAATGGTAGAAACGTCTGAAAATAGAAACGCCATTTGTTTAGACGTTTTTAGAGTAATACACTTCAAGCGTAACAACTGCGAGATGTTCCCTCAAACCCACACACAGAGTAAAACTGACCTTAGTTCATACAAGTTAATATCAACATGCCTTACGTGACCTGTCAGACATTACCCCAATCTTTCATACACCCACCTTTATAGTATCAAAACAGACACAAACACATGATGATAGTTATTTATATAATTTTTAAGTTAAAGTTTGAAATTATTGTTAAAACTATATTTTCCTGTTACGTCACGTAAAATAGAAAAGTTACACATTAAGAATTTGAGACACATATGAAAACTTTGCTTTGTGAAAGTGAGTTTTTACTTGCGAAGGAAGTTGACTACGTGTGTAGAAACAAAACTGTAAACAAAATCGTCTACTTAATTACAAATGTCATATTTCTCTTTGCGTTGCTACAATGTCAACTGCATTTATGTGTAGCATGTAGTCAATCAACAACGACAAGAAAAGACATACATGATAAAAAACGAATATATTGTAAGGTGATCTAATTTGTTTTGCTGTCGATAATCTATGCATTCGAAACATCAAAGGGATGTCAGTTATCATCTTTCAAAATGTCTACAAAATGAAAAGAAATATGTAAAAACATCAACCATATTCCATAACAATATATCTCTAAGTACTTTCTATTTGTTGCTAATTACACTTAGTTGGTCTCACTGCATGCTTTCAAAAGTTGTTGCACGTAACCAGTTTGTATACACAGTGTAAACAAAATAATTACTCGTCTGAAACGTCTGTGGTTTGGTTGCGCCATTCTCTTCTTCCTCTTGGCGATGATGCAGTCTCTGGGTTGTATTTCCTCCATCCCGTCTGGGTTTTTGCACACTTCTGAGGCAGCCATAGCAGAACAGGTGATTTGTTTGTCAGCAGTTGACTCATCACAGGTACAGTACTGGTACACAGGTTTGAAGGAAGAGAAGCCGTTCTCAATCACGTCCGGGTTGAAAAGACTCTCCTCTTTTGTTATTCTGTTAAACATATGTACAGATACATTGTATGTTGGTAAGATAAACTTGCAAAACACTACAATTTCAACGTTTTAAGGTTTAAATTTAGATTCCTATCAATGCAAAAATAACCTTTATATCTAGATGGATAGTATAAGAATGAAACCCTCTTATTATAACAAGAGTATTAGTGAGCACAGCTCACTCATATACCCCCGCTTTTAACAAAGAAGGACGGTTTCATAATAGCAGATAGACATCAATGGTCAGTGTTCTGTATGAACAAACCACAGTAGTACTATATGAAAGCATGTGTGTGTATTTGTGTTTTCATAGTAACTATGTCTTCATAGATACACTTGTAAGAGTGCTTTAGAAGTAAAAGTTGAGAAAATTTGCATAAATTATGCGAATGAGGGTATGAAACATACAAAAGGCAGATGTACACGTCAAAGTGATTTTATGTACCAAGTTTCGAAACAATTGAACAAATAGTGTCAGAGTTATGAGCGAACAAAAAGTGTGAATGCCGAAGTTGAAAAACGGAGAAAATTTGCATAAATTATGCAAATGAGGGTATGAAACATACAAAAGCCATATGTACACATCATGGTGATTATACATATAAATTGTCGTACAATCTGAATGACTAATTTTAGAGTTATGAGCGGAATAAAAACATTCCGGACGGACACGCTGACTGCTATATACCCCCGACTACGTCGTAGCGAGGGTATATAAAAAATGAATCCCCGAAGACGGACCTCATTTAAGCATCCTTCATATATACAAGTGACGTCATAAGTGTCATAATCAACCCGAGGATGTTCCGTTTACTTCATTGTATGCGAAAGAATTCAGGTATTGCATTGTGGCTATAATCACATTTTTTAATTCTCAATTCATTTAAATGATAACACAATAAGCATGTTAAGCATGAGGCAATGAGGTGAATAACCTTAAACTGAAATAGAGTCATTAGTTTTTAGCTTAGAATTAGAATTTAAAAGCTGAACATTAAACTTTTCTAGAAAAATATTTGTCAGCGGGTTTGCAAATTTACAGTTGGTAGTCCACATTGGCCAATGTTTCTATAAACAACATTTCTAGGACCCTATGTATATATATACACTTTGAAATTAATTAAAAAACCCAATTTCGCTCCGATCTGAAAGGAGACAATATGTCAGGAAAACAGTTAGTGATTTTAGGTAGAACAATCATATAGCAGTGATGCAACGCAAAGTCACTTAAATAACGGTTCACTGTCTTTGCATAACGGCTTTTAAAATAATTTGGTATTTTGGTGGCAAAATCCGAGTTCCATTATAGTGGAATATGAAAGTCAATATTTGTTGATGAAATGTGAGTGTAGCGTCATTCTTTCAAATGAAGTGATTACTCTTTACTAACTTATTTTTTTAACAAAAGTCACTCGTTAAAGCAGTATTCACCTTCAAACTCACAAAATCATGAAACTGTCAATTT
This sequence comes from Gibbula magus, assembly GCA_936450465.1. Lineage (NCBI taxonomy): Eukaryota > Metazoa > Mollusca > Gastropoda > Trochida > Trochidae > Gibbula > Gibbula magus. Next base: position 7,443,009 of record OW388295.1, on the reverse strand, counting down.
CTGTAAACTTGTCTTAATGAACAAAATACAGCCACTGCTTACGGTATTGGCTTATCTAAAGCAAGAAGAAGTGTGTAAAGAGGCGGCAGGACGTTTTTCGCTGAAACAAGTTGATGAAATGTATTTGAAAAATAATTTCACCTATAGTAAAACAAAACACCCTCCTCTCTTCGGAAAATCAAGTAAAAAATGAGTGTAGATGGTTCCGTAATGCCATGAGAGTCGTTTTTTTTAATTCGAAATAATACTGTTCACATTAAAATGGCCGCCAAGCAATTTTTGCTTTATACGCAACACCATTATTACCACTCTAGATAATAATATATATGCAATAATATGTTTTACCCTCTAAAGAAAATATAAATGACATAAACTATCATCATAAATGGGATATTTGAAAAAAACGTGCTACTGCCCCCTTAACAAACAGATGTAACTCAAGTAATCTAAAATTTATTCACAGATCATTAGGGCTGTGTATTGCCACATTTTTTGTATTGCTGAACTGTAATGTATTGCAATACGTACCACAATATATTGCAAGATCCTCTGACAATGAGATATTTCTCTAGAAACCATTTTAACTTGTGCCAATGATTTGGCAACATGGTAAATGAACTCTTCATTCAACTTTTATATTTCTTTTTGCAGTTTAAACATGAAACATTTGATACAATTACTTTCAAATCTTCAAAAAGATATTTTTTTAATACAGTCAAAATAATTTTCTTAATACAAATTAAGCCCGTAAATGTTCCTTTTACAAGATAAATGAAAAAAATTGACTTAATATCTTTTTGTGCAATGTATTGCGATATGAAAATCGTATTGCACAACTCTGTATTGCAATATATTGGTATTGCAGTTCTATTGCACAGCCTTACAGATCATATGGTTATAAGCTTTCTCTCAAATATTGTTAAAAAGGGACTGGAAGTTTAATGTCTGTCTAGCTTCTTATCATGCATGCTAAAAGATGTTTTGGTGTGTGAATGTCAACTGTTCACAATAAATCAATTCTAAAGTTTGAAGTGTAATTTCTCTTCTAGGACAAAAGAGATGTAAGGTAAAAATTCAGTACCATCACATTTTTCTCTTTTTTTTCATACATTTTGAATATGGTGGATTTTTATTTCAATGAATGAGTCGCTAAATAACCAATTGTTATGTCTGGGGTGATAAAACCATTCAATGTATCCTGACAATCCAAGAGCACCACATTTCAGATTACAAACTAAGGTGTTGCTTAATTATTATTTTCATGTGTATATATGCCATACAACAATGTTCAGTATCAATCGCTTGATAACGGTGTCAGTATCTACACCGAAACGTTGCATATCATTGTAATAAAGAATGTTTAACCATAAATGTGTTTATTCGCCATAACACCAACTTCTAAATGCCTCTTAAAGAACACAAAGATTGTTCCACACACCAGGTTTCATTGAGCTATACCTTACTGGTCAGATTATACCTTTTAGATCTGGTCCGGAAGTCTTGTTTCAATGGAAACGGCTATAAATAAAATTCGAAAACGTCGAAAAAGTCGAAAACCCCACATTGCACATCTACACATGACGACTGTTCCACATATTAAGTTTCATTGAGTGAGGCCTTACAGTTACAGAGTTCTGGTCCTGAAGCGAAACCCGGCGCCAGTAAACAACACCACCAATGTTTCAATGCAGACAAGGCGAGGCCGGACGTTCAATACCAAAACTGGGAATGAGGTTGTCAAAGATGGGATACAAATGAAATGAAACAAGAAAAGCCTTTAAAAAGGCAAGCTTGGGGCACCTGGGTTGATGTAGTGTATGGAACGTGAGGCGGTGATTTGTTAGTGGGAGGTGATTCCAGGTGAATATGTGTGCTGGATGGACTGACAGGTGTCCGACAATGTATGATGAAAGGGTTGAGGAAGAACATACAATTAAGGAAGGAAGTATTTCGTGAGGAAAAGCTGAAGGAGTAATTCTATATTCTATTCTATATTTCGGTTTAGCTAGTTTTGTATGGAACCTTCAACAACTGTATGAAACCTTATCTTAATAATTTCACTTTAAGTAACATATGCAAATTTAATTTCATATTGTCATTAATAAGAGTTCCTTGCATAACTATATCGTCACATTTTGAGTTATTTTTGACATTACAAAGGTTGGCGTAATACCTACTCGTGTAACATCTAACAGGTGACGTAAGCTTCGCTTGCATACACATGTATTACCTGAGATAAGTTTTACTCACTCATTCTCAATGAAAGTCAGTGCACAAGTAAATATATCCATTTTACAAAATTCGAAAGTCTGCATAAGAAGTCCAGGGCCCCCTTTCACAAAGCAACCTTTACTAAGGTTAACCTTAACTCCCATCCTTTAACATTGCGCTAAGGCTACCTTAGTGACTTACGATCACTTTAGTGATTTGTGAAAGGGGGCCCTGATTGGTGTTGTCCGATAGTCCTCTCCACACATCATAACATGTCAATACCTATATCTTATTTTGAAGAATTTTCTTTAACAAATTAGAGCCTAATTAACTATTAACATAGGATTTGAATGTTATATATATTTGTCTTAATGTCTAGATCAAGTGTTATTTGTTAGAAATTTATAGACTGGCATTTTAAAACTTTTTAATTATTTTTTATGATTTATTTTCTCTCCTTAGAATTACCCTTTGTATCCTACGCTTTGTATAAATAATGCAATATCACATGTTTACAGTCAATTATCACAAAGACCTCGATCGGATGTATTATTCCAAAAAAGTATCACCGAAAGGATTCGGACTTGTTCTAACCCTAAGGACAAAATGTAACGGGAGTTCCAAGACAGCAAGCAACGCACAACACAACACAACACCGTGTGTTATCATATCAATGTAAAGCTCTCAAACAAATATGTCAATTTACCGTGTGGCGATTATTCTTTTAATTTTTAGATTTTAATCTATGGAGACCAACTCTATTACATTGCCTTCGCTAACTCGACATCAGCAAAAATTTTGGAAAAGTAGGTCAGTGGCTATGTTTGATTCGTTTCATCGGCATAAACACCGACCAAGTGACCGGAGTACATGCACCGTTCTGAAGCCAGGTTTAAAGTTTTAAAACAAGTGTATCGGCATACAAACAGAACGACGTCATCATCCCTCAAACTAGCTTAAATTAACATGTCATTTAAATGAGAAAACCTTTTTAAAAAATTACTTCCAAACATGAATTGACATTTTATTAGCGTGTTAGGCATTGTTTTAAAGAACCAGTATTATTCTTAAATAAATCACTTCGTCAAAGTATCTACACCCAGGGACCAAAACTTCTTCCCCGCTCTCGCATTTTCCATAGACTTACATGTTAATTAACCATTGCAAGAATAATTTTCATAATTAAACTGTATGTAAAGTGGTTATCAAATATATACCAAAAGATAGGAAATCACTTCAGTTACATACACATAATTTCCATGTTAGTTTCCGTTGTTGTCAATAAAGTTATCTTCATAAAAGCAAATCATATACATCATATTTCAATAATTAACATGGCGGCCAATGGGACATTGGTTCATGAACATGATATACGTTCTTCAGTCGGCTGTCATTTGATGAGTGATCCACATAAAGATGAACGAAATTATAGATGCACAGCTAACATAATTTCAAAGATGTTTGTTAAATTTACAACAATTTGACTTAAACTTAAATTATGAAAATTATTCTTGCAAAGGTTAATTAACATGTAAGTCTATGGGAAATCCGAGTGTGGGGAAGAACTTTTGACCCCAGGCTGTAGTTGTCAAAGGCAAAGTCAAAGAAAATATAGTTATTAAATGTCGCATGGATAGCATTTGTAAGCCATTATACGCCACCTTCGCCTGTCATTTCAAACCGAAGCATTCGGATTACGCCTTAGGCGTACGCCGGTTTCACCATTTTCGGCGGCGTATGCCGGGTGTTGCGCCGGGTTCCGAATCAATCATAACCAGTAAAACTGTTAACCAAACGGAACGTAGTTTCCGATTCTGGAATGCCAAATAATGTACTTAACTTATAGAAAAGCGCTTTGTTACTTGTGATATTGATTTGAATTGAAGATTACAAGTTTATCATTGATTCTAATGAAACATTGAAGAAAAATTCTATCTATATGACAAATATTGATAATCAAAATCCACATTTGTTTGTGCCAATTATTTCGGATTACCCACAATGTCACGTGGTTCATAATTTGCTACAGCTTTGGTCATTGGTCAATATAATTTCAAAGATACTAAGACAACGCATATCATTGGCTGAAGGTTCTATTTGAAAATTCCAACAGTATAAAGGGAGAAATTCACCTTATTACTGCTTGGGGCGTATGCGACCCAAGCAATAAAAGTAATGGTGCGGATGCACGGACGGACGGACGGACGGAAGGACGGAGTGAGGGAGAGCGGTCGATCGTTTAGTATCGTCTATATAAATCTACCTCCAAGACCCCAAGAAGTCTTCGAAACTGTTCGATATTTGTCCATTACTCATCGTCATGTCATCGTCAATGTTGTCAGAGAGAACTCCACACAATCCTCTTGTTTTGCCCTCGTCCAAAGGTGTTGGATATATGGCAGCATTAAAAAATTGGACGGCCCACGTGTTAGTGTAAACACGAATTACAGTTCCTGTTGGCAAGGTGATCTGTTGAAAAAAACCCACATTGTATCATTTACAAAACAGAATATTTCTTATTCAATCAAGTGATTCCTTATTAGTGAATGCTTTCTTATTCTATTATTTCGTCAAACCAAACTGAAATTTGGCTTGACTTGGCTACGTCAGATATAGTGAAAATGAAATACACTGAGTTACCACAAATATTGTGTAACATATTTCAAATATTCTGAATGTCATGCCATTCAAGAGTTGACATTGCCACAAAATGATAAACTTGTTAATCTCTGTATATACACCAAGGGCCAAAAGAAACGAACAAACAAACAAAAATGATATTTTAAAAATTAATTTGACTCTTCGATTGAATCATTTTCAGTGCATAATACCTTTTGAAATCGCCAAATTTGAATCTCCTTAAGCAGGTGAAATAGAAGAGTGAAATATAGCTTTCTGGCAAGTTTTATAGCAGCCTACAGCAACGTTGCGTCATCGTTTTAAAGTCCAATAAGAAAGATATTATATCTAGTACTGAAATAATTTCCCCATTTCATGAAATTTTAACTTATTTAAGCATATATCAAACATAAAGTTCAAGAGTTCCTTTGAAAAAGCAGGTTCAGCACACAATGAATGAAATTGTGCGTATCTCATTATCTCTTTACATCAGAAACGTTCAAAATCGATTTAATCCGGCAGAAACATTTGTGAGGTACCGTTTCTTTTGACCTTCGGTTTATGTTCACTTCTAACATCTTATATCATCAACCAACCTGGTATCTACCCCAGGACCTCCTGACTGTCATCACGTCTCCCCCGTCCCCACAAGCTGTGTACCCGATGTGCCAGACCGGAGTGTCACAGTGACTGATCTCAAACACCGTCCTCCCTGCTCTCACAGCTATACCACAGGTACAGTGGGGGTTACTTCCCCACCATAGATCCTCTGGATTGCAAACCTCAGTTTCTACTTGTACCTTGATATAAAGTAAAACATAAGGCTTTAAAGTCAATGTTATGAGTTTGGGTTTATATATTTTTGATAATTTTCAGGAATTGTGTCGAAGTGAAGAGAAGAAACCCACTGTAAACAACTGCTAAAGGCGGACAAGGAGAGCACGTAGAGGACGGTTGAACTTGGGAGTCTAACACACAACTGTACTCTATCATTGTACCAAACGTGCATATATACCTCAAGGAAAATGGTGAAGTTTTTCTTTTAAGAATTCAATTTCAGACTGAGGCAATTTAACGCGAAAAAATACTTTTCTAGAGTTGATAAATCAGATCTCAAAAGAAACCCAGTACAGTTAAGCGTTCGTGATATGTTCAGTTTGGCTCGGCTCACGTAGTTGAAACTTAAAACTATGATCAAAATTCACTGTGAACTTGAGATAAGCTGAACAATGTTGAGACCATGAAAATAATCTTTAAGTCACCAAAATCTATTCAGTCCTTCATCTTCTATAGCAGAAGTGTTGTGAAATATATGATGAGAATCCAGTGAACGGTTCAGGAGATCTCGTTGACATCCCATGAATATGAATTTACAGTTACCTCAATACCCCTTGAATCATCCTGGTACAAGACAAATACACCAACATCAACTTCGTTACGTCCCCAATTCTTCCTAAAAATAAAAAAACAAGGAATGTACACATAATAGCACATTCATTTCAATATGATTCGCAAATTGAATGCATATGTTTTATAACTTAAAACTAAACAACACATGTACATGAATATTCGAGAGAGAGGTATTTTTAATTGTCTCTATAATTTGAAAATAATAAATTCCACGTACATTAAATGATTAGACACTTCAGGGAATGAAACATTAAAGTTAATTATCATCCATGATTTTACAAAAAACATCAACATCAAGAATACCATAGGTCTGTTCAAATTAAGAAAAACTGTATCTGACATTTTAAGCTTGTGTTAAATGTGTTAAGATGTCATATGCCACAACAACACACGCATATTCTAACTGAGAAGGGAACTCAATTTGATGAGAAAACAATAATTTTTAAATACCTGGGTCTATCAAGAGCTAATTGTCATAGTCCACTGACTGATATCGTATCGAGAAAATTACCCAATCCAATAATCGAAAGTGTAGAGGTATGGGTCGTTTGTTATCCCACAGTGCTTATAGTTGATCTCGGACGTGTTCTTCTTAACCGTGACCTGGAAATAAATTTGTCGAGTTTTGAATAAAGTTTTTGTGTTAAATTGTTAATAACGTAAACGTATTTTCCAGCATAAAATAACTAAACCGTTGTATACATACAGCTACATGTCCGATGTCGTAATCCTCCCAGAATTCAGAAAAATCCGGATTATCTAATGGGGTCTTCAGCTTCAGATGAGATGTCCCCGCTGTTTCACCATACGTTGACGTTACCTTGCCTACAAAGGTTAGCGACGACACTTGCTGCCACACATTAGCTTGAAATGGATCAATCCCACAGGAATTTTGAACCACTGCAGCCGATTCGCAGTCATCAGCATTCTCCACTGTGAGGACCTCGACGTTGAAGTAGCAATCAGTAGATGCATAAAATGTTCCACACCCGAAAGGCACTGTCATTTGCATGTATAGCTGACGTGTTTCCCCTTCAGCTATTTCGTAGTGATTCCAATGATATATCTGTTGTGAAAATCATCATTTAAAGAATAGGACCTTTCAAAGCAAAAAGCCATTGTGTTATGATCCTAACCTCCGATCTACATGGCCTGAATCAGCCGACAAAAATGGAGTGTCCTGATTGGTAGCAACAATGACTTAAAGTGATTTAAGTCCGTGGTAGCAATTGAATCTAGTTGTGCAATCAGCGATGCCGATGCCGTTGTAAAAGTGACTTTTGCCAATGACACGATATAATGATAAAATCAACGTAAGATAAACGTTTTCTCGTAAATATTTTTTCTTGAAATGTGCTTTTTGATTTTGTGAGAGACAAATACCAAAAATAGTTCATTTGTGGTATTTGCATCAGACATATTCGAAGGACATATACTAATTAGCAAGACCCTTAAGAGTCAAATGCCTAAGTCTCTCTGTCGACATGGCCGCTGAAAGATGAGTTTTCATTGGTTAATTAAGAAGCAGGGATACAGTATGAGGTTCCCCTTTTCCCCGCTAGGAAATTTTGCTGGAGCCTAGAAATTCAGGCCATGTAGAACAGATGTTAGGATCGGCAATCTGAAGGGAGTAACTTTGTGGGAACAGAATGGCAGGATGTATAGAATTAATTTTGCTGTCAAATTCCAACTAACCTTCACGCCAACAAATTGTATCCCAGATAATCCACTCTCAGAAAAAGCACCATTAAGGTTGTACTGAGCTCGAACAGCGCACTGGACCTGTGGAAGAGAAAATGGTATTACGACAAGACATCATATTTTAGTGTTTATTTCATGATAAAGTGCTTATGACCTGGGTCGTTTTAATGCTTAATGCATAGGTTTTTGCGAATGTATCAGTGACCATGGTTACACTAACTCACCGAACTGCGAGAATGATTACACTGTTATCAACCTGGCACTCGATATGGCGTCTTATCGACTCTCACATGTCAATTGTCATGTAATGTGTTATATATTTCCGAATAAGTTCACCAAGGAAAACTGTTCGTTCGCGATTAACATGCCAGTCTAGAGGACAAGTAATCAGCTGTGAAATGAGTTGGAAAACACTCGAAATAAGAAAAAAGGAAGGAAAATTTATTATTTACAGAATATATGTTAAATTGGAAAGTTAGTTCTAGTTGAACCGGATTTTGCTACCCGTCCTTACCTAATTTTGTGCCAGTGTCATCGATTATATGTTCTGCATTTTTAAATAGCTTTCATATGACGTTTTTTAATAATTAGACAAATAAATTCTTATTGATATATAATGCATTATTTTCCCATTATCCAAACAGCAATTCACTTGCCTGTGACTGTACTGGTAATATTAGATAGAATGTTTCTTTTTCCTAAACTATCATCCACAGTACATACATTAATGCCCGCCTTGAATCCATAGCCCAGCAGGATGTCTTCAGTGAGAGTGTTATTTGCGATGTAGTCTACTGTCCATAGACCGGGTTCAAACGTGTGTACGGGAGCTCCCCCAACAAACCAGATCGTCTTGTAGAACAGGTCCTCGGGGGATCTATTGAAGTTGCAGCGGAACGAGAGCTTACTCCGGTACAACTCATGTTCAAGATCGACAGTTATGCTGGGTGTGACATTGAACACTGGTGGTGCTGCAAAATACACAAAGCCTTTATTTTATCCCGAAACTTGATTGGTAGGTCAGTTTGATTATAGAAAAGAGCAATGACTTCAATATATTCATGTCCCAATCTAAAGTAGTACAGTCAATCAATTAGTTTTTGTATTATGATACAGTTAGTAAGAATCTTTGTATTCATTCAATTGTTAAATGTTGAAATTGTATTAATCATTAACGTGATCAAGATTGTCAACGGCAGATATAAGGAGATTTAATATACTACGAGTACCGCTTATTTATGTAATTCTGCACATTTCCCAGACATTCACAAGCCTGGCCTCATCGATAACAAAATATGTGAAATATTTCGCTTATAACCATTCTACAAAGAAGTAAGACTTTATTCGACCTTTTCAAATATTAATGTCTCTTATACTGATTTACAATGTTACAACTAGACACATCTACAAAGAAACTTACTGATTCAGAAAATATAGTTTTCTATACGTTGCGAACGTGTACAAGTTATGTTTTTGAGCTACATGTACATAACACCACGTTGGTACAAATGGAATAAACGTCTTATTTTGTACAGAAGTGTTTAAATAACAGTTGCAGATTTCTCAATGTATTATCGTTGATTTGAAGATTTAGTCAGAGAAGATATCATCAGACTTCTAGTTTGAGGTACTTAAATATGACATTTATAAGTGTTGAGCAATATATTCTCTTTTTGTTAATCATTTAGTTGTTCATCTGCATAGGTGTGCTGGTTTACACACATTTGAAGAGGATTTACTCTTGTCTCCTTATTTATAAATTAATTGAGAATTATCAGTTGCACGTTATGTCTTCTCTTGAATAACATGATGATATTCATACTTAAAACCCTATAAATAGGTGCATCCTAAAAGTATCAATTTCTGTGAAATCGTTTGAATATTACTGGTGAGTATAATGCCAATGCAGAAAAATATACCCGTTAATAAGCATGAACAATCGTTAACAGTGCAGATGCTCGTCGAGCAAGCAAGAAGGGTGTGGTGACACGGTGTTTTCGCAAACAGTAAAAAACTAAAATAAATAATTGCTACCTACCATCAGGATTATTAACTGAAAGAATAAAACAATAAAAAATATAGACATTTTTTTATATTAAATTCATTTGACATTCAAGGCATTTGAAGGAGCATCTGTTCATTTTGCACGTCATTTCAAGTCAAAATAATATGGCAATAATATGGTAAGCTACGCATATATTGTAAGTGTTGTTTTTAAAATTCTGTGACTCTATCGAAATATAAGAGCAACGAATTGTATAAAATCGCATAGCGTAGCCCCAATCAGAATCACTGACATAAGTGTAACAAAATAATTTTGTAATTACTGAAAAGTCATTGGCAATACAGAATAAGCATGTTTGTAGTGCTCCAAATTGTAATAATTGCTCCAAATTGTAATACCTGATCCAAATTGTAATAAAAACTGCTCCAAATTGTAATACCTGCTCCAAATTGTAATAAAAACTGCTCCAAATTGTAATAACCCAATTTTCGAAAAACGTACTGTCAAGCTGCTCCAATTTGTAATAAAAAGTGCTCCAAATTGTAATAACTGCTCCAAATTGTAATAACACAGATCAAGGCGATGTAAGCTTAAATATCTTTAGTACTGATTATTTGAAGATTTTGGTTTTATGGTGATCATTGATTCGGTGTTCGTTTTGATAATGGTAATTACAATGTTTATGAAGATTGTTATTATCCCCCGCCTCAACGAAGATGTCAAGGGATAAGGAAATGACCTCCGTCCGCCCGCCCGTCCGTCCGTCCGTCCAACCGTCCGTCCGGGTTTCGTTTCGGACCATCATTAAAAACCCGTAAGGCCCAGCTCAATGAAACTAGGTATGTGGAATAGTCATCATGTATAGATGTGCCTTTTTGAGTGTTTGACTTCTTTGGAATTATATTTTTAGCTGTTTCGATGGAATTTTCATTTCCGGAACAAAACTTACAAACTTAAAGGGTTTTCAACTTCTTTGGGATTTTATTTTTTCAGTCGTTACCAAGGAAACATAACTTAAAATTTTGTTTCCAAAACAGAATTAAAAAAAGTTGTAAGGTCTAGTTCAGTGAACTTGATGTGTGGAGCAATCATCATATCAAGATGTACCTTTTAGGGTTGTTAACTTCTTTTAAATGTTATGTTTAGCCATGGAAAAACATCTACATCTTGATTCCCGAGCAAAATACGAAATGCGTTCTACAATACGCTTCTGGAACAGGACTTGGTTATTTTTAGATAGACAGTATTCTATTGTTCGAAGTACATTTCCTTATGTAGCATGAATTAATAACTAATTAGTGATTTAGGATTCATTATAGCATAAAGCTTCATAATCAGTGTTCAATACTTATTTCTGTAACAGGTTTCCATTTGCCGGGGTTATAGTAGACTCTGTCTGCTTGTATTGATTTTAAGATTGATTTAAAAAAACATTTGTGTTAACAGTAAGGTAGATATACACGAAAGTTGTATCTATATGCATTTAGATGTTGATGTTGATTACGATTTACATATTTAAGTTGACATATACGTATATATGAAGTTGTAGATGAAGATGTATATGTTAATGTAGACGTAGACAAAGCCATGATAACGTTGAAGGACATGAAGATGTAAACTGTCCTGATTATCAAGATGAATATGGAGATGTAGATGTCTGTATATCACGATGTACATGTTCATGTAGACGTGGACATGACGGGGATGAAGATGCAATTGGTAATGTATAATGGGTACTTTAGTTTTGATGCAGATGTAACTGCTGATGTAATGTGGATATGAATTATAAATAAAGAGTGGTTTAGACGCATAGAAGCATGAATTGGTGTAGATGTGGATCAAACGGACACAACGCGGAATAAGATCTTTTTGACTTTCACGTTGACATTGACATTGCCAAGTTGATTACCGAATGATATTTTTATATCATTCAAATGTAAAACAAGAACTCATTTTAGTCGCTGTAGGTCTTTATTTCTTTGTGCAAAACGAAATGCTGTAGGTATTAAAAAACCTCTATTGATATAAGATGTATCATTACATCTATCAACATCATAACACTACAACCAAATTTGAGGTATTTATGTTACGAAGCATCTAGGGTATATCACAATCTGCAGATTGTTCGAACAATCTGCAGATTGTGAGCTCACAATCTAGGAATAGTTCACCATTCCTAGATTGTTTAATTAATCTGCAGATTGTTCGACCCTTACAATCTGAGAATGATCACAATCTAGGAATTTGTTTGTAAGGCTATCTAACAGACTGTATGAGTCGATTCCTAGATTGGGAAGAGTTATAGAATTTCATCTAACGACTTCAGGGGTCGATTCCTAGATTGTGAAGGGTTCTCAAATAGTTTGTTTTTCTATCTTATCTACCGACTATAGGGTCGATTCCTAGATTGTGAAGGGTTATAGAATTTCATCTAACGACTACAGGGGTCGATTCCTAGATTATGAAGGGTTCTCAGATAGTTTTTCTGTCTTATCAAAAGACTACATGGGTCGATTCCTAGATTGTGAAGGGTTATAGAATTTCATCTAACGACTTCAGGGGTCGATTCCTAGATTGTGAAGGGTTCTCAAATAGTTTTTTTTATTATCTTATCTACCGACTATAGGGTGGATTCCTAGATTGTGATGGGTTATAGAATTTTATCTAACGACTACAGGGGTCGAATCCTAGATTGTGATGGGTTATGGTATTTCATCTACCGACTATAGGGTCGATTCCTAGATTGTGATGGGTATGGATATTTCATATAACGACTACAGTGGTCGATTCCTAAACGTACGGGCAAAAGAAAGTATATTGCTCAGTTGTATTTATCATATGTATAATTTTCAAAGTCAAATATCTCGAGTTTTCGACATCGTATTGAAGAACGGACTCGTTTGTGAAATTAGTCCAAAACATTAAAACAGTCAAAGAATACCTCTACGCGGTTTGAATTTTTTAAATCAAAATTAAAAATTCAAATTTTGAAATTTCCCCAAATTAATTTTGATAAAACACAACTGTTCTTCGACATATAACACATACTCTGTGTGAAAATCAATAAATGTGCTTCGTCCTGTACACATTTACAACATTTTGAACATGGTAGGGGACATGTTGTTGTAACTTTCATTTCTTACCCCTGTCTACTTTAAATAATGATATTTTCGTTAAAAAATTAAACAGTCACCAATTAAGTTATTCTAACTAATGCCGAAAGATTGTGATGAGTTAGGATATTTCATCGAACGACTACAGGGGTCGATTCCTAAATTGTGATGAGTATGATATTTCATCTAACGACTACGGGGATAGATTCCTAGATTGTGAAGGATTATGGTATTTCATCTAACGACAACAGGGTTCGATTCCTAGATTAAGAAGGGTTCTCAAATAGTCTTTCTTATCAGCAGATTATAGGGGTCGATTCCTAGATAGTGAGGAGCTTTCAAATCGTTTCTCTTTCTTATCTACCGACGACAGGGGTCGATTCCTAGATTGTGAAGGGTTATGATATTACATCTACCTACCGTAGTGGTCGATTCCTAGATTGTGAATGTTATCGCATATTTATTATCTACCGATTACAATGCGTCGATTACCAGATTGTGAAGGGTTATGATATATCGATTATAGGAAAAAAAATTCCCGGAAGAAAAGTCCAAAATTAACTAGGAAAAAATTTCTATTTTTTATTTTAGGTCACATATACCACAAAAAACCCAACATATGTGGTTGTTAAAATATTTTATTCAGAAACAATGTAATAACAACAATGCATAAACATAGACATAGTATTTCATAGCATTTCATGACATTAATACGAAGATGAGTCATTTTCTAATGACAATGATACTTGACATACTTTACATGACTTTTTCACTGTTAGTTTTCGTTACTTTTTATCATAACCTTTCACAATCTAGGAATCGACCGCTGCAGTCTGTAGATAAAATATCATAATTCTTCACAATCTAGGGATAGACCCTACACCCTGTAGATGAAATAACCCTTCACGATCTAGGAATCGATCAATACAGTCTGTAGATGAAATATCATAACCCTTCACAATCTAGGAATCGACACCTGTTGTCGGTAGATAAGATAGAAACACTATTTGCGAACCCTTCGCAATCTAGGAATCTACCCATATAGTATGGAGATAAGATAGAAAAACTATTTGAGAAGCCTTCACAATCTAGGAATCGACCCTATAGTCTGTAGATAAGATAGAAAAACTATTTCTGAACCCTTCACAATCTAGGAATCGACCCTATAGTCGGTAGATAAGATATAAAAACTATTTGTGAACCCTTCACAATCTAGGAATCGACCCCTATAGTATGAAGATAAGATAGAAAAACTATTTGAGAAGCTTTCACAATCTAGGAATCGACCCCTATAGTCGGTAGATAAGATAGAGACACGAGTTGAAAGCTCCTCACAATCTAGGAATCGACCCCTGTAGTCTGTAGATAAGATAGAGAAACGAGTTGAAAGCTCCTCAAAATCTAGGAATCGAACCATATAGTCTGTGGATTAGATAGAAAAACTATTAGAGAAGCCTTCACAATCTAGGAATCGACCCTTATAGCATGTAGATAAGACAGACAAATTATTTGAGAAGCTTTCACAATCTAGGAATCGACCCCTGTAGTCGGTAGATAAGATAGAAACACTATTTGCGAACCCTTCGCAATCTAGGAATCTACCCATATAGTATGGAGATAAGATAGAAAAACTATTTGAGAAGCCTTCACGATCTAGGAATCGACCCCTGTAGTCGGTAGATAAGATAGAGAATCTAGTTGAAAGCTCCTCACAATCTAGGAATCGACCCCTAAAGTCTGTGATTAGATAGAAAAACTATTTGAGAAGCCTTCACAATCTAGAAATCGACCCTATAGTCTGTAGATAAGATAGAAAAACTATTTCTGAACCCTTCACAATCTAGGAATCGACCCTATAGTCGGTAGATAAGATATAAAAACTATTTGTGAACCCTTCACAATCTAGGAATTGACCCCTATAGTATGAAGATAAGATAGAAAAACTATTTGAGAAGCTTTCACAATCTAGGAATCGACCCCTATAGTCGGTAGATAGGATATAAAAAACTATTTGAGAAGCCTTCACAATCTAGGAATCGACCCTTGTACTTTGAAGATAAGATAGAAAAACTATTTGAGAAGCCTTCACAATCTAGGAATAGACCCCTATAGTCGGTAGATAAAATAGAGAAGCGAGTTTAAAGCTCCTCACAATCTAGGAATCGAACCATATAGTCTGTAGATTAGATAGCGAAACGAGTTGAAAGAACCTCACAATCTAGGAATCGACCCCTATAGTCTGTAGATTAGATAGCGAAACGAGTTGAAAGCTCCTCACAATCTAGAAATCGACCCCTATAGTCTGTAGATTAGATATAAAACTATTTGAGAAGCCTTCACAATCTAGGAATCGACCCTATAGTCGGTAGATAAGATAGAGAAACGAGTTGAAAGCTCCTCACAATCTAGGAATCGACCCCTATAGTCTGTAGATAAGATAGAGAAGCGAGTTGAAAGCTCCTCACAATCTAGGAATCGAACCATATAGTCTGTAGATTAGATAGTGAAACGAGTTGAAAGAACCTCACAATCTAGGAATCGACCCCTATAGTCTGTAGATTAGATAGCGAAACGAGTTGAAAGCTCCTCACAATTTAGGAATCTACCCATATAGTATGTAGATAAGATGGAAAACTATTTGAGAAGCTTTCACAATCTAGGAATCGACACCTGTTGTCTGTAGATAAGATAGAGAAACAAGTTGAAAGCTCCTCACAATCTAGGAATCGACCCCTATAGGCGGTAGATAAGATAGAGAAACGAGTTGAAAGCTCCTCACAATCTAGGAATCGACCCCTATAGTCTGCAGATTAGATATAAAACTATTTGAGAAGCCTTCACAATCTAGGAATCGACCCTATAGTCGGTAGATAAGATAGAGAAACGAGTTGAAAGCTCCTCACAATCTAGGAATCGACCCCTATAATCTATAGATAAGATAGAGAAACGAGTTGAAAGCTCCTCACAATCTAGGAATCGATCCCTATAGTCTGTAGATTAGATAGAAAAACTATTTGAGAAGCCTTCACAATCTAGGAATCGACCCTTATAGCATGAAGATAAGATAGACAAACTATTTGAGAAGCTTTCACAATCTAGGAATCGACCCCTGTTGTCTGTAGATAAGATAGAGAAACGAGTTGAAAGCTCATCACAATCTAGGAATCGAACCATATAGTCTGTAAATTAGATAAAAAAACTGTTTGAGAAGCCTTCACAATCTAGGAATCGACCCTTATAGCATGTAGATAAGATAAACAAACTATTTGAGAAGCTTTCACAATCTAGGAATCGACCCCTGTTGTCTGTAGATAAGATAGAGAAACGAGTTGAAAGCTCATCACAATCTAGGAATCGAACCATATAGTCTGTAAATTAGATAAAAAAAAACTGTTTGAGAAGCCTTCACAATCTAGGAATCGACCCTTATAGCATGTAGATAAGATAAACAAACTATTTGAGAAGCTTTCACAATCTAGGAATCGACCCCTGTAGTCGGTAGATAAGATAAAGATACGAGTTGAAAGCTCACCACAATCTAGGAATCGACCGCTATAGCCTGTAGATAAGACAGTAAACTATTTGAGAACCCTTCACAATCTAGGAATCGACCCCTATAGTATGTAGATAAGATAGAAAAACTATTTTGAGAACCCTTCACCATCTAGGAATCGATGCATACAGCATATAGATTAACTAGCATAACCCTTAACAATCAATGGATCGACCAATACAGTCGGTAGATAAGATAGAGAAACGAGTTGAAAGCTCCTCACAATCTAGGAACCAACCCCTAAAGTCTGTAGATTAGAAAAAAAATTTCTATTTGAAAACCCTCACAATCTGGGAAAAGACCCTTACAGTCGGTATATGAAATATCAGACCCCTTCACAATCTATGAATCAACCAAAACAGTCGGTAGATAAGACAGAAAAATATGCTCACAATCTACAACATACAACTGCAAGGTAAAAAAATCCTAGATTGTGATCATTCTTAGATTCTTCATGTCTCACAATCTGCAGATTGTTTAAACAATCTAGGAATGGTTAAACATTCGAACAATCTGCAGATTTCGAGCTCACAATCTGCAGATTGTGATGATTCTTAGATTGCATGGAACATTTACACTGTTTAGTGCAATTCGGAGCTGTTATTACAATTTGGAGCAGTTATTACAATTTGAGCAAAGGCTTGCTCCAAATTGTAATAACTGCTCCTAATTGTAATAATGCTCATAAATCCAATATCATGTGACCCAAAATTGAAATGTTGTAGGCATAAAAAAAACAACTCTATTGATACAAGATGGACCATTGTGACTATCATCATCATAATACAACCACATTTTGGGTATTTACACTGTTTAGTGCAATTTGGAGCAGTTATTACAATTTGGAGCAAGCCTTTGCTCCAAATTGTAATAACTGCTCCAAATTGACATTTCATTTTACATACACGAACGGACGGACGGACGGACGGGCGGAGCCCATTTCAATATCCCCCCCCCCCCCCCCCCAAAAAAAAACAACTTTAATAACTGCTCCAAATTGTAATAATGCTCATGAATCCAATATCATATGACCAAATATATTCAAAAGGACACAACGCGGAATGAGATAAATTGGACTTTCATGTCATTATTTGAAAATTAATCATATTGCCAAGTTGATGACCGAATGAATTCTTACGTCATTGAAGTGTAAAACAAGAACTCATTTCAGTCGCAGTAGGTATTTATTTCTTTTTGCAAAACCCAAAGGCTGTAGGCTTAAAGAAATCTCTATTGATATTCGATGTACCATTGTGACTGTCACCATCAAAACATTACAACTAGTTTTCAGGTATTAACACTTTTAATTGCTATTTGGGACTGTTATGACAATTTGGAGCATTTATTACAATTTGAGGCAAATGCTTGCTCAAAATTGTAATACTTGCTCGAAATTGTAATAAACAATGTAACTACCTGAATATTTAGTGTAGTGTGTTTTTGATGACAGTGTACATATACGACAATCATGACTATTACACTATCAATCTGCCATGGTACAATAATTATAATGATAAAATATAACTTATATTAACAAAACTATTGACATAACTTTCTCTTGCAATGAGACTTTCTTCTTTCATAAAATGTGTATCGACATTTTATTTGAAATAAATTGTATGTACAACTAGAATCACCTCATCCATCAAGATTAAATTACACCCAGTGAAATCTCCAAATTGCATGTACACTTCTATCTGCATCTGTATCGCATACATTTACGTTTACAGATACATCTACATCTCCATCAATACCTTGATCTACGCGTAGCTCTACGTTTACCTTGACATTTACATCATCATCTACATCTACACTTACATTTATAGATTTAAATGAATATCTAAATCTGTATTTAGATTTAGATAGATATATGCATCTTAAACTTTGTCGACCGATACTGCTACATATCTATCTACATCTACACCTTCATCTTCATCTACATATTCGTCTCGATCTACATGTTCATTTACGTCTAAATCTACAGTTTTACGTACATCTGCATCTGCGCCTGCGGTTGTATATGTGTCTCCATATACTTCTGCATCATCTCTTATATCTACGTCAACTCTTATATCTACATCTACATCTCTGTAAACGTCTATACCTACATCTAAGTCTAAATCACCACCCAAATCTGCATCTACAGCTACATATTAAGATATCTCTACCGGTACGTCTACACTTAGATTTACACATACACATACAACTGCATTTGCATCTGTATAACCATCTACATCTTCGAATAAAATTTTCCTACAGCTGCATCTATACATTCATGTGCAACTACATCTACTTCAACATCTATATTTATGACAACTCATACATGTATATCCATCTACATTATATTTTATATCTATTTCTACATTTACTATTTATATATATTTAACAGCTCTTATATCTACATCACATCAACACTTACATCTTCATCTAAATCAACCCTTACATCTACATCTACATCAACTCTTATATCTACATCAATTCTCTCTATGTCTGTATATATGTATATATACATTTACATATGTAACTACACCAACATCTACGTCTACAATCAACTCTTGCTATATCTTCACCAACTCTTCGATCTACATGTAAATGTACTCTCAACTATTAAATTAAAATCCACATGAACTGTTTAATCTACATGTACACCATCTCCTATATCATCATCAACTCTCTCTGTATAAACATCAGCTATGTTATATAAATGTACATCAACAGTTATATATACATCAACCATTATATCTACATCTACATCTTCGCATAGATGTACACTTACATCTACATCTACATCTACATGTAAATCACCACCAGGTCTACATATACATCATTTACATATGTCGTTGCTTCTACATCTACATTTACACATATAGCTACACGTCACCTACATATACTTATCTATACCTTTTATATCAACATCTACCACAACATCTACATCTACATGTACATCTACGTCAACATCTTCAACATCTACATCTACATCCACAGTTAAATCTCCATCAAGATCGACACCTACATTATCCCTATACCTACATCTACGTCAACATATTTGCAGATATATACACATATATCAACTCTTATATCTACATCTATATCTACATATTTACATACACTACATAAATATATATTTCTACATCGAAATCGAAAGAATATTGTAACAGAACATAATCTGTTTTGTGATCTACTCATGATTGTACTACGGGCCTGTGGCCTTCTAAATACCGTAATAAAGATTGATTGAAATCGCCATACAGATCTACATTTACATCTACATTTTCATTTTCCATCTCAATCTATGCATTTACGTTCGTCTCCCAGTACGTCTACATTTACATTTACACACACAACTACATCTGTATCTACATCTACAACTACGTCTACATTTACATACTTTTTTCTACATCTACATCAACTCTTATGTCTACATCTATATCAGCCCTTCTTTTCATCAACTCTACATATTTTCATTTTCATCAACACGAGATGTAGCTTCAGAACAGTTATTACAATTTGGAGCAGTTATTACAATTTGGAGCACTTTTTATTACAATTTGGAGCAGCATGACCGTACGTTTTTCGAATTTATGTTATTACAATTTGGAGCAGTTTTTATTACAATTTGGAGCAGGTATTACAATTTGGAGCAATTTTTATTACAATTTGGAGCAGGTATTACAATTTGGAGCAATTATTACAATTTGGAGCACAACAATCTTGCTTATATGATGATGTAGTGAAGGTTAAAAACTTACCAAAACAGTAGGATGCTCGGTGAATGGGTGCTTCTGGTAAAAAGTAGACCTCGTAGTCTACGCACGTCTTCATCTCAATATCAAATGGGCGTGAACAGTTCTCATACTGATCTTGAACGCATATGGTAGCCATTTCCCCGTCGGTGTCTGTTTATTTGAAATTATTTTGATATCACCACCCGTGTTACGTAAAAGTTACAGTTGTTTCACACAAGTTTCAAAGTGTTCTTATTTAATTATATCGTTTAATTCAATTCAGTTTGATTTTCATTAAGCACACGTTTAAATGGTCTAACATATGTTTTAATTCTGGGACACACACATAAATATTATACAAGCAGAAAGCTAAGTTTTATATACACCCAGGGACAAAAGAAACGATACCAACAAACATATTTTAAGATATTTTACTGCTGACCACGACTGAACTTGGTTACACATTACTTCTGAAATTCAACTACACTAATGTTGTAATTTTTAAAACTTTTTTCATTCCTTATTTTAAAAAACACGGCTTTTAAAAATCATCATTTTGAAATATCTTAAACCTGACGAGATAGGAGAGTGTGATATGCCTTTCTGGCTTGTTGTATGACATCTTACAGCAACGAAGCGTCATCGGTTCAAATTCCAAGAAGGTACAAACAAACTTTCCTTTTTGTCATCAAAGTTTACGATTGATACCAACCATAATGTCCAAATGCCTCTTTAGAAAAGCAATTTCAACACAACGTGCGTGTTATATAGATATACAATATCAAATATAGTCACAGGTGACGATAAAAGGATTCAGCAACATATATGATTCATTTCCTATTAGGTACATTTTATCAGCAGTCATTCCTGAAAATTACATGAAGATCAGTAAAGGCGTTCAGCTACAGCAGTCTCTAGTAGTTACACATGTAAAACGAAAGTAGGATTTACCCCCTTTGTTTACAGTACAAAATAAAGACAAATTTGATCAAGATAAAATGATAATAGCTCAGTGGTTATGTTTATTATCAAACAAATAATGCTTTCCCCATATAGAGTAATCCTTTGCTATTCTGACGAGGTATTAAACAGCGAGCTATGATTTTGCATTGTTGAACTATGAACTCTAAAGACACACTACAAACGTGGCCATTGTCAAGTTAGAAATAAGGCAGAACCTGTCCAACTTAAAATACCCGTAACTCATTGGTTATGACCACCACTATTGCACTTATTTCAGTTTCGTAATTTCCACTTAGGTTGATGTAATCATAATTTAGAATGCAGACATAGTTAATGCGTAATGTTCTTTTGATATTCAGGAAAATACTAAAATATGCTTATTTTCGGACCCCTATACCATGTTTGCGATGTTTGAAGCTTAACTATCAACTTTTTGATGAAAGGGGTCACCAGAAAAGTTGTTGTTCTTGAAATTGTGCATACGAAGGTGCTAATAAAGTTTCCATAGCGTTTTCATTTAAGCAGTTATGATACTTTGAACTTTGATGAACATGGCGATTTTCGAAAAATGGCATCTCTACTTCAAAATGAGGTATTAAACATTATGGTATCTCTAATAGTTTAAATTACGATCGAAAATTCTCCAAAGACTTCTCTGAAAATCAACTTAATCCGTCAGAAATATTTTTATTTGGACTATGTAGAAAATAAGGTATCGTTTCTCTTGCCCCTCGATGTACGTCAAACACACGAACTTGGGACTTGTTGAACGATGTTGAACAAAGGTGTGCATTAAGTATTATGCTTACTTTTCATCCACATTGGATAACGTCCTCCACACTTGCCGTATCCTGGAGCTTCATCCAGGAGTTTGAAGGCCACATCTCCGTACCAGGCCTCGTGAATGTCTCGGTCGTTGATCGGTGTTTCTCCGGTTGACAACTGGTATACACCATCTCGACGGTGGATGTCGGGGATAGGATTGTACTTCGTGCATGGGTCTATAAGGGATAATTAAGTTTTAGAACATTTTAAATATATATACAATATCCGTTATGTATGGCCTGAAGAGGCTGTGTAGATGAAAGCGCTCGCCATTAAAATGGATGATTTCTACTTCTAAATCCATGATTTTTTCCATATTATATAAATTCATTCATTCATTACATATAACGAACTTAGGCCGTGGTTATACCATCGTTTTGTTATAACAAGTATAAGAATATACAGGCAAAGTCAGTGAGGCTAGATAGGCCAGAGAGAACTATATAATAAAATATAAATAAACTATTACTTCAAGAAAAAGAGAAACATAACAGTTAAGCACACACTTTGTTTATATTTGCATACACGTGTGAGTACAGAATACATTTAGGAGAAACATTTGTCAACATAGGTGGTGTTCTTATTCCCGAGAAATTGCATGTCAATGTGTTGAAACATTGCTTTGTATGATTTCTTCACCAAAGTTTCTTTTGAATAAGGCGTGGAAAACATTAGAAAACAAGGGTTTCTAGATAACGACTCCTTCGTCATATGTCATTATTTGAAAGATAAAAGCGAAAGTGCGTGTCTTGTTGAAGTAGCGTCGACAGCTGCTTGATGGAGATCACGATGACATGCGACGAGTGTCTCGTGGTACATGGCTATTTCGGCGATATATAGCGATGGGTGTCTGGTGGTACATGGATATCTCGACGATATATAGCGATGGGTGTCTGGTAGTACATGGAGATTTCGGCGATATATAGCGATGGGTGTCTGGTGGTACATGGATATTTCGACGATATATAGCGATGTGTGTTTGGTGGTACATGGAGATTTCGGCGATATATAGCGATGGGTATCGGTCGGTGGACATGGCGATGGTATACAGAGATTGGAGTCGTGTATGGAAATCATGACAGTATATGTTAATTTTGTCTGTGTGTCCGGTGGTGAAGATTGTGTTGGGTGGTGGATATCAAGAAAGTATATAGCAAGTGGGTGTCCAGTGTTTGAAATCGAAACGGTATATAATGATGGGTGTCCGAAAGTGGAACTCCAGACGGCATATAGCTATTGATGTCAGGTTGTTGAGCTCGAAACGGTATATAGCTATTGATTTCCGGCGGTTGAGCTCGAGACGGTATATAGCTATTGATGTCCGGTGGTGGAGATCGAGATGGTATCTAGCTACTGATGTTCGGTGGTGGAGATCGAGATGATATATAGCTATTGATGTCAGGCGGTTGAGCTCGACATTGTATATAGCCAATGATGTCCGGTGTTGGAGCTCGAGACGGTATATAGCTATTGATGTCCGGCGGTTGAGTTCGAGATTGTATATAGCTATTGATGTCCGGCGGTTGAGCTCGAGATTGTATATAGCTGTTGATGTCCGGCGGTGAACCTCGAGACGGTATATAGCTATTAAGGCGACCCGATTTTATTATGGAAACCCGAGATTCCATGACTGACCAACATAAATAACATAAGTGAGAAGTTCAAATTCTATCAAAAACCTATTTTTATACTTTAACTAAGATATTGACGAAAATTCCAACTTTCTACCCCGCAACGTACGTGAGATACAGACACCCTTGCCCATGGGTAGGCCCATGGGAAAAGTCGCCCATGGGCAGGCCCATGGGAAAAGTCGCCCATGGGCAGGCCCATGGGCGAGAGGCTGTTAAAATTTGTGTTTCACAAAAAATATTTTCTAATTTTTAATAATTGGTCTAGCAGTAACATATTTTAGGTATTTATGAACTCCCCTCATGGAAAGGAATTTTTTTCCCATGGGCGAGACTTCGCCCATGGGCCGGATTTCCCATGGGATAGATTTGCCATGGGCCAATGTTGACATATAATGTTTGTGAAATGTTGACTTTGAAAAAAAAAATGTTTGTGAAATATTGACTTAGGAAAAAATAGAATGTTTGTGAAATGTTGACTTTTGAAACATTGACTTTTAAAACATTTATCGATTTTGGTGGAAGTGTTACTTTGATAAAATATGGACTTTGGTGACATATTGATTTTAATACATATTTTGAGTTATATGAATGGTTTACTTATGAAATATTCATTTTAGTGAAATGTTGTGTAGTTTAAGTTTAACTTATATAAAATGTTAACTTTGGTGACATGTTGACTTTTATAAAAGATATTTTGAGTTAAGCGAATTGTTGGCTTAAGTTGACTTTGAAAATATGTATTGACTTTGGCGAAGTTTGCTTATATCATGAAATATTAAAATTTCTATTTTATTGACTTAGTTTAAAATGTTGACTTTTATAATAGTTTATTAATTTATGGTTTGACTGACCCTTCACACAAGAAATACCTACAACGGGTTGTTTGTCAACGGTATGTGCATCAATTAACATAATTGAATACACATGAGTGTCAATGACACGCTAATAATACGCTAGTAAAGTAAGTATATGTATAAACGTTTATATCAAGTAAACACACATTGTGTTAAGTGTAATTCAGCGTCGTGTAAAGTACTTACACAATAAAGAATAATATTTTGTATTTGTAATTGTAATTAACTTTCATTTCTAATGAAATAGCAAAATCTGCTAGCCGTGCACTTGGAGGAATTACATAAATAGAAATTTTTAGGGGTATGCCTTTTGGTGTTTTCCTGCTTTTCCTGAGTTAATTATGCTTTGGCACTTTCTTACCTCGAAATCGAGTGTAAAAATGACATTACAATCTTATGCTTATGTTATTTTACTTTCTGGTTATTGATGTCATATTTATAGTGAAACAAGGATGTGATTAAAGGTAACATGTATATTCATACAATGTGTACATGCATCTGCATGAATAAGTATTTTGTTTGATGTAAGGAACGAAGTATATGTACCGTTAAAACAATATTCTGTAATCGCCGAATCTTGACTTGTATCGAGCACCTTCATTGTTCAAACAAGTTTTGTAAAGAACGCGTTCCCGGGCCATAAACTATGCGTAGAATGTAGACATCTTTGATGGGCATTCTAGAAGTAGAATGTAGAATGTAGAATGTAGAATTTGTTTTGATTGTGGCGTAGGCGATAGGTGTAGGCGATACGAGGACATACCATATCAGTAAATGCTACTATTGAGTAGGATGCCCTATTTCACTGTTCCATTTCAGTCAGGGGTGTTACGTTAATTAATGCAATGATTCTGGAGAATGGGAGATATGAACCTTCTGTATTTTTCTGCATATGTTTCTGTTGGCACTATGATAATGTCAATGACTAATAAAACTACAATAGTCAAATCCTACACTTTAGGCCCAGATCGCGATGCTGTTCTCAATTCAAGTTTACATGTGGGGATATTTCTTTGCATTACTGAGACTCCTATAAGTACCTTGGCTTTTGGTTTGATGAACACCTCGATTTTAAATTAGCCATAAATCAACTGGCAAAATCGGCCGGTAGAGCTCTGAGTGCTCTCTGTACTAAGTTTTGTGATGCAGGTGGAATGGCATATGATGTGTTTACAGCCCTGTACAACTCATCAGTACAACCTATTCTCAGTTACGGAGCGGCAATATGGGGGCTTTATGAACATAAAGTAATTAATACAGTTCAAATCGAGCCTGTCGGTTTTGTCTTGGAGCTAACAGTAAATCTTCCACTAGAGGTGATATGGGTTGGATCTCGTGTGTTACCAAACAACGCCTGGAAGTATACAGGATATGGATGAGAGTACGTCATATGTCAGAATCAAGACTCCCACACGAAGTACACAAGTGGTCACTCAACCGGAACAGAACATGGGAACACAGAGTTAAGAAACTGACTAAGTCGTTAGATCTTGAGGGATACTTACTTTTAGACAAATCTTCTATTCCAGTTTTACGACAGATATTGAATATTTGAGACGAGTAGAAGTGGATTACTGAGCTATGGAACGATAAAGGCAATGCAATCAACGGAAACAAACTAAGGACATATCGCCTATATAAGAAGGATTTAACCCTGAACCTTATGTCATCAACACATTGTCTAGACACCACCTGTCCTTCATACGACTGAGAGCCTGCAGTTTGCCTCAATGTATAGAGACTGGAAGATTCTCTTAGCCGCCTACCCCAGTTCAAGACAGATTGTGCCCTCTATGTCCCAGGGATATTGAGGATGAAGCACATTTTATCATCACCTGCCCCCTCTACTCAGACATTATGTACAACGTTTTAAAAGCTGCAATGGATATGGATACTTCTTTTACGCAGAAAAGCATACAATTTCACTAATTATATTATCTTAATAGGCTTATTTCAACGTTTTTTAATGTATATTTAGTATATGATTTTATATATATGTATGTATGTATGTATGTATGTATGTATGTATGTATGTATGTATGGATGTATGTATGTACTTTATGTATCTGATATTTGTGTATCTATTTTTGTCTATTTATTTTATATGAGTGTGTGAGAGATGACATTATTGAGTATGATCGGATGAGCGAGCAATTATTGTGAGTGAACGACAGTATGTGAAGAAGTGTGCCGTGTGATGTGGTTGCGCGTCTGCTTATTGTAGAAAGTGTGTATGTGTTTATAATATATCATTTATTTATATTGTATTAAGAGTTACCTGCCTTACTGACAAGACGTGTGTGTGTACACGCTCTCGCTAAACAACCCGACTAACGATAAACCAAAAGCTGTGAGTAACAACAGACAATACATAGTGGTTTAATAAGGTGTGCAAAAGACACTTTTACCGATGGGGGTATCTGTAGACGTCTGGAGAGCGAGAATCGGAAAATTTTCTCACCCACATGGGACCCGGCAGGTCGGCCATGTCAGCTCGTACACCCCGTACTCGAAATGGCCTGGGTATGTTGATGTTGGCTATCGGCTCCTAGCTACGTATGTTTTACTTCCTGCATATACAATTCTAGTTGCATTGTGTCTACTTGGTCTAATATCCCACTCTCGGGGGACGTTGAACTAAACCCGGGACCCCCCGGCAAGACTAGCCATGTCAGTGAAAGTGATATAGACGCCATGAAAAATGATATTTTACAGGAGATTCGTTCAATGAAGAATGATCTTACTCGAGATATCAGAGACATTAAATCTGAAACCAGAAAACTTAATAGTGCCGTTAACGACATTAAACGTAACATTGAGGAAATTCAAGGCGAACAAAATGTTCTACGATTAGATGTCCAAACATTAAATGACCGTCTTGAGAAAGTTGAGCGCGTTTCTTCTAGTAATGACCATGGTATTGTAGTTGATTTGCAAAATGAAGTGGAACAATTAGAACAATATAGCAGACGTAATAATGTTTTGTTATATGGTGTATCAGAAAAGCCAGACGAAGTTCGTGATGATCTGCGAGAGTTGTGCTGTGACATTCTAAATGGTTGTTCGAACTCGGAGGACGTCCCGTTTTGTACACGAGATATTTCCGAGGCCCATAGGATCGGACGGCGGTCACTAAACGGTAATCGCACCAGGCCAATAATCATGAAATTCTTCAACTCGGAAAATAAAATTCGCTCACTCGGACAGAGGAAGGGACTGAAGAGTAGCGGCTACGGGATCGCCGGTGACCTGACTCACAGACAACGGAAAACTCTACAGGATCTACGATCACAAAATAAACGTGGATACTTCAGGAATGGAGAACTGGTAGTAATAGAAAACACAGGCGCCACTGATAGTAACACTGGCACATCACCCCTAGCCTTTTCCCACTCTGTGAACGGTTTGAAGTTGTCTCACGAGCCGACTCATGTCATTTACCGTTAACGTGCTCATTTCAATCACGTGACTCTGCTATCGACGACAGCGAGGAAGGCGAAGCCCGTGCAACACGTGTGACGTACCGCTATGTATGGGATATCAAGTACTTGCAACAATAAAGGGAGAATTTGATGTTGCCTGCAGTTGTCGACATTTTGGAGAAATGTACATTGCTCATTGATGAAACTGTCACTCAATTGACCGAAGCTATATACAGTGCAGTAGACAGTATGAAACGTTACATGAAAACTAGATTCGCACACACCGAACCCTGGTTTGACAAAGAATGTACATTCTACAGATCGGAAAGGGAGCGATTTTTAAGAATGTTTCGTTGTGATAAAAATGACATTAGCCTTACTAACTATATTCAAGCTAGAAATACTTACACATCCCTACTGAGAAATAAGACGAAAGCATATTTTGAACACATGAGTGATAAAATATCAACAAGCCTCAATGATAGTAAATCATTTTGGTCAACTTTAAAAGGATTGTCTCACAACGCTACTAAACGTGTTCCTAGGATAACCATTGAAGACTGGGCTGAACATTTCAATAACTTATTTTTATCAGATGATGGAATTGTTTTAAACACTGATGACACCGATAATGACTGTGACAATTGTGATGATATGACACGGTTTATCCTTGACTCTCCTATCACACAAGATGAGATTATATTTGCAATTGAAAAACTGAAATGTGGCAAATCATCTGGCCTTGATTTATTGATTTCGGAATTCTTTAAATATACAACAGATATACTTGTACCTTATCTAACAGTGCTTTTCAATGTTATGTTCAAACATGCTTACTTTCCAGAATCTTGGTCGGAAGCTGTCATTGTTCCTATATATAAAAGTGGTGATATCCACACTCCGTCTAATTATAGAGGTATCTCTCTCCTTAGTGTTTTTAGTAAGCTATATGTGTCTGTTCTAAACAGGAGGTTAACTTACTGGTGTGACGCTTATGGTAAAATAGCAGCGCCTCAGGCCGGGTTTCGTCAGGACTATTCAACAATAGATACTATATTTATTCTTCAGTCAATCATCCAACGATATCTAAGTAAACAAAAGGTTAAACTTTACTGTCTTTTCGTTGATTTTGCAAAGGCATTTGATAGTGTCAAGCGTTTAAAACTATGGTCAGTTCTAAAATCAAAAGGTGTCTCTCCCAAAATGGTTAATTCAATACAGTCTATTTATACATCAGTCAAGGCTTGTGTTAAATTTGATAATGTCTTATCAGGTTTTTTCTCGTGTGATCGTGGCGTCCGTCAGGGTTGTGTACTTAGTCCCTTGTTGTTTTCAATTTTCATCAATGAGTTGGCTGTTGTTATCGAACAGAGTTCAGGGCCAGGCATTCAGCTTCATCCCGATGTTATTCAGGTGTTTCTTCTTCTTTTTGCTGATGACATAGCTCTTATATCTGATACTATAGGAGATTTGCAGAAACGTATCAATGTTTTAGAGAAATTTTGTAAAGAATATGGACTTGAAGTAAATTTGTGTAAGACTAAAGTTGTTGTTTTTCAGAAAGGTGGCTCTTTATCAAAACGAGAAAGATGGTTCTTCAATGGTAAGGAACTGGAATCTGTATCTTCATATAAATACCTGGGTGTAATTCTCACTAGAGGGCTATCTTGGTCCAGTCATTGTTCAAATGCAGCTTTGCAAGGTAAAAAGGCTTTTTTCGGTGTTAATATAAATAAAGTAAAAATGTTAAGTAAGCTTGGGGATATATCATGTGAATTGTATTTTAAAATATTTGATATGAAAATAGCTCCTATTCTGCTTTACGGTTCCGAAGTCTGGGGGTTCTGGCAGAATGATTTTATGGAATCGGTACATACTTTAGCTTGCAAACGATATTTAGGCGTTAAGATTTCTACCCCAAATAATATAGCTAGAGGCGAATGTGGACGTTACCCTCTCTTTTTAACTGCATACAAAAAGGCAACAACATATTGGCTTAAATTATTATCTATGCCCAATAACCGCCATCCTAAGAAATGTTACTACATGATGTTAAGGGCTTTAGAACATAATAAAATTAATTGGGCTTCGAAGTGTCGGGATCTGTTGAACAGTTTAGGCTTTGGTTATGTCTGGGAACAGCAATTTGTTAGTCTTCCTACGTCGTTCTTATCCGAGTTTATGAGTCGGTTGAAATGTATTCATGAGCGGAATTGGCATAGCTCTCTTCAAATTGGTACCAAATCTATCGCTTATTCTTATTTCAAACTATCATTTTCAAAGGAATTATACTTAATAGCAGTTAATATCAAGAAGTTTAGAGTAGCTATTGCTCAATTGAGATGTTTTTCACATCATTTACGTATCGAAACCGGAAGGCATTTTAATATGAATAGATATGATAGACTGTGTTTACAATGTAATGAAGGTTATATTGAGGATGAGTACCATTTTCTCCTTGTATGTTCCAAATTCCACCAACTCCGTTCTAAATATTTACCTCAGATATATTGTACACATCCAAATGAAGATAAATTCAAATTTCTCATGTTGACATCAGATTGTAAACTTATTAATAACTAAGCATGCTGTATTTATCATGCAATGTACCAAAGATGTTAAAGCTGAAAACCTTTTATTGTATACACACCAGTTTGTCATGTACAATCCAACATAGGTAGTTATGGGCCGATGGCCTACACTTCAGAAATAAACAAATTGATTTGAATATTGTATTATTGTGATAACAAATGGCCGGGTGCTTTTTTATACTTTATTGTATGTATATATTGTATGTTATTGTAACTTGAAGCACGTGACACTTTAATAAACATTCTCTCCTCCCTCTCTCTCTCTCTCTCTCTCTCTCTCTCTCTCTCTCTCTCTCTCTCTCTCTCTCTCTCTCTCTCTCCCTCTCTCTCTCTCTCTCTCTCTCTCTCTCTCTCTCTCTCTCTCTCTCTCTCTCTCTCACTACTGCGTAATCGCAGTGACCGGTTAGTTGTGTAATAGCTCGCCCATCCGTTAATTAGCGTTGATCCGAATGAATACACACCTAGTATGTCCACAGATGTCGTCAACACGTAATCACGTAATGGTCTAGTGCCTTGAGTATCCATTTCCTGTTTATTGTTCCAGCAAATACAAATTAAAAGTTATTGGTTTGAGTCAACTTAATTTCAAACAAATCTATTCACCTGATGAAGAAGTGAGTATGTACTCCGAAACGTCGTGTATTTTCACATTAAAGAAGTTGTTATCCAGAAAATATTCCTGTTCTTATGTATACCACTTCTAAATGCCCTTCAAAGACTTGAAATCAGTATCATATGTGTTCCTGTTGTGTAGTGATAGTAATGGGAACTATTTACGAACTGATGAATCCCATTCGCTAGTTTCACAATAATTTTCGACTCGCCGGGAGCATGCGCAGATAGATGCTGCAGGGAATCCGGTCTGGTCGGAAGTATTCGTTAGCGTAGAAATACTGTAATATCTTGTTGAATCTATCGAATATAACGGATGTAAAGACAATTATTTGAGAACGACAGCAGTCAAAAACGAGTTTTTACGACCCTGAAATCCTCAATTACACAAATTCGTTTGCAATGATGATTTATAAACATCGAACGCATGGAATTTTGTCGGATTGTCACCTTGGATTCCATACGAGTTTGACAGATCAATATCCGCTCGACTTGTTTCACAAATGATAATTAACCCAGGTGTTTTTGTTGTGTAGACTACCTAGGTGCTGAAACTTCTTACAGAAAGGAAAACTTACTTGTTTCAAGCAGCATTTACGACTGGTTTTCCCAGCCTACAGAACTCCATATGAAGCTGTCAACCGATTAAAAGTAACCTACTCACAACAACGAACTTCTATTTCTACGTTTAGGCTAGATATTGTGATAAGTTATTGATATTTGTTAAATAAAAATATATTTTGAATAAAGTATGAATTAATCATTATTCATTTTTTTGTTGACTGTCACGGCGTTCATGGTGACATTATTTTTAACAGATTGATATATTCTAACTTGTTCTCTCAAGCAGCTTGAGATCTATCAAGATCCCAGTACTGTCACTAGATCCAACAAGTGACAACACATTTTTCAAAATATATTTATGAGACTATTAATTACAGGAATCACTGAAAATATATATGACACGTTATATTTTCTA
This sequence comes from Gibbula magus, assembly GCA_936450465.1. NCBI lineage: Eukaryota > Metazoa > Mollusca > Gastropoda > Trochida > Trochidae > Gibbula > Gibbula magus. The sequence goes on along the minus strand of OW388295.1, from coordinate 7,410,792 downwards.
CATACACCCAGAAAATCCAGACTCATAAATGAACAAGTATATATATAAAATCTAAATGGCAAGTATTTCTAAAGTATATATAGGCTAGTGGAGCTGAGAATCATAAAACATAATGTAATAAAGAAAAGCAAATGTCGTAAGTGTACATATTAAATGTACTCATTGAGTCGTATTAGTATCAGTTTACAATAATGAAAAAAAGAGAAGATTTTGTTTGTTTGTAACTTGTTGTATTATGGGTCTTAATAATTTCATATTATTAGTAAATGTTTTGCCAAGTGAAATGTAGTACAGTTCACTGGATACAAATGTTGAGAAACTAGACTGAATGCCGTATTTTGTTTTTTTTTCTCTTCAGAGGAGCTCTTTGTATAAAAAAAAGTTATAGCTCAACTTGAAATGAAATTGTATCCGAGAGTATAATAATTTCATACATAATGAAATCATCTCCTTTCATGCTTTTATATGAAAGCAATATAGGCCACACAAAAATGGTGCATAGTTGTTGGTAATAAAATGAATATTGAGTCTGAACCAAGACAACAAACAACACTGGCCTATCGATGATGTTTACAAACAGTATTTGTATGTCATTTTTGTAAGTTAATAAATGATATGATATCAAATAAAAATCATGCATGTACATGCAAACATGACAATCACATGAAATGAATATATTATTACTAATCTGTATTAGGCTAAGAGTGAATGATAACAATCAAAAGGACATTATGAATATATTTACAGTTGTTTTTTTGTTTCTATATATACTGAAATTTTGTAATGATATAAAGTTGAGAAGCCGAAAGACATCCCAATAATGTAAACTACCTGGCAAAAGAAAGGACTCACCTAAGTTTGTTTCGATTAATTCAATATTTAAATCAGATGTATTTGACTATGGCGTGATACAATAATAATTATCTGCAGTAGTTTGAATGACTTTGTTGGTGACTGTGGTTAAATTTTAGTTCAAATATCTTTTTGTAATGAAGACAGGGTTAAGAATGAAATTTACACCAACATGACCCCTACCCTGTTTAAAATGTTGTAAATGTGTGCAGAATCAGGCACATCTATACATTTAACGTAGGATATGTCTTATATGTCGATGATCATTTGTGTATCATCAAAAAATAATTTTAAAACAAAATTTAAAATTTCATTTTTTTAAAAATAATTAAAAACATGTAGAAGTATTCTTTGACTGCTAATTAAACACCTGTACTTATCAGTTTTGTATTATGACATCGAAAACTTGAGATATTTGCAATTGAAAATCATACATATGGTAAAATCAACTGAGGTGAGTCCTTTCTTTTGCCCGGTAGTTTATGTATAAAATTCAATGTTCTTAATCAACTTATGTCCTATACATGGTCACAGCAAGATCATGTTGAACAATGATTTAGAAAATTCATCAACATAACTCAAAATCACATTCTAGTATATATTTATTTATGAAACTGTGAATTGAAACTTTTTCATAATGTACTTGATGGCAGATAACACTTATGTAAAACAATGGCACTACATTTGACTTAAATGTTCCTTTCGTTGATTACAATTCCATATTTTGGTTCTAGGTTTTTTAAAGGCGCTTCTTGGGATCAACATGCGATAGGTTAGAAGAGTCTAAAAGTCCGTCTTCATTTGAGTGCAAAACTTCAAACACTGAAACATTTTTATCTATATAACAGAACATATTTGTGCAGATCGATGGTGTTGTGATTACAAGTTACCTTGATCTCTTGCAATAACAGTTTACAGTCACTAAAATAATTTAGAAAGGAGAACTGAGAATATCGTATAATGTATTTTAATTTCATTTTAAAATGAGCACTTGCATTGAATCAATTTAGAAGAGATAAGAGAGAATCGCCACAATAGTGAATCGAGTCCTGGTTCAAGTGAAGTTCGGGACTAAGGTAAATACAATTGGATTTTACGTCAATTAAATCTCTAAACAACTTGAAACACTACAATAAAAGGTAAGATGAATAACATAGTTTCAATTGTATGTGTACGTTACTAAGTGTCGATGCAAAAACAACAGAGGGGATTAGTTAGAACATACGACTTTATTTTGTGTCAGCACCATTGCCATTTGTCATGCCTGTCAACACAATCCCTTTGTGTTTATAGTCCCTACAACAAAAACAGGTCTTTATCATTATAACAGATCATCATTGTTATAGACAGGGGTGTAAAACTCGTTTTTGACTGCTGTTCTTCCCAAATAATTGTCTTTACAGCAGTTATATTCGATGGATTCAACAAGATAATACAGTATTTCTACGCTAACGACTACTTCCGGCCAGATCGGATTCCCTGCAGCATCTATCTGCGCATGCTCCCGGCGAGTCGAAAATTATTGTGAAACTAGAGAATTGTGACATTATCACAATGACTCTAACAATATGGTACTTTGAGCAATGGTCAGTAGTTAAAATAACACTAATGATAATGTTTGCAGTTTTATAATCACCCATTGAAAGAGTCGAAGTGGAAATGACTACTGCAAATGCAATACACACAGCGGCTTCTGATGTGTGAAGTGGAATTTGGCCGGAATCCGTCGAATGTTCAAAACTTGACTGTGCTGACCAGTAGACTCACGCTTGAGTGATTTTGTGCTCCTGGTTGAATCAGAGAGTGACAGAGATGATATGTGCTCTGTTCTGGTGTCAACGTTGCATTTATCATTATAAACGCTGTTGGAATGTCACGGTTTGTTAATTAACAGAATGAGGCGGTACGGCTACTAATATAATTGCAGGCACTCTCTACTTCCTTTACTTAGCCCAACTGATAAAGTAATTTACTAAATGCAAAATGATAAGCTCAGTAAATCTTTAGCCGCTACTATTAGTAAAATGTTTCTACTTCGTCGTAACACAAAACTGTAAAATATGTTAGTATTTGTATCTTCATATGTTGTATTTTATCATACATTGTTTTATGAATGTGTGGTTTTATGCGTATGTTTTTATGTTTTTGTACGAGAGAATGAATTTGAGAGTATGGGAATGAAACCGATGGGCGAGGATGTGGGGTGTATACGACGAATGTTGCTCTGAATGGGGACGGGAGTGAATAGGATTATTTTATGTGGTGTTTGAATGAGATCATGTGTTGCGATAATGGTGTGTGCATGTGTGTGTGTGTGTGTGTGTGTGTGTGTGTGTGTGTGTGTTGGGGATGGGGGGGGGGGGGGGGGTCTTTATTCTCGTGTCAATTGAAATATTTTAATGATTATCGTGTCTCGTAAGCCTGAGGGCTGGGTGCTGTTTTTTACAATCATGTTTTATATGTCAATATTATTTATAATACGACATGTGACACGTTAATATACTATTCTGCTTCTTCTTCTTCTTCTTCTAATGACCCACTCACTGTTAGAATGTTGACAGCTGTGAAGGGGCACATGCAAAGTCTATATTAAACATTTTCTTAATCATTTGATTCGCTTACCATTTCGGCCGCTCTCTCAATACGATACACTGTTTTTCCAAAACAATTTACGATTTTGACGGATATTATTAATGAATAGCCTTTTCACACAAGTGACCTTCCCCTAGAATACCCTACAGTTGAACGGTATTACGTAACATGAGTATTCGGTCAACAGGTCGACAGGTAATTAATTACCGGTACAATGCCCCTGACCCCTGAGGAGGGAGGGAGGGAGGGAGGGAGGGAGGGAGAGAGAGAGAGAGAGAGAGAGAGAGAGAGAGAGAGAGAGAGAGAGAGAGAGAGAGAGAGAGAGAGAGAGAGAGAGAGAGAGAGAGAGAGAGAGAGAGAGAGAGAGAGAGAGAGAGAAATTGTTTATTAAAATGTCACGTGCTTCAAGTTACAATAACATACAATATATACATACAATAAAGTATTAAAAAAAAGCACCCGGCCATTTGATAGAGAGAAATTATTTTATTATTGTGTCACGCAGAAGTTGGACATGTAATACACAAAAATAGGCGCATAAAACAACATCTGCCCGGCCTTAAAGACCTATGAGACACATAAAATAATACAACATATACATACTAATTTACACAATAAATATCTGACAGAAAGTGGGTGATACTATGGGATAAGTGTGCTGTGTACGGTGCGGTCTTACATAATGTGCATGAAGCAGAGGAGCGTCACCCTTCACTGGCCTTGGGAATTCGCTAGTTGATGTAATTACAGGTGGCGGGAATGACCATTAAAGAGCAACTCCCGGATGATTTTGCTCCAATTTCTTTCAAGTAACTGCCTATGGTTTACATGCACATTGCAAAGACATGGAAATTATGTGAATCGGTTTATAAACAACAAATTCTCGCATCCCATTACCATTGAAATCATGTGTGACTTTAGCAAATCGTAAAAGAAGTCAGAAAACTGTCTGTTTTCGTCGCTTTTTGACGTGTCGGCCATCTTGTTTTACGGAGAACACCGGAAAAATCTCGATTTTCTCCGAAGGAATGTATGACGTCAACTGGAGAACACAAACCAATGCAAATGGCGGCCCCCGTAGCATTAACACTATCAGACTAGTAAACTGCGCGGGCAATAGGAATCAAACCAGTCGACCATTGAATGTAAAAACTTGCCATATATTTGCATATGACAACTTGAAGAGAATCAGAAAAGGAATATACTCAATATCAGCGATAAAGTTTTAAAAATGGTTCTTACTAAACCCGGAAGTAAATTCCCAAATAATTAACCGAACAGCTGATATCATACGTGTTTCAGTGCTGATATATCTGGCAAACTTACGTATTTTAGATACATCATTAATAGTGTATGAATGTAGTTAAATATTTTGTAATTTGGTGACTATAATATAAAGGTTATTTCATTTTTGGCGAAATAACTTTACCGTACCTGCATGGTCACGTGATATCTTCTCCGGATGCAGTGAACTCCAATGCATATCCACACGTTTCGCTGAACTCGTACCCAATTTTGTTTTAGGATGAATAGTGTATTGCAATAGAAATAATTTAATTGCAGTGATATTGTTTCATAAATTTTGAAAGACATTGAAAGAAAGAATGAAAATATTTTATCTAACTGATCTGTATTTTAGTGGATAAAATAATTAAGAATAATGGAATTTTTGGTGATTGATATCTCATTTAAATGATAAGATAATCATTATTCATTTCAAAGTTTACATAATATTTTATGAGTTTATTTGTCAACTATATATTATCTGATCAAATGGAAAATTCAGACATTTATTGATATAATCTGCAATTTTAACTAACCTGTATTTTCAGTTACAGATATATATAAAAAATAAAAAATATACTTCATCACAATGCATATGATTAGTTTTGTAAATAGCATAATCCAAAGGGACAAAGATATGTATTTATATAACATAGATTTGTAACAGTGTGTAAATACCTATGTAAGCATGACTTGTGTTTTTACATTTGCCTACACCTACCTGCATATCAAATAAACTTACCTTGAAACAGACCTAAGAATTCTGAAAAGAAATTATGTTCAAGTTTTCTATTTTTATTGTGACATTAAAGTCACTTTAGATGCAATATTGCGTTTCCACTTTTTAATCATGAATAAAACAACAAATATAAGAGCCAAATTTATTCAACTAAGTATACATGTATTGAACATTATTTTGTGTACATTATTGTGTTTAAGTGTTTGCATTTTAGGAATTACAAAGGAACAGTGCACATGAAATTAATTTTTATCATAAAATTTATTTTTAAATAATTTGGGAAATATTTGATTTTATTTACTCTCATAATTAAATTGAATTTTAATTTGATTTACTATTACACTATTTTGTGAAGTCTTGCTCAAGTTTGCTGCAAAGTTGAATACAATATTTCTAAAACATTGGCACATTCTCATATCCAAGAGAAGATAATGATTTGGATATCAGTTCACACAATCAGCATATATCACTTCTTATGACAATGTTTATATATATATATCATTTCCTGATATCAAAGACCTTCAGCACCAATATTTTACTGCACATACAGTCCATTCCTAATGGGTTTTTGTTGTTGATGTGTTCTCTTGTATTAGGGACTCCCATCACCTGTAACAACAATAATAAATCTTTCTTGATGCTGCATATGTTTACACATGATTAATTCATAACATGTTTTTGTTTTGGTATTTGGTATAGGACCTTTGATATTTTTATGTCAGACATGTGAAATAATTCTAAACATCTACAGCCTCAGTCTAATTTCATCACAAACAAATGAATAGTTATCAAACAAATTATTGAAATCTTTTATGGAAAGCCATTTCTTTGAAAATTTAAATATGCATATACATTCATGATCACTAAAAAGGAACGGTGTTCAAATAAGCCTTGTGGCTTGTTCACCAATCCTTATTACATTTTATGAAATACAAATATGTTTAAACCAAGATCACTAACTCAGATGGCTTCTAATTTGTAATTTTTAAATACCAGTAGTAATTTCTACTACATTGTTATATGGATTTGAATTTGATATCTGTCTAATATATTTAATTTAAAGCAAATGTCGATATTTAAAAAATAATTTCCTGAAGTTGATGACAAATCAATTATAAACGTTTTTTAAAAAGGCAAATGGTGCAAATTAATTACAAGTATAAGTTCTCATAATTGACATGTTAATGAATCTCTGGGCTAAAATTAACACCAGTCATTCAGACCGAGGCTAGTAAAAATTACTATGGTTATCAAAATTTGGATACTGCCATCCCTGTGGGCCAGACAAATTTCTTTAAAAAAATCACTTTGGAAGATTGTGAGCGCGTATCGAAAAATGGATCTGCAAAACACACTCGACGAGAGCCACGATTTGACAGACTGATAATGTTGTTTTCCTCGACTCAAATTGAAAATTCAAGTAATATTTATATTTTCGAAAGAACATGTCCATTCACATAACAAATTATGCATCGTTAGAAGAAAGACATCAAAGACCCACTTACCGAAATCATTCCGTGTCGACAGAGGACAACGACTGCTTCACTAGGCTACAGAATTTGACTTGTCCTTTCGGATCATGAATTCTTCTCATAATTATGTACCAAAACAAATATTTAGCTAATTCCTCGTTGCCATTATACTTTCATACAGCAGATATTCGAATTTCACTCTCAGTCTAACTTTATTTGTGACCAAAATCGTCAAAACGCGATCACCGAAGTGAAGCGCTGTGTTGTTTACATTGTCACGTGGCTGTTACGTCACGTTTGTTTGCCCCAGTTGACGTCACATCCGGTTACATCACCGGAACAAAACGATCGCGGCAAGTAAATGACGCTATTTTTTATAATCGCAAATAATAAAATAATCTATTGTTTTAAAAAATTTATGACCTAACGAAAAATCATATTTAGCTAGATACTATGCATACAGATGCACATTAGTGTACAATTTAGCTTGGTTTAGTCAAACGAATTTTGGTCCATTTTATCCGGGAGTTGCGCTTTAACTAATTATCATGTACCCGCCCTCACTTAATTGTTTGTGTATCTCCCACCAGACCATTATGGGTGGCCAATTTCGTTCAAATGTTCTTATAGATCTAACGCACAGTATTATATAAATTGCGATTTTAGAAAGGCAGTAATGAAACTTCAATTATCATGTACTGTAACATGGGCGACTTTTCCCATGGGCAAGGGTGTCTGTTTCTCACGTACGTTGCGGGGTAGAAAGTTGGAAATTTCGTCAATATCTTAGTTAAAGTATAAAAATAGGTTTTTGATAGAATTTGAACTTCTCACTTATGTTATTTATGTTAGTCAGTTATGGAATCTCGGGTTTCCATAATAAAATCGGGTTGCCTTTATTGATGTCCGGCGGTTGAGCTCGAGATTGTATATAGCTAATGATGTCCGGTGGTTGAGCTCGAGACGGTACATAGCTATTGATGTCCGGTGGTGGAGATCGAGATGGTGTCTAGCTTTTGATGTTCGGTGGTGGAGATCGAGATGGTATCTAGCTATTGATGTCTGGTGGTGGAGATCGAGATTGTATATAGCTATTGATGTCGGGCAGTTGAGCTCGAGAATGTATATTGCTATTGATGTCCGGCGGTTGAGCTCGAGATTATATATAGCTATTGATGTCCGGCGGTTGAGCTCAAGACGGTATATATATATTGATGTCCGGCGGTTGAGCTCGAGATTGTATATAGCTATTGATGTCCAGTGGTAGAGCTTGAGATGGTATCTAGCTATTGATGTCCGGTGGTTGAGCTTGAGATGGTATCTCGTGATGTGTGTCCAGTGTTGGAGATAGAAACGGTATCAAGCGATGGGTGTCCGGTGTGAGAGATCGAGATGGTATCTAGCTATTGATGTCCGGTGGTGGAGATCGGGATTGTATATAGCTATTGATGTCCGTTGGTGGAGATCGAGATTGTATATAGCTATTGATGTCCGGTGGTGGAGATCGAGATGGTATCTAGCTATTGATGTCCGGTGGTGGAGATCGAGATTGTATATAGCTATTGATGTCCATTGGTGGAGATCGAGATTGTATATAGCTATTGATGTCCGGTGGTGGAGATGGAGATTGTATATAGCTATTGATGTCCGGTGGTGGAGAACGAGATGGTACTAGTTATGTGTGTCCGGTGGTGGAGATCGAGATGGTATCTAGCTATTGATGTCTGGTGGTGGAGATCGAGATTGTATATAGCTATTGATGTCGGGCGGTTGAGCTCGAGAATGTATATTGCTATTGATGTCCGGCGGTTGAGCTCGAGATTGTATATAGCTATTGATGTCCGGCGGTTGAGCTCAAGACGGTATATATATATTGATGTCCGGCGGTTGAGCTCGAGATTGTATATAGCTATTGATGTCCGGTGGTTGAGCTTGAGATGGTATCTCGTGATGTGTGTCCAGTGTTGGAGATAGAAACGGTATCAAGCGATGGGTGTCCGGTGTGAGAGATCGAGATGGTATCTAGCTATTGATGTCCGGTGGTGGAGATCGGGATTGTATATAGCTATTGATGTCCGTTGGTTGAGATCGAGATTGTATATAGCTATTGATGTCCGGTGGTGGAGATCGAGATGGTATCTAGCTATTGATGTCCGGTGGTGGAGATCGAGATTGTATATAGCTATTGATGTCCGTTGGTGGAGATCGAGATTGTATATAGCTATTGATGTCCGGTGGTGGAGATGGAGATTGTATATAGCTATTGATGTCCGGTGGTGGAGATGGAGATTGTATCTAGCTATTGATGTCCGGTGGTTGAGCTTGAGATGGTTTCTAGTGATGTGTGTCCAGTGTTGGAGATAGAATCGGTATCAAGCGATGGGTGTCCGGTGTGAGAGATCGAAATAGTATATAGCTTTTGATGTCCGGTGGTGAAGCTCGAGACGGTATATAGCTATTGATGTCCGGTGGTGAAGCTCGAGACGGTTTATCGTTATTGATGTCAGTAGTAATATAAGTACTAGGCACATACTGCGTTTACCGAAGGGAGAGTAATTATAGTGCGTAGCTCATTAAATATGCAAATGGTATGCCTGACGTCACGGCTACAAGGATCAGTTATTATTAGACTAATCCATGCGCCAATGCTGATTAACCTATCAATGATCACTAGCGAGAACAATGGTCTTTTCTAACACTACGAATCAGTATAGAAGACCAGTCGAACGAGTTTGAAGTTTCCCGCCAAAAACTATGTATAGTCATGACGTGTCACCCTCCCATCCCCGACTAAAATACACAGAGCACGCTATGTTTACCTCCCCGTGGTTAGCGAAGCGTGAGGATTTGACCTGGCTGGACAATAGCGTGTTGCTTATGTCTACAAAGCTTTCTTTAAGATGGCAGTCTTAAATATATAGGGAATAGGGAATATACTAAAGTTCAGTGAAAAATAATATATCGGGTATATGAGTTTTTGCCTTGATAGTTTCTAAAAGTATTAAACACGCCGATATGAGACGAATCATTTAACCATTTTCATTTAGCTAGCGCTTCTAGGTTGTTTTATAAAACAAGTATATTTATATCAGTGAAACATCTATATACGTCATTGAGACATCATGAATAGTACTACGCTACATTAAAAGTTCAAACTGATTATCAAAAGATATACTTTATGTTCAAACTGATTATCAAAACAATGAAATTATATATTCGAAGTCATTATCAAAACAATGAATTTATATTCCAACGGATTATCAAAACCATAAATATGGGTTGCATCTTATTATCAAAAGATAGAATTTATATAAAACCCAGATAGCTATATTCTAGAAAAGTGTTCTTACATCATGTCTTAAACTGCTAGTAAAGTACATCAATAGAACACATAATGCGCGAGACTAGCTCAATGGAAGCCCGCACATCGCTGGACTCTCGAATACAGAGGTGTTTACTTTAGCCGAGTAAATACACCTTGACGGTTTAGACCTAGTGAATGTCAAAAGGCTCAAACTTAAGTCAATAACGTGTATCCCTTCTCGTAGCCAGGTTATAGACTGTTGTTCAGGCACTAGTTAAAATACAAAGTAGCTCCTATGCTATGGTTTCATCACTGTACATGTAGACTTGCTCAAGATAGTGAACGGAATGAAATCAAGGGGTAATACAGGCTATATTTTTATCAGTGAATATCCTTATCATAAGGTGTCATTGAGACATCATGAACTGTGTTGTGCTTTCAGATATATCGTGTTTAACGTTAGGAGTTTATGAAACGTTTGATTGGGTGGAGCATAGATCGGCCTAAGAGTAATTGAAGGGTCCAAATGACGGGGTGTCTAAAATAGCCATAAAATGCAACCAAACTCTTCAAAAGTGCTTAGATTACGTTTTTCTGATAGCTGAACTAATTATCTTTAGCATGATATATAACATGATATCTTTGAATTTGGTTGCAGGTTATAACTTTACATGGAAATCGGGTCATTTCGCAATTTGACAAATCAAAATACATGTTTTCATCAAACAGAACAGCCTTGACTTGACACAATTTGGTTGCAAAAGGAAAATATCATGATCTGACGAATGTTGGAACTTACCTTGCCTTTTATTTCAATATGTACAGTTAGCGGAAACTTCTTAGCGATCGTTATCGAGTCCGGTTTTCGATCATGTCATATTATCATGTTGCTGTCATTTCTAATGCTATAGATAGAAACTACCCACTAACCTTGTTAATTTAACATTTCCTACCATAAGGCATGTCTTGGTAGGTACTTTTCAAAACATTTGGTCCAAATTTAAGCATTAATTTACGTTTTTGTTGACAACGTGGCCGCGAGGTGAATTCGAATTGTTGTCAAATCTTATCACAATTCTGATTGGTTGCCATAGATATCTTTGATTGCTAAATTAGTTTTATAGGAAATAAACAGCATTAGGTTATTTTAATGAATAGTTTCTATCTAGAAACGTGAATAAAAGCAACCAGAATTAATAAACATGAATTTTGTTGTTGTTGTTAGAGATGGTTGATACGGAATGAGCCAATGGGAGGATGCGTTACATACATTAGTTTCATTACGTCATACACTTAGCGAGAGAGAACTTGCCGAAATGATTCAGAAAATGTGATCGTATTTTTGTCAAATTTAGTAAATTTGAAAACCTCTGCAACCAAACTAATCCTATGTGCTTGTCAACACACTATTTTTTTCTCTGCAACCAAATATTTATTTGCCAAGGTAGGAATAATGATGAATAATTGCTGTAAATAAATTTGGTTGCAGATCCCTATAGGGGACTGCAACCAAATTCATTAAATACGATGTTTCAAGTACATTTCTTTCCTGCAACCAAATTTTGTGATGTCAGATATGATATGTTATGTTATAGAAAATTATCTCTGCTATTTTGATCACTTTGTATGATCAGTTTCTCTTACTTGAGTAGCATTTAAACATCATTATGGAGCCCCCGTCATTTGGACCCTTCAATTACTCTTAGGCCCATAGATCATACAAGCGTAGATAGTCTAGTAGTCTACTAACAGTCACGTAGCAATAAGAAATGTGGTGCGTTTTAATAATATAGGAAGTTATTCCTGATATAAGGTTGAATGAAGGCTGTCTCGTGAAAACCCATTTATCATAGAACTCAAGCATGTTCAGACCTGCTGTCTAGCACGTTGGGTGTTCTGACTTGAATATCACGTGACTACGGATTGTTTCACGTGACTGGAAGCGTTATAAGAAAGCTCGTTATAGCCTATTTTAACAGCACTCTGTCCCATCTTAAACTTCTGTTCAAACTAGTGTAGTGAGTGAGTGAGTGAGTGAGTGAAGACACGTCTTTACCACGTGCCAGAGGCGGGGTGTACAAAGTCTTCTGTCACGTTGAACCAATACATTAAAGGCGCTGTAGCACGTTTTTTGCAAATTTTATTTTTTCAAATTTCTCATTTATAATGATAGTTTATGTCATTTATATTTACTTCAGAGGGTAAAACATCTTATTACACAAACCAATTATCCGTAGTGGTAATAACGGTGTTGCGTATAAAGCCAAAATTGCATGGCGGCCATTTTATTGTGAACACATTTTATTATTTCGAATGACAAAAAAAATTCCCATGGCTTTACGGAACCATATACACTCATTTGTAACTTGATTTTCCGAAGAGAAAAGGGTGTTTTACTATTGTTGACATTATTTTTCAAATACATTTCATCGACTTATTTGAGCGAAAAAACGTGCTAAAGCGCCTTTAAAGGTTTGATACCATGAGTAGAAAGAAGCTGAAAACGGTTGAGATGTATCGCGGCAGAAAGGTGTATACTTTCGAAGGTGTAAAGTTTTTGAAACGCTCAGATGGTTGGGGCTCTTATGGTCACTCCGAAAAATTATCAAATGGACGTTATTACGTTTCCTTGAAAAACTATGAAACAGGGAGGACTCCTTATTTGTGGACACAGCTTACACGACATGCCCGTTAGTTTGCTTCAAATACTATACGAAATCTCAAGCACTGGAAGTGTGTGGTTCGACAAGCTCAGCAACGTGAAAGACTAGATCAACTTATCATCTCTCTGAGACTTCATGGCTGTGGAAAGAGATTGAAGCAATCAGAACTCTACCAAAACGCAAGGGAAACTATGAGAAAAAGACGTACTTGTCCTACTTGTCAAGTTTAGGGTATGTTTGAGAGCTTTGAAAGCCGCTCATGTCAATGCAGCACTTGTGAAAATTGGTTTGGATGTGGTCGAGAACCTTCTAAAATACCTATCTTTCAGTGTTTAAAGTGTGGTCATACAAGTGGGAGACGTAAGGGGAGCAGATACCAACCCTATTATCTATAATAAGATTACTTAACTATTCAACTAGCGATTTCATATGGTTACAACGATTGAGGCCTGCTTAATTGGAGTGCATTCTAGCTTATGTATAGTATGTTTGTAGCAATCACAACGGCGGAACTAGAAGGGAGGGTACATTCATTTACACGAAGTATGTCTTTCAGCGATTCAGAAAATGACATATCACTTTCCATGGAGTGTTTGTCTTCAAGCTCAAATTCCATCGTTTCAAGTGGCGTGGTCGATGCCTTACCTTACTTGTATGAACCAAATGACAGTTCAAGTGACATTGAAACAAGGGAAGAAGACTCTCGCGGGAATCGGGTGAAGAGAGATAAAATAGCATCAATTTATCAAATTATGTTGAATAATCGGCATGTTAACTTTGTTTTGTATGTATTAATAAATAAAGTAATATGGTAGGTATAATTTCATATACACTGAACGATTGGCTGTTCAAACAAGCGAGACAACATTGCAGATTTATTAATAACATTGTGTATTTAATATAAAATATTACTGTATTTGAAGTTTGACAATTAAAATATTCTATATATGATATAATGCAACGCAAACCATTTTCACGTCACTATAATGAATAAATACATGAACTGGATTGGTCAACAAGCTCAATGAAATGTACATGAAGATTGCTCTATTGTACACGCAAAAATATACATTAAGATTACACAGATTGATATAGACAACAAACATTATCGAGTGAAAGAATTATGTTACCAGTAGCATCTTAATGCACACCTCGTAAATGAAAACGAAATCGTTTAATAAATAGTCTTATAACAGCACATGGAATAATGTTACTTTGAATTAAAAACAGTCCCATAATACAAACAAATTGTTTAACGCTTTGATAAAAGTGACATTCTAAATACGCATTAAATGTACTTCTGACCTTTAAGAAGTACAACATGAAAACTGTTTACTTAAGTTACTTAAAGGAAAGCTTATGAAAGTTTCGCATTACATAGAAAACCTTTGACAACATAATAAAAGTGAAGTAGTGACAAAATTCATACGTTTTATAACCTATTTTGATGTTACATATCTATTACAACACAAAACTCAATACATCATGAATATATGGACCTACCATCAACACTTGAGATTCAATCAAGCTGCACAAACCCTTGGACGATCCTTGAATGAAAGAGTTACACTCGCGACTTTTTATACTATATACTGGCATTATATTCCGAGATCCGGTTTCTGAATGGTAACATTTAATCTATAAATATGACTTGACTGTCATTGGTTGGTGCTTTTTTTATTACCTCTTGCATGTAAAGTTTTGTGTTTGTGAACGAATCATTTGACCAGCCCATGAGTTGGGAATAAAATGAAAGCGTAAGCTTTATTAATAGTCGATACTTAAAATTAGTTGTATTTACTAAATAAAAAAATAACATGCACACTGTAGAGTATGTATAGTAATACTGATATTAATTGTATTAATGGAAGCTGTGTTTTGGGTTTGCTTTTCACGCAGTGATTATATCTAACTTACTGATATAAGTAATCAAACATTGTTTTTATAAGGGACATACAGATCAAGTTGTCAAATGAAAAATAATTATTACCAGTATTGAATACACGCGTTCATATTCATTTGTATGGCAGTTGAGTTGAACGTGCTAAACTTGTAAGCATAAAATGTCAAATTACATGTATATTATCAACATCTTAATAATCATCCTCGGTTACCCAAGGTTTTATATATGCTCCGTTACTCTCCACTATATCACCCCTGGGGAAACTTTATCAGAGAAATCTGAGCTAAACTTACCTGCCCTTGGCCGGCGTGACGAAGTCAGAAAACAAAGAAAAGGCTCAATAGGATAAGACGGAAATGGTCAAGGGAGATAACCGGTGACGGTTGGCAAACAAAATGACCTCGCGTGCTTTGCAACGAAGTGATATGAATGGTCATTGCCTCGCAGGTCCAAGCTGAGTAGCAGTTTGATTGGCTAACGTCGGCCGTTGGCGGATAATTTGAGTACAAATTTCTCTGAGTTTGCCAGGGGTGATATAGTGCAGAGTAACTGAGCATATATAAACCCTGGGTAACCGAGGATGCTTAATAATTTACTTTTTGAAATTCTCATTAAAGAAGGGTTTAATCACACCATTGACTTCATACATTTATCATTGTAATACTTGTAGCTAGTGTAAGTCAAGATCTGAAAACCTGATGTCAAAAGCGCATCTCTCATCATTAAAATGTACCTTCAACCAATGCTTGCTTAGGGTGCGGAAACATGGCTCAACTCAATAATAATGGAAATCTGTAAAACCAAAATGTGAATTCCTTTCAAGTTTGATACATTTGAAGCCGTGTCAGAAAGAAATGGAAGGAACGTGGTTATTACGCTGTTTCTAAAGCTCGAAAACAACAGGTTTAATCATATCATGTTTCTTCTAAAACTCTGTATCGCTTTTGTGAGATCGTATTGACAGTAGATTTTGCACAATGCCCTGTCATCGTCAACCACATAACATCACAATAATAATTTTAAAAAATTTGTTTACATCTTCCAAGTAATGACTCACAGTGCTATGAAGTCAAAACCAGGCATCACATGGCAATGAAGTTATAAACACGATTACGTCATAAAGGTGTGACATCAGAGATGTACATTTTTCAATTAGAGTGAAGAAGAATGATTTTGGATGATAAATAGAAATTCACACTCGTATCTTCTGAGATCAAATATAACAACCTAGGTAAGCCTCGAATATTTGTAACTTTTATCAACTCGTGTTGATATATTTGATAGACACTTGTTGAGATTCGTTATGTATGAGTTAATTGAATAAGACATGGCTTAAAACTATATTTAATTCCATAAAAATGTGTATTACAGTTTCCGTTATGAAAAAATACACGCTTTTTCCAATACATATTATATATGACCATCACAGATGACTTCGATATTTAAAAAGGAAAAACAAATTCTCCTTTCAACAAGGTCAAAGTTTTTTTTACAAAAATCTGTAAATACACTAAAGATCGTGACTTTATGTTTACTTAGATAGTTTGTACATAAGCTTTGAAAGTGAACATTTTCACGAAATTATCTTAGGAAACCCATTGATTTCAACCCAAAACAAAGTCTAGATGTACGTCAAAGTAGTTCAACCTACAGTGATCAGCCGATCATGTTATGGGATGCATTGGGATCACATATAAAGTGTTCACAACACCAACAAAATACATTCCTTATTTTTGTATTTCGTAAAACACATTTGATAACGTTATTTATGACAATATGACAATGACTTTGGCCTCCAGAAAGGTTACAGCATTCAGCAGCGTACGCCCCGTGTTTGCGAACTGGAATAGCTCAAGTACCATTCCACTGATTGCGCAGTAAAATGTTTCCAACTGCAGTATATGTAATATGATTTTGAGTAATATGTGCATCTAAAATTCATATTAACAGTAAAAGATGTTCACATAATAATGGTAGTGTTCGTTTACTTTAACACTAACTTCTGAGAAGTATAATTGTTACAATTTATCGCACTCTCTCATTACACTTACAACATGAATTTCATTTACATTCAATATTTTCACCACATTACATAGAAATATTGTATCTTCAAATACCATGTTACGTATACATACATAAACATAATGAAGGCGAGGGGATTTACCTTCTCTACCAGGAAGTTCTATTTGAATGCCAATATCATAAGATCACGAATGCTAAATTTACATGTACCAATTTGCAACGATGAAAAGCAATAAAAATCTCATACAAACTTCCTTTTTACAAAATTTTGTGTTCCCACGACTAGGTATATGAAATGACAGCATTTGTGTTTACATAACATTGACTGGAACATGAATGTGCATTACACCTCTTCATCGTTTACAAATACAGTTTCTTTCATCTGTGAGTTCGAATGTTTAATTGCGCAATACAATCGCATGTTTGACACAAGTTTAGTCACATGTCTGCCGTTATGCATAGAAATCGCTGCACAGTGCGTCTCTTAATGGCCTAATTACGTAGCACATGACAACGTTCTAAGGAGAAGCAGAAACGTGACTTGACAACTTACTTATACAGAGTGGAAGAAATAAATTGTGTTTAGAGCAATATTTTAGCTCGAACAATTACTTAACCAAATAAGAGTACGTCTAACTAAACATGCTTGTATCCTTTATTTCATAAAATTGTGTTTCCCCATTCCCTTGCAATGTATCTTCACAATGACACTACAACGTTACATAAAGCTATTGACTCGGGTGAACTAGACGGTCTATGTTGACTATATGTTTACAATACACATTACACAACAGATGAAAGAACGAGTAAATTATGCAAGTCTAAAGCATTGCAATATTACATTTTTTATTGTGAAGTCTTTAATAATCTGAGAACAGAATATTTACCTAGTATTCTAACCTCTTTTCCGAACATGTCAAAGTTCATAAAAATGTTCTGATGGACCGATGATCCATTAGTATTTACAGACAGTCCTTATACGCTGTACATACACCCAGAATACCGGGATTAAGGTCCCGATAGTGGTTTGCAGGGACGTTTTCCATCAAGATTATGACCTACCTCACGCCTCCAGTGGTTAGACATCAGAACTGCAAAATGCATGATATGAAATGATATATTTGAATCGTATATGAAAATAATACATGTACTATGTAGCCGTTTGTCTTTCACTTACACATACCACAGAATTAAATTAAGTCCATGCATATACAAAGAGCCACTGAAAAACCACCATTTCGAATGTAATACAGCCTAAAATCGCTAAAGCTAAAATAAAAAATCCACCCAGATGTTGTTCATTCCTCTACCACAATAAAATGGTAATCGTTATAAGGACAGACAGACAGACAGACAGAAAGAATATTTTAATTGAGTCTCACCTTGTACATCTATTATACATACCATATAAAATGTCAATAAAATATACAAGCCACTAGTTCTGGAGTTATGAGATACTATTTTAAGACAAAAGCATATATACATAAATATAAATTTTAAGACAAAGGTATACAAACATATAATATTATAATTCATTAAAATACATCCTAAAACTTATTTGTATAAATATAAACGACGTGTATCTAAAATATCCTTGCAGGTTTTGGCAGTAATAAAACTCAAAGATGGGTTGGCTAAAACCTGACATAACTTTTCACCTTCAGATAAAACATTAAAACAAGGTATAATATCAATGCATTTGTTTAAAAGGGAAGTCCTGACTTCATTATATATGGGGCAGTGGAAAAGAACATGTGATTCATTCTCTGTTTCGCCTTGCAGTGGAAGCATATTCTCTTCTCTATGGGCAGGTTTTCATACCTTCCAGTCTCTATCTTTAAGGGGGCCACTCCACAGCTGAAAAGTGCCAGTGCTTGCCTGTTCGCCCGACTCATACTGGTGGCTACATAGCTTTCACGTGGATAGTTCACTTTAAGGTCCTGTATATTCGTGATTTATTTCTTCCTTTTCCATTCTGTCCACTTTCCTTCTGTAACTGTGTCTTCCACTCTCTCTTAAAACACTCCATTTCACAGTTCTCAACTGTTTGACATATATATTTTAACCAGTATTTAGCATCGGTGTTTAAAAAATGTGAGTGTTCGTGTCCCTTGAATTTCTTATGCACTCTTTTGTTCCAGTTGCACTTGTGCTTCTTTGCAAATTTGTCTGCCCAGAGAAATACCGCTCTATTCATCCTGTTTTCCTTCATGTTAAGTAAACGCCCCCAGTGTCTTTCTACTGTTTTCCACTGTCTTATAATGGGCGGGATCCAGGCTAGTTCTCCCTGTATCGATGCATTTGGTGTGTATCTCCCGACACCTAGAAAGTACCTCATAGCTTTGTGCTGGACTGCGTTAACTGGTGATCTGTCTGCTGTGCCCCATATAGCTGCTCCATACTCTAGTGTAGACCACACCATTGCGTCGTATAACTTCTTAAAAGTTTGATGTTGCATTCCGCCAATTTGGCAATCAATAGTCCCAGTGCCCTACTTGCAGATTTAGCTGCTGTTTTGGCCATCTTATCATACTCCAAGTAAGGGAACCAATTCCAACAGTGTCGAACACAGTGAACAGTATTTTGTTCCACTTGTTCTTTGCAATCAATATGTTCTGTTCAGTATCTCTAGACTGCAGGGTCCACACACATATGGTACAAATGAGGGCCAGGGCAGACATAGCTAACTGGATTCCCATGACGATTCCGATAATAGGCATAGAGAGCGACAATGTGGGCAGTCCATCGAATATATAGCTGAGCATCACAGAGTAGAATACGAGAAGTGTTGTTGCCATCGTGATCCTTTCTCCACTTTCAGAAGGCAAGAGGAACACGAAGGGGTTCAGGATAGAAGAAACAAGAATGGGCAGTACAATAGTGATGATATAGAACTGGGGTCTTCTTCTGATATGAATTGTCATCAAACCAAATGTTGAATTCCGAAAACCCAAAGTTATTTTTGTTGAGATGTTTTCCACAATCCATTCCTCGTTCTCTCCTTGCATCGCTTCTCTTGAATCTGAAAATCTGACAATTTTGTACACGGATACGAGCCATCCAATTTGTCAGTTTTACCTCACATGTTTGATAATCGAAGGGGTATTTTGTCATATTGAAGGGACAAAGAATATCACCAAAGAAGTCTGCAGTCCAGAGAAGTCTACCTTTAGAAGATATCTCGATGGGATCACTCTGTTTTTTCAGTCGTCGGTCGTTTTTCAATGCGCTTTGGAATGCCAAGGTCAGGGGTCCATATATCAGTTACTGACTTGAATATCTCTGAAATACCACCAAACTATTGTGCAATTCTTAGAATCTGATCTCTTACATTCAATTCTATGATGGATCTTAGATATGTAAACACTGTAATATCAACGGTACCTTTCACAGGTCCTGGAATGACGTCTTTGTTGTAGTTTTTGAAAAGTGTGGATTGTAAGCTTGTTTCAATGGGATCACCGTTCGTTAGACTCAGAAGCATACAAATACTGTACAGTATCACCATCATGACCCTTTACTTACAGCCAACCAAACTTCTTCTCCATACGACTAACCATTCCATGTGACGCTGCACATTGTTCCCACGAATGCTAATATATGAACAAACAGTAGTACGTATGTAGTATGTTTGTATTCAGTTGTGTATTACTATGATCCATGGTCAAATACAACCTGACCATATTACATTTTTCCACTTTCTTGTAATAATGGTGGAATAAACAAAGCATAGTTGATGGTGTAAACACTAATAACACTTATGTGTACATAGATATCCATGCAGTGCTACTAATGGAATGCAAACATTGGAAATATTGTGTGTGCATTGAATAAGTTGTGAGTATTCTTTGATCACTGGTGAAATATTGGGGCTAAAAAGTTTTGTTTTGTGAATAATTTGAGTAATTTAGTATGCTATGCCTGCAAAAGTTAATGTGCATAACAAGTAAGTTTAAACTTCATGGCTGTTGCAGGGATCTTGTTCTATACACATTTTGCCTCGTATTATCAAATATCACTAGTCCATAAATCAGATATGGATAAGCAATGGTAGTAAATGGAAGTACATTTACATGCACAGAATGTTCATATAATACTATTTTTTTTATAACAAAACAATATTCTATGAACAATGGTGTAAGAAGATGTAGTACCTAATGTTCAGCTGTAAGATCTTTTAGAATGTCTTTCTCTGTATCTGAGGTTGTTTTCTACAGCACTCAACACTCAATGACTTACAAATGTGATGCGTCAAAATATATGACTTATATTTCCAATTAATCTGTCAAAATAAAATAAAATAAATACAAATAGTTGCAATTGTAAAATGTGTCTGGTAATACATCAATATCGTTATTTGCGAGTTATAGTTCAAACACGGCAATTTAGCTGCAAAATCACCGATAGCAAAACAATTGACGTTGATGATTCTTTCGTTATTTTCTAAAAAAAATACTCTTTGTTAACACTCGTCTCCAACCCGCTCCTATCCACCCCACTCCTTTCCTCCCAACTCCACTTCACGCAAACATTAATGTTATCTCACATTGCAAGGTAAATGGTGATTATTCGGAAGAAGATAAGTGACATCTCCAAAATAACAGTATTCCTGTGGCGCAAGTATTGCAAGAACGGCATATTTTTTCACTAAAAGGTTAACGTGTGGGTTGCAAAGATCAGAGATCCAGTTAGCCAAGACTGTTTTTAATCAATAGGACCCTTGGCTGCACTATGGGTGAAGTCTGTGTGGCATTTGCGAGATGAATTCTACCATAGAAAACCATGTAGGTTTGCGTTCAAAGGTGATCACACCCAAATGATATCATATTTTACTGTTGCTTCTTCTTAGGATGAAGTTTCCTTCAGTGACGTCATCATTACAGGATGTTTTATCATCATCACTTTAAATTTTGCCAAGGGATGACCTATAGCCTAAGTTCCTTTGATATGAATGTCACTATGTACGAATTTAAGGTTGGCCTTCTTAGTAAATAGAATGCGAATCAAATCAGCATCCGATCTTATGTCTTATGTTTTATGTTATATACGTCAACTAAAAAGATCCTGCTCATGCTATGAGTAAAAAGTCATAACATACATACACATGATATCAATTGCTAGATAAATCTATCATTTAGCTAGTTATGTGCCGGATCACAGAGTATTAGTAGCCAAAGTAAAACAGATGATCAGTTTGTATCAATCCAATTACGATTAAGATTCATTGTAAATCTACATAAATATACCCAATAATTTAATAGTATATTTCAAGTCTCTGTGTCCTAAACTGTTAAAAAAAATAAACGCATAGACCATATTTTGACAGTTTTAATTACGGGTTTGGATAAAGCATACAGGCATCGTTAATGTTCACAACTCTTTGAAATCTAGCACTGTAACAGTATACATGTTTTTTATTTATTACTTTTTTTTAATACAAAAAAATTATCACAAATATTGTCTTTAAAAAGGGTGGTTGCTTTCATTATCTGGTATGCCCACCCCTGGCTGTCAACACTGCTTGACATCTGCGTGGCATGGATTGAATAATAGTCGTATTGCTTCTCGTGTCATGTGTTGCCACTCTTGCTGCAAAGCAAAAGCAAGTCCAGACAACGTCTGGGGTTGACGTTGATGGCGACGCAGACGTCTATTCAGCTCTTCCCAGGTGTGATTGATTGTGTTCCGAACCCGCAATTTGGAGGGCCATGGGATGACATTGATGTTCTCAGTAATTTCAACTGTAAAACGTACTGTATGGGGCCTGGCATTATCCTGCTGGAATATTTCCCGACATTGGTCATTCACGTGGCATAGATGAGGACGTGGAATTTATCGGATATATCGTTCGCCATTAAAATGCCCTGAACCACCGCAAGCTCGGATCTCTGGTTGTAGAAGACCCCAACCATGACACTCCAACCGCCTGAACTGTCAAACTTACAGACTAAATCCTGGGAAAATCTTTCATTTTGACGTCTGTACATGGACACCGTCTCTTGAAAACACCTGGAAGGGCGACTCATCGCTAACCAAGATCCTTCTCCTGTAGGCCAAATCCTAAATCGTCACATTCTGTCACCATCTGACCCACTGACGTCGCTCACATAACGTCAAAATAGGCCAAACGACAGGCATTCTTGCCTGCAACCCAGCGACTCGCCGACAGTTCTTGATGGTTTGGTCGGGGTATCTTCTCAATCAATGCAATCTTAACATGATTTCTCTCGCCGTCAGATGACGATTCCAGATATGAAGTTGTCGTATGTAGCGGTCTTGACGTATGGTCGGAACTCGAGGTCGAACACTTGAGTGGAATTGGTCTGATTATATTGATCCCAAAGACGGGAATAAGTGGCGAGTTAACCCCAAAGTGACGAGCAACATTATTTTTGTTTGGGTTTTTCTCGCTTGTAGGCGTCCTATGGCATTGTTACGTTCGGTGTCGAATAATCTCGGCATTTTTGTTTGCAATTTCTATGCTTTAATTTCCTTGAAATGATGAACCTGGATTATATCTTACAAATGTATATAGCCATCCCATCTGACACCCATTTTCGCGATTTGGACGTGAATTATGCGATAGTGTAACTTTAAACGAAATTAAAAAATTAAAAAGAAATTGCAAATATGATGACTGTATGGTTGCGTTTTAGTGCACTGTGAGGCCTTATATACCAAGTAGAGTTTATGTATAGGATAAAACATGCCATAGGGTGTTTATGAGATTTAAAACCCGCAACCCGAGGGATAAACACGAGGGGCGTCAGCCCCGAGTGTTTATCCCGAGGGGAAGGGTTTTATATCTCATAAACACCCTTTTGCATGTTTTATCAAGCCTACAAACCGACCCCGTGGTTAAATTTTATGTTTAATCTATTCTAATTGATAGTGCGAAAAAGTAAAGAAGTCGTTCGTAAAATATCCCCTTTTGGTGAAAGGCAGTAGGGTATAAAGGGAACAACCTCATCAGCCTAGTCACTGTAGCACAGTGGTATCATTGCTGTGCTTTGTGTGCAGGAGTATGGAGGTTTCGGGTTCGAGACGGATTATTGCAAAAATCATGTGGAGATTGATGTTTGAATTAACAGTTGTTTTCCAATAGAGTTAGACATAACACACACTAAATTTCAACCTAAACTTAATATCTCAGTATTAAATACAGATATTTGAAGAGTGGCATTATTAAGATAATTGCCCTGGGATGAGATAAATTTTGTTAGAATCCCGGGGATTATGTGATAATCCCGGGGATAATACATCCACATAATATGTTATAGACAGTATAGTGGTGTGGCGTCACTGGATGTTTGTAACAACAAATAGAACCAATATTTTCAATAGATTTGTGATAATAACTTTTGCAAAAACTAAATTTTCCTATACATTTCTATGTTTGAAGGGTAAATTAAAATGGTGTGAGATAGATTATTAAAAGTATTTCAAATTCATATGATCGTTCTTCCCATGGTCATTTCTCAAAACTAACACGTAAGCAATACATAGAGTATAACCAAGATAATACAAATAAAGAAAACAATAAGATTGATTCAATATTCTAAAAAAAACTTTTATTGTAATTTCGAAGCATAAAAACACTAGTTCATTACAAAAAACAACAGAAATTGGATCCACGAGTACGCGAAACAGTGATATACAGTAAGGTATATATTCAGCAACACTAACAAATAATATGACAGTAAAGTAAGAAAAGTCCATTCAGCAAATTGACTTAATTGCAATTATCAGTTTGACAAAATTGCAATTATTTGCCTTATAATGACAATGTTTCACTTATATTTACAAATCACTTCAAAAGTCGGAACAACCATTAACTCTGCTTTTCAATACAAGAATATCCATTATATGAATGCAAAAGGTGTTCCATTTGAATGATAGAAAACAGAGAGAAATGAACGCCCCGTTGAGACATCACAATTTATATACAAGAGACACGATAAGCAAACATGTAGCGACAATGCCAGAGACAAGAAAACAGACAAACAAACTCATCTCTATGTTCTGTGCAGTTTTCACGTTTTTAATAATACAGAACATGTGTTGACCACAAGTCTTTTCGTCTGGTGTTGGTAATATCTTTATGAAAACAACAGAGCAGAAGATTGACAGTGCACACAAGATAAGTTGAATAGCCACATATATACCAAGAATGGAAATTGTGAGAGATGTATTTGGCATGTTGGTTGTGAAGTAGCTAATAAACACCATATAGGATAGGAATATCGACGTTGAGAGAGTTATCTTCTCACCCGACTCTCTCGGTAACAGGAAGACAGCTGCATTCAGAAACGTGGTCAAAACCATAGGTACAATGATGTTCAATACATAAAAGGTTGGACGTCTTCGTAAATGTATCAATATCTTTCCACTGCTTGTAAGCGGGATGTAGAAATCCACAACTTCTATTTTAGTCACATCCCACTCCCCGTGTTCACTTTCCACTTTGTAGTCATCTCTTTCCATTAGGAAAAATTTTACCTGTCTATCGAAGTAAGCCCAGGGTAAATAAATTACTTCACATATTTGTTGATCAAAGGGAAAATACCTCATGTCCAGACCACATCGTGTCTGCAAGAGATCACCAGGTATCCACCACACCAAGCCAGTATGATTGACTCTGAGTATGTCATCATTACCTCCAAGCACCTTGTAGGAGGACACAGAGTTGTCCACGGTTATATCAGGAATCCACGTGTCTCTTCTGTTGGCGTATATTTCAGTTATATTTCCATAGCTGTTAACGTCCCATGAAAGTCGAAAATCAAACCAGAAAATATGGAGCCAAGAACAGAATGTCAGTCTTTCTATTGTTTCTTCCAATGATACAATATTTCGAAGACGAAAAAGCGCATTAACCTCCACAATGTGCGATATATTCCTTTGAGGCATCACATCTTTCCTGTAGTTCTTGAATTTATCAGAAATAAGATCTTCATTTACTTTTACAAAGTCACCAAAGCTGTCATTCATTTCTGTTGCCACTACTGTAACAGCATAGAAATAGACAAAGAATTGCACGAACATCCTGGTTCCAGTTGCCTTTCGACTATGAATCAGTACCTAAAGTTAACATTGGTGTAAACGTTTGACTCAAGTGCAATTATCAATTTGACTAAGTATTTGCCATGTAATGACAATGTTTCCCTAATATTTACAAATCACTTCAGAAGTCGGTATAATCATTACTTCTGCTTTTAAAAACACATTTTGTTGAGATAGAAATGGCTAAGAATTGCTTTCTCAATATTAACAGGAGCCGATGTGTTAACGTGTTGGAAAGGGCAATATTGGTCAATAAACCTATAATTGATTTTGCGAAAAACGTGTTTCTGATTAAATTACTCATACTCATAACATTTTGACTTTTTAAAATATTTCATTAAGATTCGAATTAGTATCGTTTATTTGATATGATATGGACCTTAAACAATTACACACATATAACATCAATAATACCAATCGATAAACAAACATGCAGTGGGCTGAATAATGATCGCGTCGCAACGCTGACTTACATGTAGTTCGCCCATTTCTCCCCATTATCTCATTCTCTTCATCAAGGGAACCAGATCATTGTCTGATAGTTCTGTTTTATTGTTGAAGAATCAAATTTTGCAAATGAGGAAGTTGTACCACATATGATCGAGGCCTTCAATTCTCCAGCACTGTTAGAAAAAGTAGGCTTGGCTCTAGCTGGAGTAATTATGCAACAAATCAACTTAAATATATGCTGAAAGTGCTACAGGAAACTAAAGAGAGGACTGAGTCTTTGGAAAAGAGAGTTAATAAATTAGAAGACAGACTTAAGGCAAAATACTCTCAACTGGGTGATTTCTATCAGTACATTTGCAGAAATAACGTTCATATCTTTGAAATAAATGAATTTCACAGAAGCTGGAGAAAATACTGATAAAATTATTATCCAATTAGCAGGTTCATAGCTGTTAACGTCCCTGCTGCTATCAGACGACAAAGTGTATATAGAAAATTTAGAAAGGACCCCAAACAATTTTTTCTATCAATATTGTAATTGCCATTGTGATTAAGATACAATAGCATCAATGTCAACAAAGCATGACAACAATGTATGCATAAGATGTTAATAGAATATTTTAAATATTTGCCTTCTAGTTAGATGATGTGAAGTAAAAAGGTGTGAGATATTGCAAAAGATTATTATAAGTATGTTCAATTTAACTGGAAACTAACATGTACGAACTTTTGGCTTATAACAAATAAAATACACACAAGGAAAATAAGGAGATTGATTCAATATTTTAAAATCTTTTATTGCAATCTCCAAGCATAAAACACAACAGCTCATTAAAAAAACCCAGAAATCTAATCCACTAGAACATGAAGCAGTGACACAAAATAAGGTATGTACAGATAATATGACAGTAAGAAAAATCCTTTCATCAAGTATGTGACAAATTGACGAACTTTATGAAACCTCTGTACTTATGTTTTGCTAAAATATTGAACATAGAACATTTATCGTTTAATGTGCTCCAAAATGTATCTTAATTACTGATATTTTGTTTGTAGATGTTATACTGTATGACAGACCAATTATAATGTTTACTACGAGTAGTTAAGATAAATGCTTTAACAATTATTTAACTAATATAATTCAAATTCCTTCGCTATCTCCAATACTATAATAATTCACATAAAATTTGCATCATCTTTGAAAAAATATCATAAATAAACAAAAATAAAAACAACATATTATCAATATATTTGCAAAGAACCCATTTGTGTACATCGACAAGTGTAAACATTCGTTTTAGTATATTACTAGTGCTTCTCCAAACAAAGTTAACATAGCTATATTTGGATGCGTTATCTCATATAGATAAGAAAACATGCAATACAATCCCTTATATCAAATCATTGGTAATATCAGTCTTATTTGTTAAATGTATTGACAATGTTTTTTTCAGAAAATATAAAGCTTATGTTTTACTTATATATCTATACATGCAGTGACAAAGAAGGTGTCGTAACTAATCTTCCTTTAGACAACATGGGAAAATATAAGCTCTGTTGAGACATCACAATTTATAAACAAGAGACACAATAAGCAAACCTGTAGCGACAATTCCAGAGACAAGAAAACAGGCAAACAAAATCATCTCTATGTTCTGTGCAATTTTCACGTTTTTAATAATACAGTACATGTGTTCTTGCTGGCATTTTCTTCTGGTGTTGGTAATATCTTTATGAGAACAACAGAGCAGAAGATTGACAGTGCACACAAGATAAGTTGAATAGCCACATATATACCAAGAATGGAAATTGTGAGAGATGTATTTGGCATGTTGGTTGTGAAGTAGCTAATAAACACCATATATGAGAGGAATATCGACGTTGAGAGAGTTATCTTCTCACCCGACTCTCTCTGTAACAGGAAAACAGCTTCATTCAGAAACGTGGTCAAAACCATAGGTACAATGATGTTCAATACATAAAAGGTTGGACGTCTTCGTAAATTCTTTTGAGGTATCACATCTTTCTCGTAGTTTTTGAATTTATCAGAAATAAGATTTTCGTTTACTTTTAAAAAATCATCAATGTTTTCACTCATTTCTGTTGCAACTACTGTAACAGCACACACGCAGACCAAGAACTTCACAAACATCGTGATTCCAGTTTCCTTTTCAATATAAATATAGAATCAGTACCTAAAGTTGACATCAGTGTGAATGTTTGACTATCAATTCGACTAAATTGCAATAAATTGCCTTGTGATGACAATGTGATCAAATATTTACAAATCACTTCATAAGTCATAATAATCATTACGACTGCTTTTAAGTACACATTCTGTTGGTATATAAATGGCTAAGAATTGCTTTCTCAATATTTACATGAGTCGATGTGTTAATGTGTTGGAAAACCTATTATTGATTTTGCGAAAATCTTGTTTCTGATTGCATATCACATTAAGGTGCATGTTTCTGATAACCCTCATTGCATCTTGACATCTGCATATGACTTAATTTTATGTTCACACACTTAACATTAACTATACATGCATACATGCAGTGGAGTGGATAATGATCGAGTCGTACGTACCTAGACGTTTTTATAGAAGTCTATGGCCTGGAATACATAACATACCAAATGGTTGGATACATCGTAACAAGGAAAGTGAAGTGTTGTTGTTATCACAGATACGAGTCAAAGATTGAAGTGTTAAACCAATAAATGTGGTAAAGTGAATAACCATTTTTATTACTGTTCTTCTGTTTTCTTTAAAAAGCATTGAAAAATGATCATGAGCTGTATATACTATACTGACGAGCAAAAGAAAGTATACATCATGTTTAATTGACAATAAAATAATAACTAATGGTCCGATTTCAATTATATCACATTTATTTTGAAGTACATTCAATTTTCAATGATAACACGAAGCGAACATGAACTTTAAAGCCAGTTGGGGATCGTACTCTCATGACAATATAGTAGGGGTTGTTAAATGTTGCGTTACAGTGTTTCAGCATTTTCTCAAAAGTCAGTTTACACATCCAGTTTTTATCCAAATTGAAATCAATATCGTGTATGACCTCCATAGGCGTCAATACATGCTTGTGCGCGCCGTCTCATGGAAAATGTCAAGCGTCTGATGGTTCGAGCCGGAATGTTCTGCCATTCTTCAAGTAAGGCTTGTTCCAATTGTTGCAAATTTACTGGTGCTCGTTGCCTTGCGCGAATTTGTCTTCCAAGAACGTCCCAAAGATGCTCTATTGGCGACAAGTCAGGGGAGCATGCAGGCCAAGGCAAAACATGAACATTCTGTGTTCTCAAAAAATCCTGAGTCAATCGGGTTGTATGGGGCCTCGCATTGTCATGCTGAAAGATGATGCCCTGTGGCTGTGCCCGTAGGAATGGAATCAACACCGGTTGCAGAACTTGATCCCTGTATGCTGCAGCATTCAGGTTGCCTCTTATAACCACCAATGGTGTCTTCAGGGCGCCACAAATACCACCCCATACCATTAGACTGCCACCACCATGTGGATGAACTTGTTGTATGGCTGCCGCAGCATATCGTTCATTCCGACGACGATAAACTCGTACCCTACCATCTGCATTGAACAAGTTGAATCCGCTTTCGTCTGAAAATAGCACTCGTTGCCATTGCCGTACCTGCCAACGCCTCACAGTCCGGCACCAACGCAATCTGTTGATTCGATGTTGGCGGCTCAGGGCTATCCCGCGGAGGGGTCTGTAGGCTCGGATGCCATATGAACGAGGTCGTCTTGTCACTGTGAACCTACTGATCGTGTGATTTAATGACGTCACGGCCGATGACGTCACAGAGAGGAATCTGTTCCGGAGATGACGTAACCGGATGTGCCTATCCTCTGCAGCAGTTGTAACACGGGGACGACCACTACGGGGCCTGTCGACAGTTTGGCCAGTACGATTATACCGGTCAAGCAACCTTTTGATTGTCAGGCGAGTGCAGCCAAAGGTTCTTGCTAATGTGGCTTGTGTGGCCCCCATTGGACTCATTCCTACTGCTCGCTCACGTTCTACTGAAGTTAATCTGGCCATCTTTCTGGTGTGTTTCTGTTCGCTATGCATCGATTTTTATACAGTTGGTGCATCATTTTCCCGTGCTGTTGCAATAAACAATGATTCTCGTGAAACTTGGATTAAAGTCAACATTTTCCAAAGTTCATGCTTTCATGTGTCGGAACATAAAGGCTGTGTTTGAGCGAACATTTTGTGTTCGTTTCTAGGTCAGTTTCTGCATTTCCCAGGGAAATATTTAAAAAATACCAATGTATACTTTCTTTTGCTCGTCAGTATAATATACTAATAGAACTCCTGATTTGTCGCTTTCTCTCAATAAATACGTTTAACAATCAATACATTTCAGTTCTCCTTTTACGTCCCGGCATTACGACTCACTTGTGTGCACATGGTGTATACATCAAAACTACAAAATGCATGTACCTAAAATGCACATTTAATGTTAGTATTTTGAATTGATATGAAATG
Source organism: Gibbula magus (assembly GCA_936450465.1). Taxonomy (NCBI): domain Eukaryota; kingdom Metazoa; phylum Mollusca; class Gastropoda; order Trochida; family Trochidae; genus Gibbula; species Gibbula magus. The sequence continues at coordinate 7,379,921 of OW388295.1, read as the reverse complement.
ATATAAAAATCGTCTATAACAATATTTGATGTACTATTTTGATGTACCTTTTATCTTTCATTTAAACACATAAAAAGTCATTGAAACCCACCTTTACGGACGACATACAGTCTAAATAGTTAAATATAAAGTTCAAACTGATGTTTTACAGTCCTCTACGACAATAAAGCAGTTATGGTTATCGTGGAACCAATGCCGACGGTGGCAAACACAGTGAACAACATTTTGTTCCACTTGATCTTTGCAATCAAGATGTTCTGTTCAGTATCTCTAGACTGCAGGGTCCACACACATATGGTAGAGATGAGGACCAGGGCAGACAGAGCTAACTGGATTCCCATGAAGATTCCGATAATAGGCATAGAGAGCGACACTGTGGGCAGTCCATCGAATATATAGCTGAGCATCACAGAGTAGAATACGAGTAGTGTTATTGCCATGGTGATCCTTTCTCCACTTTCAGAAGGCAAGAGGAACACGAAGGGGTTCAGGATAGAAGAAACAAGAATTGGCAGTACAATAGTGATGATAAAGAACTGGGGTCTTCTTCTGATATGAATTGTCATCAAACCAAATGTTGAATTCCGAAAACCCAAATTCATCTTTGTTGAGATGTTTTCCACAATCCATTCCCCGTTCTCTCCTTGCATTTCGTCGTCTGATTCTGTAAATCTGACAAATCGTATATGGTCACGAGCCATCCAATTTGTCAGTTGAACCTCACACTTTTGAGAATCGAAGGGGTATTTTGTCATATCCAGGGGACAAAGGATATCACCAAAGAAATCTGCAGTCCAGACAAGTCTACCTTTAGAAGATATCTCGATGGGATCACTCTGTTTTTTCAGTCGTCGGTCGTTTTTCAATGCACTTGGAATGCCAAGGTCAGGGGTCCATATATCAGTTGCTGACTTGAATATCTCTGAAATGCCGCCAAACTCAGTCTCGTTCCAAGAAAGTGATTTGTCAGTCCATATTATTCTGAAATATTGTGCAATTCTTAGAATCTGATCTCTTTCATTCAATTCTATGATGGATCTTAGATATGTAAACACTGTAATATCAACGGTACTATTCACAGGTCCTGGAATGACGTCTTTGTTGTAGTTTTTGAAAAGTGTGGATTGTAAGCTTGTTTCAATTGGATCACTGTTCGTTAGACTAAGAAGAATACAAATACTGTACAGTATCACCATCATGGCCCTTTACTTACAGCCAACCAAGTTTTTTCTCTACACGACTGTTGTATTCCGTGTGTCACGAAGGCTGATATATGAGCACATAGTAGTACGTATGTAGTATGTTTGTATTCAGTTAGTTACCTAACCAACGATATTAATCAATACCTTTTAAATGTCTGCTATTACTATGATCCATGGTCAAATACAACCTAACCATATTACATTGTTCCACTTCTTGTAGTAATGGTGGAATAAACAAAGCATAGTTGATGGTGTAAAAACTAGTAACACCTGTGTGTACGTAGATGTCCATGCAGTATTTGTAATGGAATGCAAACATTGGAAATATTGCGTGTGCATTGAATAAGTTGCGAGTCATATTGGATCACTGGTGAAATATTGGGACTGAAAAGTTTTGTGAATAATTTGAGTAATTTAGTATGCTATGCCTGCAAAAGTTAATTTGCATAACAACTAATTTTAAACTTCGTGGCTGTTGCTGGGAACTTGTTCTATAAGAAATTGTCCCCGTATTATCAAATATCACTAGTCGATAAAACCGATATGGATAAACAATGGTAGTCAATGCTATTAAATTTACATGTACAGAATGTTCATCTAATACTTTTCGATGAACAATGTTGTTAGATGATGTAGTACCTAATGTCCAGCGAACCTTCGGTAAGAACTTTTAGAATGTATCTATGTATCTGAAGTTGTTTTCTACAGTACTCAACACTCAATGACTTACAAATGTGATGCGACAAATTATATGGCTAATATTTCCAGTTCATTTGTCAGATTAAATAAAATAAATACATATCGTCGCAATTGTAATATGTGTTTGGTAATACGTCAATACCATTAGTTGCCAGTAAGCATATAGTTCAAACACGGTAATTTATCTGCAAACTCACTGATAGCAAAACAATTGACGTTGAAGATTCTTTCATTATTTGCTAAAAGCATTAATCTTTGTTATCACTCGTCTCCAACCCGCTCCCATCCACCCAGTCCGCTGCCCTCCATTCCTTTTCACACCGCTCAACTCCACGTTAACATTAATGTTATCTCACATTGCAAGGTAAATGGTGATTATTCGGAAGAAGATAAGTGACATCTCCAAAATAACAGTATTCATGTGGCGCACGCATTGCAAGAACGGCATGTGTTTTCATTAAAAGGTTAATGTGTGGGGTGCCAAAATCAGACATCCAGTTAGCTGAGACTGTATATAATCAATAGGACCCTTGGCTACACTATGGGTGAAGTCTGAGTGACATTTGCGACAGAAACTTTACCATAGAAAACCATGTAGGTTTGCGTTCAAAGATGATCACACCCAAAGAATATCATATTTTACTTTCCTTTTCTGAGGAAAAAGTTTCCTTCAGTGACGTAATCAGTACAGGTTGTTTTATCATCCAGAATAACTTTAAATTTTGTCAAGGATGACCTATAGCCTAAGTTCCTTTGATATCAATGTCACTATGTACGAATTTAAGGGTGGTCTTCGATCTTATGTCTCATGTCTTATGTTATATATGTCAACTAAAAAGATCCTGCTCATGCTATGAGTAATATTAAAGAAACTCTTTGAAATAAAAAAGCCATTACATACATACACTTGATATCAATTGCAAGATAAATCTATCATTAGCTAGTTATGTGCCAGATCACAGAGTATTAGTAGCCAAAGTAAAACAGGTGATCAGTTTGTATCAATCTAATTGCGATTAAGATTCATTGTAAATCTACATAAATATACCCAATAATTTAAAAGTATATTTCAAGTCTCTATGTCCTAAACTATTCAAAATAATAAATGCATGGACCATATTTTGACAGTTTTAATTACGGGTTTAAATTTGGATCAAGCATACAGGCAAAGTTAATGTTCATAAATCCTTGCAATTTAGCACTGTAACAGTCTATATGTTTCATTACGCTTTTTTTAATACAAAAAAATTATCACAAATATTGTCTTTAAAAAGGGTGGTTGCTTTCATTATCTGGTATGCCCACCCCTGGCTGTCAACACTGCTTGACACCTACGCGGCATGGATTGAATAACACGTCGTATTGCTTCTCATGTCATGTGTTGCCACTCTTGCAGACTCACGCAGACGTCTATTCAGCTCTTCCCAGATGTTATCGATGGTGTTCCGAACCCACAATTTGGAGAGCCATGGGATGACATTAATGTTCTCAGTGGTGTAAACTGTAAAACGTGCTGTATCGGGCCTGGGGTTATCCTGCCAGAATACTTCCCGACATCGGTCAATAACGTGGCATAGATGAAGATGTGGAATTTGTCGGATATATCGTTCGCCATTAAATTGCCCTGATCTCTCCCCCCCCAAACCCTACCGCCGAAACTGTCAAACTCGCAGACTAAATTCTGGGAAAATCTTTAATTTTGACGTCTGTAAATGGCCACAGTCATCGCTAAACTAGACCCTTCTCCTGTATCTCCCAAATCCTCACAATCCGTCACAATCTGACCCTCTGACGTTGTTGACATAACCCAACGACTCGTAGATGGTTCCTGACGGTTTGGTCGGTCAATCTTCTCATTCCGGGCAATATTTATATGATTTCTCTCGCCGTCAGATGACGATAGGGCATAGGAAGTAGCGGTCTTGACGTATGGTCGACACTCGAGGTCGAACACTTCTTGACCGATCTTGAGTGTAATAAGTCTGATTATATTGGTCCCAAAGACGGGAAATAGTGGCTTGGTTAACCCCAAAGTGGGTCTTTTTGGCTTGTATGCGTCCTATGGTATTGTTACGGTCGGTGTCGGATAATCTCGGCATTTTCGTTTGCAATTTTTATGCTTTAATTTCCTTGAAATGATGAACCGGGATTATGTCTTACAAATGTATATAGCCATCCCATCTGACACCATTTTTCGCGATTTGGACGTGAATTACGCGAAAGTGTAACTTTAAACAACATTTTCATGAAATTTCTACGAATAACCGATATAATTTTTTTGCAAATATGATGACTGTTTGGTTGCGTTTTAGTGCACTGTGAGGCCTTATATATCAGGTAGAGGTTATGTATAGGATAAAATATGCCAAAGGGTGTTCATGAGATTTAAAACCCGCAACCCGAGGGATAAACACGAGGGGCGTTAAGGCCGCGTCACACATTGCCAGAGCTAACATCCCGGACATCATACGAATGTCAATAATTTCCAATTTTGTCGACTTCGGCTCTAAATCAGGATGTACGTGTGACCGTTGTTTGTCATCGTATGACCATCTTGGGGGTTTCTGGCGGTCCGGGAACAACTTTGTGTGTGAGCTAATATTTTTTGGCATGATGGCCAAATTGGCCAATGGTAACACGAACATATCGCATTGTGTACCTTTTGTCATGGTCATCGTGTACACATCGTGAAACCATCGAATAATATTCGCATTAATTTCGGCGGGCCCCAGTCTTTCACAGGCGTGCACCGATAAAACCAGCGTCTGAATAATGTATCCCATAATAATTAATGAGTTAAAATCAAGTACATGTAATAATTAGTATATAACAACTAATCATTTGCGCGTTAAGCAATTTGTAATTTAGCAGTAATCAATAAATCAATTAGTCAATAATTAGTGAACGAACGTTCACCGATCTCATATAGTGAAAACATCTACCAATAATTACAACATCATAAAACATCAGCCAATTTAGTTATACAGTTCACATTTTGATATATTAACCGTCGTTTTTATCCCTGTTTTAATGTAAGTATGTGGTAGGTGCTCTACATCTGACTGGAGAGCTAAATGTTAGTAAATCTATTGATTAGAGCGACTGTTTCATTAACATTTGCTTAAAGTAACTTCTGAAAATGGATTCATTCCAACAGAGAACTCTGTCCCATTCTTGCACTCAAACGTTTGAACATTCTTTTTACCAGAGAAGTAAATATTTTCTAGGTGCTGTTTTCAGGTGTTTGTTTAGGAACGTAACAAAACTGTCTAAAATGTTTTAATTTTCTTAAGATTCTTTTTATACACAAATGGTTGGTCATTCTCTTTAATACAATTTTCAGAAAAGAAAAATGTCAAGAAAACCTCTCTTTTCTGAAATCGATTCTTGCAGCATTAAGCGTTTAGGTCTACCAGATTCTGAAGGTTGGATATGTGTTTTTGTATGTAAACTGACCATGTATTGAAACCTTGCAAAACTAAATCCTAGTGATGTATTTTTTCAATCCGCTCATGATATACTCCCATCTCGTAAAATAGACATGTAGGCTGCTCAAATATTTCCCTCTTCTGGTTATTTAAACATGTTATTGGTTTAATTCTTATGCTGATGCTTTGACTTCCAAAAAGGTCAATTCCAAACCTTACACCATAAGAGGTACGATAGAATATTACTTTTGCATTACCAGATGATACAATACATGTGAAGAGACACACAGTGAGTAATAAATGCTTTTAAAAGAAACTTTATGATGGGGTTACAGATAATCATGAATTTTACAGTTCAATTGGAGGCCTGACATTCAGAATTTTCGCAATAATTGACACTGTTGGTTTTAATGAAGATAAAGTATCATTTTTAAAATATAACACACCATTTAAACAAATAGTAAAAAAATTTCAGATATCATTTAACCACTAGAACAGTAAAAGTATTTATATCGATAACAAAACACTTCCTGAATTAATAGGTATTTCATCTGTAGCATTCAAAGTGTGAATTAAACTTTTGTTAAGCAGCTGTATATATGTGCTAAAGTTGAAATTGTATTTTCCAGGTAAAACACCTGTGCTTCACTACCTGTAAAGCAACATTTGTGATGTTCGTATTGTACTTATCTCTTTGCATGTCTGTCCACTTTTTGTCCACATATTTATGAATGCATTTTAACTATTTTAGCTTTAGTATTTATTTAAATGTCATATTTTATCTTATTTATGTATATTCATGTATATACTCTCTCATAGCATTTATTTACAGGGTTGGTCTTCATTTTAATTTCTTGAATGTAATTTAACTGAAATGTTGCGGTGAGATTCTAATAGAGAATATGTCTAGATATATGTTTAAACCAACACACCAGAATTGCAGATTGACATCCTTCGCGTATTGTTTTATCACTAAAAGTTACCCCTATTTAAGGCACTGAATGCATGCTTAATCACAAGTAACGTATATTGAGAACATGGTCTACGAGAAATGTGTGATTCTGCAACGGTCAGATGGAGTTTGATACAATGTCACGTGTTTAGTTTGGATGGCCTTCCGGTACCCATCGTGTGCTTATACGAACGTCACACGACAATTACACGACGTCGTGTAGATTTCGTATTATAGTCGTGTGATATTCGTGTGTTCTTCAAGTATGCATCGTTTCACCGCCGGTTCTAACCGCCTCCAGGATGACCATCGCAACACCAGCGGTAGTAAATTTAATGTTTTACATTCTTATGGTGTTCGGGACGTTAGCTTCGGCAATGTGTGACGCCCGCATTAGCCCCGAGTGTTTATCCCGAGGGTAAGGGTTTTAAATCTCATAAACACCCATTGGCATGTTTTCTCAAGCTTTTAAACCGACACCGTGGTTACATTTTTTATCTAATCTATTCTAATTGATAGTGCGAAAAAGTAAAGGAGTCATTCGTAAAATATCCCCTTTTGGTGAAAGGCAGTAGGGGAATAAAGGGAACTTAGGAAACAACCTCATCAGCCTAGCGCTTGGTGTGCAGGAATATTGAGGTTTAGTGTTCGAGACTGGTTATTGCAAAAAACATTTGGAGATTGATGTTTGAATTAACAATTGTTTTCCAATAGAATTAGACATAACACAAACTAACTTTCATCTTAAACCTAACATCTCAGTATTAAATACAGATATTTGAAGAGTGGCATTCTTAAGATAATAGCATGGGTAGAGGATAATAACTTTTGCAAAATATGTTTCTATATTTGAAGGGTATATTAAAATGGTGTGAGATAAAGAAGATTATTAAAAGTATACCAAATTCATATGATCGTTCTTCCCTGGTCATTCCTCAAAACTAACACGTAAGCAATATATAGAGAATAACCAAGATTATACACATAAAGATAACAATGAGAATATTTAAAAAAAACTTTTATTGTAATCTCGAATCATACGAAACAACAGTTCATTAAAAAAAACATAAATCGGATCACGAGTACGCGAACAGTGACATACAGTAAGGTATATATTCAGTAACAGTTACAAATAATATGGCAGTAAAGTAAGAAAAGTCCATTCAACAAATTGACTTAAGTGCAATTATCAGTTTGACTAAATTGTAATTATTTGCCTTATAATGACAATATTTACAAATCACTTCAAAAGTCGGAACAACCATTAACTCTGCTTTTAAATACAAGAATATTCATTATATGAAGGCAAAAGGTGTTCCATTTGAATGATATAAAACAGAGAGAAATGAACGTCCCGTTGAGAAATATAAAGCTTATGTTTTACTTATATATTTATACATGCAGTGACAAAGAAGGTGCCGTAACTAATCTTCCTTTAATCAACATGGGCAAATATAAGCTCTGTTGAGACATCACAATTTATAAACAAGAGACACAATAAGCAAACCTGTAGCGATAATGCCAGAGACAAGAAAACAGGCAAACAAAATCATCTGTATGTTCTGTGCAGTTTTCACGTTTTTAATAATACAGTACATGTGTTCTTGCTGGCCACAATTCTTTTCTTCTGGTGTTGGTAATATCTTACTGAAAACAACAGAGCAGAAGATTGACAGTGCACATACGATAAGTTGAATAGCCACATATATACCAAGATTGGAAATTGTGAGAGATGTATTTGGCATGTTGGTTGTGAAGAAGCTAATAAACACCATATAGGAGAGGAATATCGACGTTGAGAGAGTTAACAGGAAACAGCTGCATTCAGAAACGTGGTCAAAACCATAGGTACAATGATGTTCAATACATAAAAGGTTGGACGTCTTCATAAATTTTTTTAGGTATCACATCTTTCTCGTAGTTTTTGAATTTATCAGAAATAAGATTTTCGTTTACTTTTAAAAAATCATCAATGTTTTCACTCATTTCTGTTGCAACTACTGTAACAGCACACATGCAGACCAAGAACTTCACAAACATCGTGATTCCAGTTTCCTTTTCAATATAAATATAGAATCAGTACCTAAAGTTGACATCAGTGTGAATGTTTGACTATCAATTCGACTAAATTGCAATAAATTGCCTTGTGGTGACAATGTGATCAAATATTTACAAATCACTTCATAAGTCATAATAATCATTACGACTGCTTTTAAGTACACATTCTGTTGGTATATAAATGGCTAAGAATTGCTTTCATAATATTTACATGAGTCGATGTGTTAATGTGTTGGAAAACCTAATGTTGATTTTGCGAAAATCTTGTTTCTGATTGCACATCGCATTTAGGTGCATGTTTCTGATAACCCTCATTGCATCTTGACATCTGCATATGACTTAATTAATAATTAAACATGTTCACACACTTAACATTAACTATACATGCATACATGCAGTGGAGTGGATAATGATCGAGTCGTACGTACCTAGACGTTTTTATATAAGTCTATGGCCTGGAATACATAACATACCGAATGGTTGGATACATCGTAACAAGGAAAGTGAAGTGTTGTTGTTATCACAGATACGAGTCCAAGATTGAAGTGTTAAACCAATAAATGTTGTAAAGCGAATAACGATTTTATTACTGTTCTTCCGTTTTCTTTAAAAAGCATTAAAACATGATCATGAGCTGTATATACTAATATACTAATAGAACACCTGATTTGTCGCTTTCTCTCAATAAATACGTTTAACAATCAATACATTTCAGTTCTCCTTTTACGTCCCGGCATTACGACTCACTTGTGTGCACATGGTGTATACATCAAAACTACAAAATGCATGTACCTAAAATGCACATTTAATGTTAGTATTTTGAATTGATATGAAATGATATAAAAATCGTCTATAACAATATTTGATGTACTATTTTGATGTACCTTTTGTCTTTCATTTAAACACATAAAAAGTCATTGAAACCCACCTTTACGGACGACATACAGTCTAAATAGTTAAATATAAAGTTCAATCTGATGTTTTACAGTCCTCTACGACAATAAAGCAGTTATGGTTATCGTGGAACCAATGCCAACGGTGGCAAACACAGTGAACAATATTTTGTTCCACTTTATCTTTGCAATCAAGATGTTCTGTTCAGTGTCTCTAGACTGCAGGGTCCACACACATATGGTACAGATGAGGGCCAGGGCAGACAGAGCTAACTGGATTCCCATAAAGATACCGATAACAGGCATAGAGAGGGACACTGTGGGCAATCCATCGAATATATAGCTGAGCATGACAGAGTAGAATACGAGTAGTGTTGTTGCCATGGTGATCCTTTCTCCACTTTCAGAAGGCAAGAGGAACACGAAGGGGTTCAGGATAGAAGAAACAAGAATGGGCAGTACAATAGTGATGATATAGAACTGGGGTCTTCTTCTGATATTAATTGTCATCAAACCAAATGTTGAATTCCGAGAACCCAAATTTATCTTTGTTGAGATGTTTTCCACAATCCATTCCCCGTTCTCTCCTTGCATTTCGTCGTCTGATTCTGTAAATCTGACAAATCGTATATGGTTACGTGCCATCCAATTGGTCAGTTGAACCTCACACTTTTGAGAATCGAAGGGGTATTTTGTCATATCCAGGGGACAAAGGATATCACCAAAGAAATCTGCAGTCCAGAGAAGTCTACCTTTAGAAGATATCTCGACATTATCACTCTGTTTTTTCAGTCGTCGGTCGTTTTTCAATGCACTTGGAATGCCAAGGTCAGGGGTCCATATATCAGTTGCTGACTTGAATATCTCTGATATGCCACCAAACTCAGTCTCATTCCAAGAAAGTGATTTGTCAGTCCACATTGTTCTGAAATATTGTGCAATTCTTAGAATCTGATCTCTTTCATTCAATTCTATGATGGATCTTAGATATGTAAACACTGTAATATCAACGGTACCTTTCACAGGTCCTGGAATGACGTCTTTGTTGTAGTTTTTGAAAAGTGTGGATTGTAAGCTTGTTTCAATGGGATCACCGTTCGTTAGACTCAGAAGCATGCACATACTGTACAGTATCACCATCATGGCCCTTTACTTACAGCCAACCAAACTTCTTCTCCATACGACTAATGCATTCCATGTGACGCTGCACATTGTTCCCACGAATGCTAATATATGAACACATCACTGGAGCAACGACCGTTCTTTCCACTAGTGGAAAGGCGATGTTTCGGTAGGGAGAGCGACCTTTCCAATCTTTCCACCCGTGGAAAGAAGCAGCTTTCCACGCCTTTCCAAAGACGGAAAGGACGACCTTTACAAATCCCCTTTGGAAATATCGGCTGAAAGGCGGCCTTTCCACATCCATCACGCTCATGAGATGATTACGTTTATGATGACGAGTTATGTCCCCTTGTCAAGCGCGACCAATCAACAATACCGATAGAAATATCGTTTATGACTAGATTGTCCTTTCATTTTTGTACCATATTCATTATCACTTCGATTTAGGAAAATCTTAGACTTTGATAACTATTTTGACATTAAAAGAATAAGTTGATCAATATGATTTTGAACATTATTTGACTTGATTAAATATCATTTAAATAATAAATTCAAACTTTGATTTTAGATGTATTCTAACAAGAAAGTGACTTTGAAATGAAATTATATACAATATATGGACTTTGTCAACATGATTAAAATAATGAAAATATATTCTAATATAAACTGACGGGCAAAATAAAGTATAACACTCACTCGTTTTCGATTAATTCAATATTTTAAAGAAATGAGATGCATTTGATTATAATACAATAACACATATCGGCAGTAGTTTGAATGACTAAATTGGTGACTGTTTTAATTTTTAACTAAGTTTTCATTATTTAAAGTAGACAGGGGTAAGAAATCAAATTTACACCAACATAACCCCTACCATGTTCAAAATGTTGTTAAATGTGTGCAGGACGAAGCATGTTTATTGATTTTCACACATAGTATGTGTTATATGTCGATGAACAGTTGTGTTTTATCAAAATAAATTTGGGGAATTTCAAAATTAAATTTAAAAAAAAAATTCAAACCGCATAGAGGTATTCTTTGACTAATTGATTTAATTGTTTGGACTAATTTCACAAACAAGTCTGTTTTTTAATACGACGTCGAAAACTCGAGATATTTGACTTTGAAAATTATACATATGATAAATACAACTGAGCCATATACTTTATTTTGCCCGTCAGTGTATTTTGATAACAAAAATGACCATGTTGAAAAGTATATGTTATGTTTAAGTTTTAAAACTTAAAGATGTACAAGGTTTTGACAATAATAAGATAAAATTAATTTAATTTTTAAAACAACATTTTGGTAGAATTATTTTATAAAAACCCATTCATGTTCTATTTTGATTTAATCCTTAAGTATGACTTTAATTGCAATGTGATCAGTCTACGAACACATACCAGAAACTGGCTTTCTAGAACTTTTTGCAAATCCTACTTTCGGTGGAAAAACTGAACGTAAAAGTTTGATTTGACATTGAATGATTAATTAACATTGTGCTGTCTATGTCGTGTTCAACATTGACAAGACATACGTGTATGTAAAATGAACAAGACATGTTTTGTTCTGGAAATTCTTCTTAATGAGCATTTTTTAATGTATGCTGTCCAACCACCCTATGCCGTAGACATCCCTGATCATGCACTGTGTGACCTGTTAACATAGGATTAATTATAACGATGGAGATAAACATGGATAACCTTCATAATACCAAGAAAATTTAACATTGATGAATTGAACTATTTTTTTTCCTACCAGTAATCCAGTTTGCTCACTTAGTTTTTATGTTGTTTGAGCAAAAACATATTATGTATTTCAAAGTCACTAACGCTAATATACTCAAACTGGGCCTACAAATTTTATTACATTTCATGTTAAAGGTACATCCATTATGTTGTTGGGGGTCATATCTTGCAATCGTTATAAATGGTGTTACTTTATCGAGAAGTACCGACTGTTACCCAGCAAACATGACCGTACTGGGCCAGTACTGGGCCAGTAGTGGCTGATACAGGCATCCAGTACTGGCCCGATTCAGGCATCCGGTACTGGCCCTGTACCAACTTGTACACTGGCGTGGTACTGGGCCAGTACTGGCAAACGGTACTGGGCCAGTACTGGCCCAGTATCACGCCAGTACTAAAACGATACCATTCCCTGTACTGGCCCAATTCAGGTTAGCCTTAACCGTTCCGGTACATTAAATATATTGTGTATACCGTACATTTTCAATATCCAAATGAACTGATAAATGAAGGTTGATTTAGCTATTACCATTTTCTCTCTCATTTTCTAAATTGTTATATTTCTTAAAGTAAACAATATTAATCATATCAGTTTGAAATCTTCCAGCTTTTTTATTTTGAATTTGTGTTTTTATTATGAAACTTAAATATTGTTTGTATTTTTTTCATAATGTCAATATTGTCAAATATGAAGTCAAATGTGTGTTATTTGAAAACAAGCCAAAATTTATTTTTAACAAGTAGGCCTATGTACAACAAAGACAATGATAAAAAAGCAACTTGTGATTATTTTCACACTTAGATTTCCTAATGATATTAATACACACAGTAGCAATTGTTAATGTAAAACACACCAGTGATAGATAGTCATATAGATTGAATCAAAGTTTTATAAATACAGCTAAAGTTAACTCATGAATTGAACTTACATTCAAAGGATACCAAATCGTTGCCTTCTCCTCTTGTCTCTCTGAAGCAGACGACAGTTTGAAATACTACCCATAATTCCCTAAAAGGAAGTGTCATACCTGAATTGGGCCAGTACTGGGCCAGTACCGGGCCAGTATATAAACCTAATATAATCTGTACTGGGCCTGTACCGGCCCTGTACCGGCCCAGTACTGGCTCTTTGTAAATATCCCATAATGCATTTCGACAGGAAATGATATGCCTTAACTGGGCCAGTACTGGGCCAGTACAGGGCCAGTACCGTACTTCAGTACCGTTTTGCCAGCACTGGGCCAGTACAATTTTACCTGAACTGGGCCAATTCAGTTAAAACGGTTCTGGGCCAGTACTGGTTCTTTATCGTTAGCCAGTATGCCTTTATCAACTTTACCAGCCAGTACCAGGCCAGTACTGGCCCAGTACAGTCATGTTTGCTGGGTACCGAAAACTACTATTTTGATGATAGTGAACTTAGTATATTGAAGATATGAAGATAAAAGTGGTGATTTCTGATCGAAAACCGGACAGTGCATAGCGTGTGGCGCGCGTCAATGAGTCAAACGAAATTTTGGAATCTTATTTATAACAGACAAAAAGACAAATTTAAGTTGATAATGTTTAAAAGGTCACATAACAACTGTGCATATAAATGGGACTTGCAGTTTCGGTTTCTGCACATGCATAATGATGTTACTCAATTTTAATTGGAAACTAGTATTTATGATATATTTGGCGATTGTGGACAAATATGCAAGCTGAGTGAATTTATTTGTATTGTTGACAGATCATGTTGTGAGTTGGAACGTATTAAAGCCAATAACAATTTTATGAAACACAATGGATGTACCTTTAAAGGGACATAATCATGTTGGTGATGTCACATGTATGTTCAATGTTATAATTTGTGTTTTTTAATTGTGAATAATCAACTTTAACCAGAAATAACCAGTTTACGGTCAGTCAGTTCATTATAACGAAAATACAACCATTCAAGTGTAATTAATTGTTTTATTCATTGACATTTTTGTGTAATCTTCAGAGATTTCAAATGACCAAAAACAGGAAACAAAAATTAACTGGAAAATGGTGAAAAACACAGACTCGTAAATGTATTGTCATTTCAAGTTTGATGGCTGAACATGATGAAGAAATCATACTGAATAACCCGTGCCATTGTCTTAGGAACGATTAAGTGTCAATATCGTGTGCTGCCACCGCGTGCCTGAAGTACTGCTGCCAGTCTTCTGGGCATACCCCTGACAAGGTTCTTTAATTCTTCCATGGGGATTTGCTGCCATTCATCATGAAGTGCGGCCTCCAGTTGTCTTAGATTGTGTGGAGCAGGGTTCCTTCTCTGTAGACGTCGACCAATCATGTCCCAGACATGCTCGATGGGATTCAAATCTGTCACAGCTCGTGAACGATGAGGCCGAGCATTATCATCCATGAACAGGGGTCGAGTTGCAAGTCTGTGATCATCAAAATGGTCAATCACAACTGGATCCAACACTTTTGCAATGTAGCGGGCGCCGGTAAGTGTGCCTTGTAGTGTCACCAAATCCAACTTGAAATCAAAAGAAAAGCAACCCCACACCATAACGGATCCTCCATCATATGGAACCCTTGGAAGAATGTTCCTTAGTGTGTATCGACTGTTCTTGACTCTCCAAACTCTGATTCGCCCGTCAACGGTATGGAGGAGGAAGCGACTTTCGTCTGACCAGTGGATACGTCTCCATGACCTCAGGTTCCAACGCTGCCGGTCACCACACCACATCCTACGATCCCATTTATAACTATTAGTAAGGTTTGGACGTCTGATGACACGTCGAGACCTTAAACCTGCTGCTTTGCGGCGGTTCCTCACCGTCTGATTGCTGATACGTCTATAGGGTAGCCAGGCTTGTTTCAAGACGGTACTTTACGCAAACGGTTGACGTCGTTGATGACGCAATAGGTTCCTGTCCTCTTGCAATGTGGTAGCTCGGGGCCTTCCGGAACGTGGTCGATCGAGAACATGGTTAGTTTGGGCATGTTTCCTCACTAAACGACTGATGACCGAATAGTGGTAACCAGTTCTTCTCCCAATTTCCTTGTACGAGAAACCTGCTAAATGCTGTCCAATAATTTGCCATCTCGTAGCCTCGGACAATCTCCTTCGTGGCATTGTTCATGAATTTTGTGTATTGAACTGACATTGAAGCCGTAAAAGGCGTTTATTTAGCCATGGTAAATCGAAGGGTGAAACTGCATTTTGCTGAAATCATGGGTTGCATGATATGCATGCCAATAGCTCCGTTCGTGAGAACCGTTCCATAACAGAAACCACACCAGTTCCCATCCAGAATACCATATTTGGCCTGTCTATCGAATTGAATAACATGATCTTAAAATCCAAAATGGTATACAATTTTTAATTTGGGGGTGCTTCACTTTTTTTACTGTGTATATTAATCATTTGAGGGTGAATATGAAAGTCGAGTAAGAAGATATAACCTAAACCAGCAACTACTGTAATATGTACATCAACCAAATAAAATAGCATACAAAACTGATCATGCATTTCTAAAAGAATACGTTTGTATATATGACCACCTTTACAGGTAATGTTTCGTTTCTAGGTATCCAACATAATATTATCACTGCCTTTACATATTACATTGTGGAACTATTTCCATGTACAAAAGAATCACAGATGTGTTCAAAAATATAACAAATAACCAACCAGCCTGATGCCATCATAAGAAAAGATAACCATGTGTAATATTATCACTATGACCATGTCTAAACACTACATGATACTCCGGGGCGTGAAAACTACTCCCCGGCGGAATGTGCTTATCTTTTAAATGAACTAATCACTGATAGAACAGAGGAAGGTGATATTATGTTTATTCCACTCCTTAATTTCATTAGCTAACAAATAGTTAATAAGTAAAAATAGTAGGTCCTACATATATATTGACTGAACGATGGAACGAAAGGGAGAGTGAATGAGAGATTGGCATGTTCGTTGACATTGTCTAATTTATATATCCAGAAAACTGTGAATGCTCACCTAGAGCCCTTTTCAACAACATTTAGGACATTAAATAGATATAAAAAAAATATCGAGATGAATTGAGCTGTTGTTTCAGAAGAGTATGAGCATTTCATCTGATGTACCAGCTTGCTTTTACAAACATCAATCAAACAAATTACCCAATTAGGATGTTCATTTGGATTTGATTTGAATAATGACTGATTATCAAATTATCCAATGTATACTTCACCCAAGCAGTAGAGCTCTAAATGTTTATAAATTTGACAGACCTATCCCGAAAGATAGTCTCATCTTCATTCGGCCTGAAGAACAAAAAATATAACACCTGTCTGTTATAAATGATGAGTTATAGTAAGAACTAGGGCAAGCTTATACCAACTTTTATTGACAAAGTATGTTATGTCATCTTGATGATTAACTTATCTTACATTCTTTTTACTGCCCCAACACTGCTTCTTAACGTGCAGATTTGTTATTAAAATGTCTAAGTGTTTATCATGGGACTGCCTTTCAATTATCATACATCAATTTACATTATCAATGACATTAGATTGTTCACTAAACCTCTTATATAATCATGTTATTGTTTTTTGGGTAATATCGAATTCTTTACCATTAACAATTTCGTTTTCACTACAAGTATTCATAACTGATCTCGTATTAAGCATGTGTACATTTCAAAGAAGAAAGAGAATGTACATTTCTTTGATTGGCATTCTAGAAGTTGAGTTGATGAAGAAGAGAGAAAAGATCATGTACATTAACATATGTTTGTTATGTCAATGCTATTCTCAACTGTTCACATCGATATTCACAGCAATGAGCAACTTGCAGTTATACTTCATATGTTGTCTCACATTTACGTTATCCCATGGTATCCCTCTATAGTTGAATGTATAGTATGTTTTATGGTGAAGTTTAGTGTCTCTTAGATCAGTTATCCCTGGAAGGTTTTATACCTGTGACACTTGAAAACGATCGTCGTCTTTGATATAAACAGTACGAGAGTTATACAACCAATTAGCGATCCTATGTCGGCATCATGCCATCTGCACAAACGTTGTGTTCCTCCTTATGCATTACGTAATGGTTCCATCAACGGCGGCCGGGTTTCACAGACATCAGCTGCACAGCCTTTCATGGTCAATGTGCGTGCTTACGCTCATTAACAGAGAGAGAAAGGAACCTACCAAATTGATGTATGTTATATTAATATTAATAATTAAGGCATTTTAATTGTTGACTTTTCATATGAAAATTATTATTTGTTATGATTTCTTTTAAATGTACTTCACTTTCCTCAAGGCCATAGGACGTTTTTGTATATAGTGCTGAGCCAACCTTTTAGTTCTTAACACCTTGAAAATAAAGACAATGATTATAGATTATAGAGGGAAGAAAGACAACTATAAACCCGTTCTCATTTATAATTCCAGCACAGAAGTTGTCCCAGAGTACAAATATCGCGGCACTATTTTTTGTATGACAAATTGACAACTTTAATGCAAACACAGATAGAATATACAAGAAATTCCAACAAAGATTGTGTTTTACATAAAGTTAGAGCTTTTAATGTCAATACATTTGAACTAGTTCTTTATTACAAAACTTTTATTCTAGAGTTCTCTGTTTTAGCATGGTAAGTTGGTTTGGAGGTATTTCATTGCAAAACGAAAACAAGCAATACAAATGGTCTTGTTGACCAGTAAATATCAGGTGTCACTTTAAATATTCACCTCTATTAGGCACGTGGCAAATTGAAAAACTGGATTCTAAAATTATTACAGACTCCGAAAAACATTGTTGTTTTAAATCTGTTACATGTATCGATAAATATCTATGTGCCGGTCTGCTTTATACATATCAGTTTTGAAATTTGCTATTTGCACGATCTTTCATCCGGTTATTTTGACATGATTTATCCTTTTTTACAGTCTTACATTTAATGAATAGAAACAAAAGTATCAAGATTGTAATTTATAATTATGAGTTAAATAATTTATCATAGGCCCATAGGCTCCTTACTACTATCACCCGACTAACTCTTATTGAAGTGTATACGTTTGAATATGAATGATATATGATAACAATTCAACACATGCTGTTTTAGTGTATTGAATTGAAATACTTATACTTGTTAGTCAACCTGTTCTTTATTTTTAAGGTGGTATGCAGAAGAGTTTCTGCTGTCATACAAGTTTGGTATGTTGCAGGTTCAGGCAAAATATGAGTGATTATCATGATAATAATTCTGTCAATTTGTTACATTATATACATCTTTTCATCAATCTAATTTTTGCTGAACTTAACTGACGGTGGTCAACCGGGGATTATGTAATCAGGTGGAGTCCCTGTCTATATACATGAGCAAGCGTCATCTCTAAATGCCTATCAGAAAAACCTGTTAAACGCTGCGTTCCGGTCGGTGTTATGTAACATGTGTATTCGCTCTTTGACAATTCTTCCTGGTGGATGTAACACTTGACTTGACTTGCAGTGCAGCCATAATGGGCTATGTATCTATCAACAATCCCTAAAGACACTTTCAGTATGTGCCTTTGCCTGAACGTTCAGTGTTTGAACATCAAATAGCTTTTCAATTTGACTAGATAAGGTAATTTAACGCTGTACACTAGCCCATGTAAGTTTCATCATTTGTTGAAACAATATTTGAATGTCAAATTGTAAAATTGCAATGACATTTACATGTTATAGATGGGAAAGGTAGTACTATTTTCTAAACTACAATTAAAATTATTAAATAAACATATCGACAATATAGACCTAGATAAAAGGTCACAGTTGTGTAAACAATGATACTATAATGTATTTATAGAAGTTGAACATGTAATACTACAAATCATAAAATCCAATGAAAACACAACATAACCACACATCTGCACAGCCCCATTTTTCTGTTTAGCACAGTTTGGATGGGGTGAATTTCTATATTAGTCCTGCTCGAATAAACTCATGGATGGCGATTTATATATAGATGTTCATTGTTACAGACTCGAATACCTACGCTAGACATCTAGATATTACATTTTCCTCTAGTTATGTCAATGTCAGTTCTTTGTGTATGTGTATTGGTACTCAAAGATAACCCTCTCATCAGAGTTGACGAATAAACACCCGAATACACACCCATAGTTAGTCGCCAACACACGCCATTCCTCACCCCAACAAGCCTAGCTTAATTGCGGGTCATAATAGGTGTAATAATGCCTACAGTGACAATTGCCTACGGGAATTAATAGCTACAGTTTTAGTTGTGACAGCGATACGCTTACCTGCACACGAGTGAACTGTTTCAATCAGTGTGCACTAATGCCTACAGTAGAGAAGTAATAACACAAGCTGGGGGATTAGTGGAGCAAAGAGCAAAAAGCTTAAGAACAACTGTCATGAAACTGATATAGAAATTTAATTTACTGTGTAGGAAAAGCTTTCTCAGTTATTTCCATTATCAATACATCCACCTTTAGCCAGACATTAGGGGAAGGACACTTTTCAAAGTCAATAGTTTATTTTAGTTAAACTTCACAAAAGTCAATAAATATATTCAAAGTCAACATTTCACTAAATCAATATGTGATGAAAGTCAATATTTCACTAAGTTCAAACAAATATTTTTCAAAGTCAACATTTTATTTAAATTTAACTTTCACAAAAGTCAATAAATAATTCAAAGTCATCATTTCACTAAAGTCAATATGTGATCAAAGTCAACATTTCACTAAGTTCAAAAAAATATTTTTCAAAGTCAACATTTTATCTTAGTTAAACTTTCACAAAAGTCAATAAATATATTCAAAGTCAACATTTCACTAAATCAATATGTGATGAAAGTCAACATTTCACCAAATAAATACTTGATCAAAATCAACATTTCACTCAATACAAAATATCTTTTTCAAAGTCAACATTTTATTTTAGTTAAACTTTCACAAAAGTCAATAAATATATTCAAAGTCAACATTTCACTAAATCAATATGTGATGAAAGTCAATATTTCACTAAATTCAAAAAATCTTTTTCAAAGTCAACATTCTATTTAAGTTAAACTTTCACAAAAGTCAAGAAATATTTCCAAAGTCAACATTTTAATCAAAGTCAATACCTGATCAAAGTCATTATTTCACTTAATGCAAAATATCTTTTTCAAAACCAAAATGTCACCAAGTTCAACATTTCACACATTTTTGTTTTCACTGTAGGCATTAGTCCTCAAAATAACGGGTCATTTCACTTTGATGAAAGGTTGAAGGTTTTTAAAAATCAGAACCACTGGTGCATAAACTTGTATGTTTAAGACTGTAGGCGATCGTCCCTGTAGGCGTTAGTAAACTCCACCACTGGTTATACGAACAAAGCAGTAGGCATTAGTCCTCAAAATAACGGGTCATTCCACTTTGATGAAAGGTTGAAGGTTTTTAAAAATCAGAACCACTGGTGCATAAACTTGTTTGTTTAAGACTGCAGGCGATCGTCCCTGTAGGCGTTAGTAGAAATTATGCGTAATACATTGGATATTTCGAAATTAGATAATCGCTCTGAACATATTACCGTACATAAATAATGACAATTATCTTAAATATTGCGTTTCTGAGCTCTCTGTAATAATGTTGTTTATTTGTACAGGATTCTTTGTCGGCGTAAAAGTGTTAAGTATATTAAACCATATGATGTCTGTTATTACTGTATTACTATCTCTACATATAAAATTACTGACATTTCCCTGCAGACACCTCTGTCTGTTGAAGCCGTGTCTTATCAATTTTAACTTTGGAACGTATGTGTGTATACCTTGCAGTTTCATGCGTGACACGTAAAAATTCACCCATTCATACTGAATTATTTTCAAAGCTTGTAAAAACGCCTCATCGGTACATTATCCTGAATCGGTGCTGTTAGTATGTTTGTAATGTCATTTATAAAATGTTGGTATTGATGCATCGTTAAAACAGTTATGCAATAGTTATTTGTGAAAGAAGCACTGGCAGACCGGTTTAGTAAATATATAAGGCCCAGAGGCCAACGGACAATTCATGTTTCAACATGACAGCTTGAGATAACGTGCCATAAATAATGATTTCCGCCGGAATTTTAAAAAGGACATTAAATCTGTTATAAAAACGACAATGTATTTTAAGATGTCTATATTATTATAAATAAGTAGATTATACATCGTTTGTGGATTGCAAAAGCGTTACAAACTAACACTTTGTGAAATGAGTCTTCTATTCGACCAACAGAACATGAGAACATTATAGATCATCAAGCGTATAATAATCATTTCTAAAATGTATTTTTAAGGAATCTAATGCGATTCTAAATTAGCATAGATTTAATAACAGTTACTTATCACTCAGAAAACTATTCCAGTCCAAACCCCGATTGGAAATGATGTAATGATTTAAATAACTTGATGTATCAATTGTTTCGGACCAATTTGTATAAACATAATTTGATAATAATTCATTTTATAGGTAGTGTTTTTCCTGCACAGTGATTGGTCAAAATGCCGTTATGTGTCAGTCTACAGGACATGATATTCACTTGAGTTTTCTGATATATTACGATATTGACTTGAGTTACTAAATATAGACAAGGAATTCCCCGAGAACGGGCTTCCCCGGCTTTTCAGCCAATGAAATCGCTTGGTTAAGTTTGACGTCATCGCCTCACACGATCAGCTGTTCAGCGATGGCGTCGGCGTCCGAAAATAGAAACCAGCGTTTCGCTGACATCACAGATGAAAAACAAAAAGAAATTCTGGAAAACATTGACTCTAAGAATACTAAAAGGTCAACAAACACTGATGTTGAGGTTTTAAGGGAATGTTTACAGCAAAGAGGAAAATCGGCTGATTTTGAGAGCTTCAGTGCACCAGAACTATATTCCTCACTGTCAAGATTTTACCTAGAGGCCCGGTCGGAGAAAGGCGAACACTACAAGAAGGTTACATTAATGTCGTATCGCCATGGTATCCAAAGACACTTGGAAAAAACAAGAAAAGACATTGACATTATCAGGGGAGCCAATTTTAAAGAATCCACGACAGCTTTCAAGGCTATGGGGAAAGAACTCAAAAGAAGCGGGTGCGCTGAGATCAAACACTACCCACCTGTTGCGGAAGCGGACATGGCAAGGCTCTACGACTACGTGTGCAGCTCTGATACCCCACTACTTCTTCAGTATATTTAAAACTAGTTTCTTAATCGATTTTTATTTGTAAACTTCTCAGCAGTTTGTCTACTGAGTGCTGTACTGTAATGTACCGGCGAAGTATCGACCTAACGATTTCATAAATAAACACTGATACAAATGACAACGAAAACAATTTAGTCTAACAAATTTTAAATCAGAAATTTATACATGTTTGATATTGTAGGTATTCGTCAACATAATGCTGCATTTCGGAAGACGAGGCAGGGAAAATATCTCGGCTTTAAAAATCAGCGAGCTGGCCGTAACCACGGACGCTGACGGTGACATGTTTGTTTACATTACCCGGGATGAACAAATCAAGAATCGCCAGGAGGACGGCGAGCGTGCACGAGAAGAAAGGTATATCGTTACTTTATCGAATAATCTAATTCAAATTAGGATATTAAACTTACAATAAACACACTGGAAAGATACGTAACCGGCAACCATCAATGTGACTGTCAAAAATATGCTTGGTAACGGAAAGGGAGACAACTTTTGTCGTCAAAGTGTTTGCAGCGTAATTGTAGTTGTTACTGCGGTTCGAGTTCGAATCAAACTTAAATACCATAACTTCAATCTTGACTTATTTTTGTTTGATTTTTATATTACCCCTTGAGGACGTTCATCAAATATATACGTCGTTTGAATCAAGATTGCACAAAACTATTTCAGCAAACAAACTCTGAAATCGAAAATGGAAATTATTTTCATGCTGTTCCGCTCGGACACAACCGACTTGGCTCAATGATGGCGACCCTGAGCACAAAGGCAGGTCTATCAAGAACATACACTAACCATTCCCTTCGAGCTACCACCGTTCACGTTTTGGATGCCGCCGAGGTAGGGTAGCATGGGGCAACATGCCCATACGGGTTAAAACGCCTATACCACGCCTATACTACCCTCGCGGCATATTATGACAGTCACGGGACACAAAGCCGAAACCAGTCTGAAGACCTATACTGGTTTTACTGATGACAAGACTAAGAAGAGGATGTCCGCGACTATCAGCCACATGACCTGTGTCCATCCCACCGAGGAAAAGAAGAACGATTTGCCTATTCTCAATGACGATGATCTGACTGATTTTTTAACTGACAATGATTTCGATGAAATCCTACAGACTATGCCTGTGCCTCAGCCATCTGTTTCCGTAACAGATAACATGCATGTTCTAAATCACAACATGACAAATAGACTGATGTTTCAGATGCCAGGACCAGTTCTTCACAACTGCAATGTGACCATAAATTATAACTTTAAATCTTAAGCAGCAAAATAGTATCACATCTATATTGTGATTGTGATCTCCTTTAAAACATTTGTTATTCAAAAGCTGTTACGTTGTATCCTGTGTATTGCTTGTGATGATTGTGATAATGATGAGCTGTAACCCTGAAATGACAGTTGTGGATTAAATATTAACATTAAAACCTGTTTCTCTTTCATTATTTAATAAAACAATTAAAGACTCATGTATCGGTCAATATCGGTTTTCATTGACCTGAGTAAAACAATATCGACCTCGCAAGCTCGGTCAATATTGTTTTACTCAGGTCAATAAAAACCGATATCGACCTCAACAGGAGTCCATAATTGTATAATATCTAAAATCAGTAGACAGTCTATTGCGTCATATACACGTGATATATTTGATTGATATATATTCCACCAGTTTCAAGTTGTGATCCGAAAACGAAGTACTATGGACAGAACGTGACATATGTTATTATTTTTTTTTATTGAAGACTATATACGTTCTACTGTCTACCATAACATATTTGCAAATCATATCCCGACACAATTGCAAATTAGACAGTATATACATATGGGACAACAATAAAACAGAAAACCTATGTTAGCTTTCTTGATAATACAATTTAAATTGTTGAAGAATGAATGCCTGTCCTATATACATGTGGATGTCTATTGGTCAAAGAAGAGTCTACACTCATCAGAGTTCACAAATACACAACCGAATATACATGAAGTCGCGAATACACGATGTGTAAACTGAAAGCCCATCCAAAGACAGCAATTGCGGGTAATAAAACATTCTGCGCAATACACGAGAATGGTAAGTAATTGAAAAACGTAATCTGGTCATACTGACTGTAGTAACCGCCCCGAGTAACACTACTTTTTATTTATAAGATATATAATTTAATGTTAACTGTTGGTAAACAGGGTGTTATGAGTGGTTTTGGCGCATATGTGTCATTTTGGTGTCTATATGCATTATATTACGGCACTTTATCTTAACTTTAATAACATTTCTTTTCTATATTTTACTGTTTGACAAAGTTGTCATCACCTATTAAAACTTTCAGAATTTAACGTTGTCTACTTATTATCGGTGAAAACTCGTAATTCTATGCACGACTCAATAATTATAGGTACAAATTTATTCAATCATTCTTGTCCTTACACATCTCTTGCAGGATCTGCTTGCTCTTCAGTAGGACTGGTGCAATCATTCCTAAGGGATCATACATGGAGCTTACTGTCGAAAGAATTCCTCGCCTAGTGAATGGCTGGTCCTTGAGTGTAAGGCGAAATCCAAAGGTGTCAGATTCTATGCACCAATGAACTCCGAGAGCTCGCTCTATGGGTAGTTCGTCCCTTCGAAGATCCAGATCCTTTATATATCTTTATACCTTTGGCAAGATCCTTGGTCGATAAGGATTCCAGTACCTCTTGGGAATTTGACACAAACTTGTGCAAATTCAGTCCACCTTTTTTACACAAACCCTGAACCGATAAGCTTCGTCTGGTGTGGGCACTGAGCCGAGACCATCATCCACGTAGAAGGTTCTCAGTAGGTACTGGGAAGCTTCTTCACCAAACTCGTCATTGTGGTCAATGGCAACTTGCTTGAGTCCAAAGTTGGCACAACCAGACGAAGATGTAGCTCCAAACAGATGGACTCTCATTCTATATTCCTGGGGTTCTGTCATGAAGTCTCAATTTTCCCACCACAGGAACCTCAGAAAATCCTGATGGATCGATCTACAGAAGGAGCTGTTTCAACAGGACAATGCTCACCCTCACACAGCTCGTGCGACAATGAAGTTTCTAAGGTTTTCCAATGTCAAGGTTTCACATGGCCCTCCAGATCGCCCCACAACAACCCTATTGAACACCTGTGGAACCATCTTGATCGTTGTATTCGCGCACATACACCTCCACCGCAGACGTTGGATGCACTGGCAACAGCACTACAGGAGGAGTGGAGAGCAATACCCCAGGAAAAGATTCGCCGTCCTATCCCATCCGTTCTGTTTCGAGGAGGTGCAATGATGTGTTTACAGCTCATGGTGTACATACGAAAAAACGCCCCTAGTTTGAATCGAGTGTTTGCTAGATACCTTTAAGATTGTGACCTTAAAACCATAGAGACAATTATGTTATCTTTAATATACATGTGTAAAAACAAGTTAAAAATTGATTTAAATCTAAATTCTGGGGTTGCGTTTCTTATTTTAGAGAGTGTACACGTGATATCAATTATTAGAGGAATTTTATTTGCCGGTTCGAATTCACAAGGTGTCAGTCAAAAATGTAAAAAGGATGCTAGATAATCGATGGTTAGAAAATAATGATCACTTTGTCTCAATCCAAAAATTAATTAAGACCCATGTCAAAAAATCATAAAATTATAAATTAATAGAATATTTTTGTCCTTTTGTCTTTGTGTCCTATTTAAATGGCGTGAGGTAAAAAAAAAATATAAAAAAATAGTTTGATTCAATATTTATATTTTGAAATTTGTAACCTCCAAGCAAAACACACAACAGTCAATAACAAAAAGCAACAGAAATCCGATTCACTAGTACATGAAACATACAGCATGGTTTATATTCCGTAACAATTACAGATAAAATGACAGTAAGAAAATTTCCAACACTTTTAAGACAAATTATACATATATCAGTTGGTCGTTATTAACCTCAAACTACTTAGTGTACATAAGAGACATATGTTCAAAATGTTTTCTTTATCTTTAACACCATTCACTAGCAGATGTTAACAGAAAATATGAAGCTTATATTTATTTTTGTATACAGGCAATGATACAGAAGGTGCCGTAAAACAATCTTCCTTTAAACAACAGGGACAAATAAATCCTGTGATGAGAAATCACAATTTATAAACAAGAGAAACGATAAGCAAACATGTAGCGACAATGCCAGAGACAAGAAAACAGGCAAACAAAATCATCTCTATGTTCTGTGCAGTTTTCACGTTTTTAATAATACAGTACATGTGTTCTTGCTGGCCACAATCATTTTCTTCTGGTGTTGGTAATATCTTTATGAAAACAACAGAGCAGAAGATTGACAGTGCACACAAGATAAGTTGAATAGCCACATATATACCAAGAATTGAAATTGTTAGAGATGTATTTGGCCTGTTGGATGTGAAGTAGCTAATAAACACCATATATGAGAGAAATATCGACGTTGAGAGAGTTATCTTCTCACCCGACTCTCTCGGTAACAGGAAAACAGCTGCATTCAGAAACGTGGTCAAAACCATAGGTACAATGATGTTCAATACATAAAAAGTTGGACGTCTTCGTAAATTCTTTTGAGGTATCACATCTTTCTCGTAGTTTTTGAATATATCAGAAATAAGATTTTCGTTTACTTTTAAAAAATCAACAATGTTTTCACTCATTTCTGTTGCAACTATGGTAACAGCACACACGCAGACCAAGAACTTCACAAACATCGTGATTCCAGTTTCCTTTCCACTATGAACATAGAATCAGTACCTAAAGTTGACATCAGTGTGAATGTTTGACTATCAATTCGACTAAATTGCAATAAATTGCCTTGTGATGACCATGTGATCAAATATTTACAAATCACTTCATAAGTCATAATAATCATTACGACTGCTTTTAAGTACACATTCTGTTGGTATATAAATGGCTAAGAATTGATTTCTCAATATTTACATGAGTCGATGTGTTAATGTGTTGGAAAACCTAATGTTGATTTTGCGAAAATCTTGTTTCTGATTGCATATCACATTTAGGTGCATGTTTCTGATAACCCTCATTGCATCTTGACATCTGCATATGACTTAATTAATAATTAAAAATGTTCACACACTTAACATTAACTATACATGCATACATGCAGTGGAGTGGCTAATGATCGAGTCGTACGTACCTAGACGTTTTTATATAAGTCTATGGCCTGGAATACATAACATACCGAATGGTTGAATACATCGTAACAAGGAAAGTGAAGTGTTGTTGTTATCACAGATACGAGTCCAAGATTGAACTGTTAAACCAATAAATGTGGTAAAGTGAATAACCATTTTATTACTGTTCTTCTGTTTTCTTTAAAAACTATTAAAACATGATCATGAGCTGTATATACTAATATACTAATAGAACTCCTGATTTGTCGCTTTCTCTCAATAAATACGTTTAACAATCAATACATTTCAGTTCTCCTGTTACGTCCCGGCATTACGACTCACTTGTGTGCACATGGTGTATACATAAAAACTACAAAATGCATGTACCTAAAATGTACATTTAATGTTAGTATTTTGAATTGATATGCAATGGTATAAAAATCGTCTATAACAATATTTGATGTACTATTTTGATGTACCTTTTGTCTGTCATTTAAACACATAAAAAGTCATTGAAACCCACCTTTACGGACGACATACAGTCTAAATAGTTAAATATAAAGTTCAATATGATGTTTTACAGTCCTCTACGACAATAAAGCAGTTATGGTTATCGTGGAACCAATGCCAACGGTGGCAAACACAGTGAACAATATTTTGTTCCACTTGATCTTTGCAATCAAGATGTTCTGTTCACTATCTCTAGACTGCAGGGCCCACACACATATGGTACAGATGAGGGCCAGGGCAGACAGAGCTAACTGGATTCCCATGAAGATACCGATAACAGGCATAGAGAGCGACACTGTGGGCAGTCCATCGAATATATAGCTGAGCATCACAGAGTAGAATACGAGAAGTGTTGTTGCCATGGTGATCCTTTCTCCACTTTCAGAAGGCAAGAGGAACACGAAGGGGTTCAGGATAGAAGAAACAAGAATGGGCAGTACAATAGTGATGATATAGAACTGGGGTCTTCTTCTGATATGAATTGTCATCAAACCAAATGTTGAATTCCGAAAACCCAAATTTATCTTTGTTGAGATGTTTTCCACAATCCATTCCCCGTTCTCTCCTTGCATTTCGTCGTCTGATTGTGTAAATCTGACAAATCGTATGTGGTCACGAGCCATCCAATTGGTCAGTTGAACCTCACACTTTTGAGAATCGAAGGGGTATTTTGTCATATCAAGGGGACAAAGGATATCACCAAAGAAATCTGCAGTCCAGACAATTCTACCTTTAGAAGATATCTCGATGGGATCATTCTGTTTTTTCAGTCGTCGGTCGTTTTTCAATGCACTTGCAATGCCAAGGTCAGGGGTCCATATATCAGTTGCTGACTTGAATATCTCTGAAATGCCACCAAACTCACTCTCGTTCCAAGAAAGTGATTTGTCAGTCCACATTGTTCTTAAATATTGTGCAATTCTTAGAATCTGATCTCTTTCATTCAATTCTATGATGGATCTTAGATATGTAAACACTGTAATATCAACGGTACTTTTCACAGGTCCTGGAATGACGTCTTTGTTGTAGTTTTTGAAAAGTGTGGATTGTAAGCTTGTTTCAATTGGATCACCGTTCGTTAGACTCAGAAGCATACAAATACTGTACAGTATCACCATCATGACCCTTTACTTACAGCAAACCAAGCTTCTTCTCCATACGACTAATGCATTCCGTGTGACGCTGCACATTGTTCCCACGAATGCTAATATATGAACGCATAGTAGTACGTATGTAGTATGTTTGTATTCAGTTAGTTACCTAACCAACGATATTAATCAATACCTGTTAAAAGTCTGCTATTACTATGATCCATGGTCAAATACAACCTAACCATATTACATTGTTCCACTTTCTTGTAATAATTGTGGAATAAACAAAGCATAGTTGATGGTGTAAACACTAATAACACTTATGTGTACATAGATATCCATGCAGTGCTACTAATGGAATGCAAACATTGGAAATATTGTGTGTGCATTGAATAAGTTGCGAGTATTCTTTGATCACTGGTGAAATATTGGGGCTAAAAAGTTTTGTTTTTGTGAATAATTTGAGTAATTTAGTATGCTATGCCTGCAAAAGTTAATGTGCATTACAAGTAATTTTAAACTTCATGGCTGTTGCAGGGATCTTGTTCTATACACA
The DNA here is from genome assembly GCA_936450465.1 of Gibbula magus. Taxonomy (NCBI): domain Eukaryota; kingdom Metazoa; phylum Mollusca; class Gastropoda; order Trochida; family Trochidae; genus Gibbula; species Gibbula magus. Next base: position 7,350,298 of record OW388295.1, on the reverse strand, counting down.
TTTTGCCTCGTATTATCAAATATCACTAGTCGATAAATCAGATATGGATAAGCAATGGTAGTAAATGGAAGTACATTTACATGCACAGAATGTTCATATAATACTATTTTTTTAATAACAAAACAATATTCGATGAACAATGGTGTTAGAAGATGAAGTACCTAATGTTCAGCTGTAAGATCTTTTAGAATGTCTTTCTCTGTATCTGAGGTTGTTTTCTACAGCACTCAACACTCAATGACTTACAAATGTGATGCGTCAAAATATATGGCTTATATTTCGAATTAATCTGTCAAAATAAAATAAAATAAATACAAATAGTTGCAATTGTAAAATGTGTTTGGTAATACATCAATATCATTATTTGCGAGTGATAGTTAAAAAAAGGCAATTAAGCTGCAAAATCACCGATAGCAAAACAATTGACGTTGATGATTCTTTCGTTATTTTCTAAAAAAATACTCTTTGTTAACACTCGTCTCCAACCCGCTCCTATCCACCCTGTTCCTTTCCTCCCAACTCCACTTCACGCAAACATTAATGTCATCTCACATTGCAAGGTAAATGGTGATTATTCGTAAGAAGATAAGTGACATCTCCAAAATAACAGTATTCCTGTGGCGCAAGTATTGCAAGAACGGCATATTTTTTCACTAAAAGGTTAACGTGTGGGGTGGAAAGATCAGAGGTCCAGTTAGCCGAGACTGTTTTTAATCAATAGGACCCTTGGCTGCACTATGGGTGAAGTCTGTGTGGCATTTGCGACATAAACTCTACCATAGAAAACCATGTAGGTTTGCGTTCAAAGGTGATCACACCCAAATGATATCATATTTTACTGTTGCTTCTTCTTAGGATGATGTTTCCTTCAGTGACGTCATCAGTACAGGATGCTTTATCATCATCACTTTAAATTTTGCCAAGGGATGACCTATAGCCTAAGTTCCTTTGATATGAATGTCACTATGTACGAATTTAAGGTTGGCCTTCTTAGTAAATAGAATGCGAATCAAATCAGCATCCGATCTTATGTCTTATGTTTTATGTTATATATGTCAACTAAAAAGATCCTGCTCATGCTATGAGTAAAAAAGTCATAACATACATACACATGATATCAATTGCTAGATAAATCTATCATTTAGCTAGTTATGTGTCGGATCATAGAGTATAAGTAGCCAAAGTAAAACAGATGATCAGTTTGTAACAATCCAATTGCGATTAAGATTCATTGTAAATCTACATAAATATACCTTATAATTCAAAAGTATATTTCATGTCTCTGTGTCCTAAACTGTTAAAAAGAAAGAAACCCACAGACCATATTTTGAGAGTGTTAATTACGAGTTCGGGTCAAGCATACAGGCAAAGTTAATGTTCGTAAATCTTAGAAATCTAGCATTGTAACAGTATATATTTTTTATATATATTAAGTTTTTTAATACATAAAAGTTATCACAAATATTGTCTTTAAAAAGGGTGGTTGCTTTCAGTATCTGGTATGCCCACCCCTGGCTGTCAACACTGCTTGACATCTGCGCGGCATGGATTGAATAACACGTTGTATTGCTTCTTGGGTCATGTGTTGCCACTCTTGCTGCAAAACAAACGCTAGTCCAGACAACGTCTATTCAGCTCTTCCCAGGTGTGATTGATGGTGTTCTGAAACCGCAGTATGGAGGGCCATGGGATGACATTGATGTTCTCAGTGGTTTCAACTGTAAAACATGCTGTATGGGGCCTGGCATTATCCTGCTGGAATATTTCCCGACATTGGTCAATAACGTGGCATAGATGAGGACGTGGAATTTATCGGATATAATTTGCCCTGAACCACCGCAAGCTCGGATCTCTGGTTGTAGGAGAAACCAACCATGACACTCCCACCGCCTAAACTGTCAAACTTACAGACTAAATTCTGGGAAAATCTTTCATTTTGACGTCTGTACACGGCCAACGTCTCTTGAAAACACCTGGAAGGGCGACTCATCGCTAACGCAAATCCTTCTCCTGTAAGCCAAATCCTAAATCCTCACATTCAGTCACCATCTGACCCACTGACGTTGCTGACATAACGTCAAAATAGGCCAAACGACAGGCATTCTTGCCTGCAAACCAGCGACTCGCCGACAGTTCCTGATGGTTTGGTCGGGGTATCTTCTCATCCAATGCAATCTTAACATGATTTCTCTCGCCGTCAGATGACGATTCCAGATAGGAAGTTGTCGTATGTAGCGGTCTTGACGTATGGTCGGAACTCGAGGTCGAACACTTCTTGGCCGATCATGAGTGGAATTGGTCTGATTATATTGATCCCAAAGATGGGAATAAGTGGCGAGTTAACCCCAAAGTGACGAGCAACATTTGTTTGGGTCTTTCTGGCTTGTAGGCGTCCTACGGCATTGTTACGTTCGGTGTCGAATAATCTCGGCATTTTCGTTTGCAATTTCTATCCTTTAATTTCCTTGAAATGATGAACCTGGTCTTACAAATGTATATAGCCATCCCATCTGACACCAATTTTCGCGATTTGGACGTGAATTATGCGAAAGTGTAACTTTAAACGAAATTTAAAATTTAAAAAGAAATTGCAAATATGATGACTGTATGGTTGCGTTTTAGTGCACTGTGAGGCCTTATATACCAGGTAGAGTTTATGTATAGGATAAAACATGCCATAGGGTGTTTATGAGATTTAAAACCCGCAACCCGAGGGATAAACACGAGGGGCGTCAGCCCCAGATTTTATCCCGAGGGGAAGGGTTTTATATCTCATAAACACCCTTTAGCATGTTTTATCAAGCTTACAAACCGACCCCGTGGTTACATTTTATGTTTAATCTATTCTAATTGATAGTGCGAAAAAGTAAAGAAGTCGTTCGTTAAATATCCCCTTTTGGTGAAAGGCAGTAGGGTATAAAGGGAACACCCTCATCAGCCTAGTCACTGTAGCACAGTGGTATCATTGCTGTGCTTGGTGTGCAGGAGTATGGAGGTTTCGGGTTCGAGACGGGGTAAGATAATTGCCTCGGGTTGACATAAATTATGTTAGAATCCCGGGGATTATATGATAATCCCAGGGATAATACATCCACATAGGAATTATTGAGTATAATGTTATAGGCAGTATAGTGGTGTGGCGTCACTGGATGTTTGTAACAACAAATAGAACCAATATTTTCAATAGATTTTGGATAATAACTTTTGCAAAAACTAAATGTTACTATACATTTCTATATTTGAAAGTTATATCAAAATGGTGTGAGATAAAGAAGATTATTAAAAGTATTTCAAATTCATATGAACTTTCTTCCCATTGTCATTTCTCAAAACTAACACGTAAGCAATACATAGAGTATAACCAAGATAATAAAAATAAAGAAAACAATAAGATTGATTCAATATTCTAAAAAACTTTTATTGTAATTTCCAAGCATAAAAACACTAGTTCATTACAAAAAACAATTTAAATTGGATCCATTGGTATGCGAAACAGTGACATACAGTAAGGTATATATTCAGCAACAGTAACAAATAATATAGTAAATTAAGAAAAGTCCATTCAGCAAATTGACTTTTTGCAATTATCAGTTTGACTAAATTGCAATTATTTGCCTTATAATGACAATGTTTCACTTATATTTACAAATCACTTCAAAAGTCGGAACAACCATTAACTCTGCTTTTCAATACAAGAATATCCATTATATGAATGCAAAAAGTGTTCCATTTGAATGATAGAAAACAGAGAGAAATGAACGCCCCGTTGAGACATCACAATTTATATACAAGAGACACGATAAGCAAACATGTAGCGACAATGCCAGAGACAAGAAAACAGACAAACAAACTCATCTCTATGTTCTTTGCAGTTTTCACGTTTTTAATAATACAGAACATGCGTTGACCACAAGTCTTTTCGTCTCGTGTTGGTAATATCTTTATGAAAACAACAGAGCAGAAGATTGACAGTGCACACAAGATAAGTTGAATAGCCACATATATACCAAGAATTGAAATTGTGAGAGATGTATTTGGCATGTTAGTTGTGAAGTAGCTAATAAACACCATATAGGAGAGGAATATCGACGTTGAGAGAGTTATCTTCTCACCCGACTCTCTCGGTAACAGGAAAACAGCTGCATTCAGAAACGTGGTCAAAACCATAGGTACAATGATGTTCAATACATAAAAGGTTGGACGTCTTCGTAAATGTATCAATAACTTTCCACTGCTTGCAAGCGGGATGTAGAAATCCACAACTTCTATTTTAGTCACATCCCACTCCCCGTGTTCACTTTCCACTTTGTAGTCATCTCTTTCCATTAGGATAAATTTTACCTGTCTATCGTAGTAAGCCCAGGGTAAATAAATGACCTCACATATTTGTTGATCAAAGGGAAAATACCTCATGTCCAGACCGCATCGTGTCTGCAAGAGATCACCAGGCTGCCACCACACCAGGCCAGTATGATTGACTCTGAGTATGTCATCCTGTCCTCCAAGCACCTTGTAGGAAGACACAGAGTTGTCCACGGTTATATCAGGAATCCACGTGTCTCTTCTGTTGGCGTATATTTCAGTTATATTTCCATAGCTGTTAACGTCCCATGAAAGTCGAAAATCAAACCAGAAAATATGGAGCCAAGAACAGAATGTCAGTCTTTCTATTGTTTCTTCCAATGATACAATATTTCGAAGACGAAAAAGCGCCTTAACCTCCACAACGTGCGATATATTCCTTTGAGGTATCACATCTTTCCTGTAGTTCTTGAATTTATCAGAAATAAGATCTTCATTTACTTTTACAAAGTCACCCAAGCTGTCATTCATTTCTGTTGCCACTACTGTAACAGCATAGAAATAGACGAAGAATTGCACGAACATCCTGGTTCAAGTTGCCTTTCGACTATGAATATTGAATCAGTACCTAAAGTTAACATTGGTGTAAATGTTTGACTCAAGTGCAATTATCAATTTGACTAAATTGCAATTATTTGCAATGTAATGACAATGTTTCCCTCATATTTACAAATCACTTGAAAAGTCGGAATAATCATTACTTCTGCTTTTAAAAACAAATTTTGTTGATATAGAAATGGCTAAGAATTGCTTTCTCAATATTTACAGGAGCCGATGTGTTAACGTGTTGGACAGGGGTCACGGGGACACGAAATCTGCAATTTAGAATCCCCATTGGCCAAGGAGTCTGCACACAACTTTTCAGCTCTCCAGACCTTTTGGAAATGGAGAAGAAGATGAAACTAGTTTTTTAAGGATGTGACCCCTGTGACCCCATTTGGGGTCACGGGGTCACGAAATCTACAATTCAGAATCCCCATTGGCCAAGGAGTCTGCACACAACTTTTCAGCTCTCTAGAGCTTTTGGAACTGGAGAAGAAGATGAAAATAGGTTTTTAAGGATGTGACCCCTGTGACCCCATTTGGGTCATGAGGTCACGAAATCTACAATTTAGAATCCCCATTGGCCAAGGAGTCTGCACACAACTTTCAGCTCTCTAGAACTTTTTGAACTGGAGAAGAAGATGAAAATAGGTTTTTTAGGATGTGACCCCTATCACCCCATCTGGGGTCACGGGGTCCTGAAATCTACAATTTAGAATTCCCATTGGCCAAGGAGTCTGCACACAACTTTTCAGCTCTCTAGAGCTTTTGGAACTGGAGAAGAAGATGAAAATAGGTTTTTAAGGATGTGACCCCTGTGATCCCATTTGGGGTCACGTGGTCACGAAATTTACAATTTAGAATCCCCATTGGCCAAGGAGTCTGCACACAACTTTTCAGCTCTCTAGACCTTTTGGAACTGGAGAAGAAGATGAAAATAGGTTTTTAAGGATGTGACCCATGTGACCCCATTTGGGGTCACGGGGTCACGAAATCTATAATTTAGAATCCCCATTGGCCAAGGAGTCCTCACACAACTTTTCAGCTCTCTAGACCTTTTGGAACTGGAGACAAAGATGAAAAGCCTTTCAGACCTGATGAGCTAAAATACATCTCGATTCGCCAAGTACGGCGAACGATTTACTCGAGTCAATGTCGGAGGTAGTAGATGATGATTTGCAGAAAGAAAATGAAAGAATCTCCTTTGTTACTGCTTTGGCAGACAAAAGCACTGACATTACAAATCACAAGCGTCTGGTTATTTACTGCCAAATTATTTCACCTGACATGGAAGTTTCCACTCATTATGTGAGCAACATGGAGTGCACTGACACCACTGGACTTGGAATCGCAAATGCCATTTTGAAAGAATTAAAAACTCGTGGGATTGAACCTGAGAAAATAATGAGTCTAAGTTATGATGGCGCTTGAAGAAAGGGAAAGAGAGAGGTAATTTATGAATTATTTACTTTACACAATAATTTTCTTCAAATATTTGGCCTTGTAAAAATGTTCCAACTTACGTGAATTATTTGTCAAAGTGTATACGATCTTAGCTTCTCGAACTCTAATAGTTTTCTTATGAATTCTGAGAAGTAACCCGAATCTTTCTGAATGTCAATGTTTAAAATTCAGTTTCTGTGGAGTGGTTATTTATAGGTGAGCCCCAAACCAGAATAAAATATTTCCATCAGCTATTTGTCATTGTTTTTGTTATACAGTTGTTGATTTTCAACATATATACTATACCCAAATTATTAAGATAAGTCAAGAGTAGATAGGATGACATTTTTAATGAATGTATCAACAGTGTTTAGAAAATATTGCATAAAAATTCATTTAAGCAACTTTGAAAGAGATATTTCCAAACAAATTAAATTAATTGAAATAATCTTCTATATATTATAGATATTTAATTGAGTGAATTTGGAGTACAATTGTGATATTTTGTCATAAATGCCAGTGAATAGTATAACTGCATAATAGAATTTGTATTTTATTTCTTTAGCAAAATGATTTTGAAAATATGTTTTTGTGATGATTTAACTAAACGTAAAGTTAACCTTACGTGTACTGACCTGATAAATATGTCAATTTTATTTATGTAATAGGTGCTGCTGCAATCATCAAGAGACAAAATCCACACTGTGTGAATGTCCACTGTGTCGCCCACAAGTTAGCCCTTTGCACATCTCAAGCTGCATCAAACATTAAATACCTGAACATACACCAGCAGATCCTCACTGATCTCTTCGTCTACTTTAAAGCCAGTAGCAAGAGAGCGTCCAGAGTGTACGAGATTCAGAAGGTGCTAGATGATCCTGTCCTCACCTACAAGGAGATTCACTCTGTGCGATGGCTATCTTACTTCGATGCTCTGTCCACTGTTCACCTCACACTCGACAGCCTTCTGACTTACCTGACTGAAGTTGGAACCATCAACGATCCCAAAGCGGTTGGACTCAAGAAAAAGGTACTTAATTTAGTATTTTACTTACACTAACATTTATCGTCATAAAAAACCTTCATGATAATTTTAATCAAATTAATGGGACCAAATGGTAATTAATAAGTAAAAACTTCTCAGCATAATTATTCATCGCATTTTTATTTAATTTATAATAACTATATTTCAGATTGGCTGCAACAAATTTATTGCTATCACACACATGATGATGGATGCCATGAGACCTGTCACAGTTCAGAAGGAGAATGTTGATGTAGCTCTTGTGAAGGTAAACTTGTAAACACAGAAATGATACAAATATAAATACCATCAACATAACAACTTGTATTGGCTTTTATTTCCTTCAAGTCTTAGTGTACTAATGAGACCAAATATATTTTTAAGAAAATATTTTCTTTCCACATCTCAGGTCAAGCTTGAACATTTCTTGAGTGACCTCTCACGTGTGAGAAGTATGGAGACAGTCTATCTCAAACAATTTACAGAGGATTTTCAAGAGGTTGGAGAACAACTGGTCTTCAAAGGTCATCATCTTCTCAGAGTCCCATACTTCAACCTTCAGAAGCTACATGATGAGTTCATCTCTGCATTGACAGATAACATCAATCCAGGTAAAATTATAATTATACATTTCTCAAATGCATACTTTGTCTACACTGAAAATAAACTAACGTGTTACTAAATTAAGTGTACACTTGCGCATATTCATGTGAACAGACATAAACTGAAAAAAAACATCACTTTAACAAAATACTTGATATCAAGAGTCAGTGAGTCACATTTGAATTATGCTTTTGAAATTTTGAGGCAGTGTATATTGTCTTTACAGATTCCCATCAGATGACCTTTTATCATCCTTTGGCATACTATCAATGCGGCCAATCAGCTTCTTCAGTGATGACAAGGTGGATCGATATGGAAACAAGGAACTGGAGATCCTCTGTGAGCACTATGGCCAGGAGAAGCGTGTCACTTGGAAAGAAGATGGAGTGACCAAAGTTAAAAACTCACCACCTCTTATCTCCACAGAACAAGCTCAGGAGGAATGGAAGTTGCTAAAAAGGGCTGTGGTTGCACAAGGGTACCCCAGGGACTCTATTCAAGAACTTTGGAGGTTGATTAACAAATACCATTGCAATGACTCTCCAAATATCTTGAAACTACCTCAGCTGTCCCTGACACTAGCTATCCACACTGCCGGTTGTGAGAGAGGATTTTCGGTGCAGAATCAAACCTTAACCCGTTCTCGCAACAGGATGTCTGTAGCCAGGCAGGATATGCTTATGCGTGTTAAAATGGGCCCTTCACGGCAAGAGTTTGATACAGCCCTCTCAAAGTGGAAGCACTCACAAGAGAGAAGGCTGTATGAATTGAAGGCATACAAGTAATGATTATTGTTAAAATTGCCAGTGTTTGATGTTTTAAAGCAGTTTTGGCGGACAAAGAACAGAAGATTTTATTAACTGAAGGCATATGTATATTGTTTACAATTTAAAGTTTGAATTTGAGACAGCCCTCTCAAAGTGGAAGCAGTCAAAAGGAGAAGGCTGTATGAATTGAAGGCATACAGAAATGATTGTTTTTAAAACTGCCAGTGTTTGTTGTTTAAAAGCAGTTTTAACAGAGAGAGAGAAGAAAATACTTTATCAGTTTAAGGATATTAATGTTTCTTGTTAGAAATCTCAAGTTTGAAGTTTTAATTTGAGACAGCCCAAGATGAAAGCAGTCAAAAGAGATGTATGAATTGAAGTAATGTTTATATTGTTTAAACATCCATAACGAGTCATTAACTTGCAGAACATAATCAGTCATTGTGTAGCACAGTTTATTATTTATTTGAATACATTGAGAAAAAAACCTTGACATTGTTTGTTTTGATTTGTCCGTCTTTTAGTCTTCTAAATAGAGGACTCACATTAATTTTAAAAGGACTCACAACTTTTCCACAGTGTGAGCCCCAGGACTCACATGCTAAAATTTTTAGATTTATCACTTCAAGTTGATATCTCATTCTCTTCATTAAGGGAACCAGATCATTGTTTGATAGTTTTGTTTTTACTGTTGAAGAATCAAATTTGGCAAATGAGGAAGTTGTACCACATATCATCAAGGCCTTCAATTCTCCAGCACTGTTAGAAAAAGTAAGCCTGGCTCTAGCTGGAGTAATTATGCAACAAATCAACTTAAATATATGCTGGAAGTGCTACAGGAAAATAAAGAGAGGACTGGGTCTTTGGAAAAGAGAGTTATTAAATTAGAAGACAGACTAAAGGTAAAGTACTCTCAAATGGATATCTATCAGTACATTTGCAGAAATAAATGAATTTCGCAGAAGCTGGGGAAAATACTGATGAAATTATGATCAATTTAGCAGGTTCATAGCCGTAAACGTCCCTGCTGCTATCAGACGACAAAGTGTATGTAGCAAATGTAGAAAGCTTCCCTCCCCCCAACTTTTTGTATATCAATATTGTAATTCCATAATTCCATAGTGATTAAGATACATGTGCATCAATGTCAACAAAGCATGACAACAATGTATGCATAATAAATAAATATAATATTTCAAGTCTTTGCCTTCTAGTTAGATGATGTGAAGTAAAAAGGTGTGAGATATTGCAAAAGGTTATTATAAGTATGTTAAATCCAACTCGAAACTAACATGTACGAACTTTTGGCTTATAACAAATATAATACACACAAGGAAAATAAGGAGATTGATTCAATATTTTAAAATCTTTTATTGCAATCTCCAAGCATAAAACACAACAGCTCATTTAAAAAAACAGAAATCTAATCCACTAGTACACGAAACAGTGACATACAGTAAGGTATGTACAGATAATATGATAGTAAGAAAATAATAGTATAATAATTCACATAAAATTTGCATCATCTTCGAAAAAATATCATAAATAAACAAAAATAAAAACAACATTATTATCAATATATTTGCAATGAACCCCTTTGTGTACATCGACAAGTGTAAACATTAGTTTTAGTATATTACTAGTCCTTCACCAAACAAAGTTAACATAGCTATTTTTGGATGAGTTATCTCATATATATAAGAAAACATGCAATACAATCCCTTATATCAAATCATTGGTAATATCAGTCGTATTTGTTAAATGTATTGACAATGTTTTTTCAGAAAATATAAAGCTTATGTTTTACTTATATATTTATACATTCAGTGACAAAGACGGTGCCGTAACTAATCTTCCTTTAGACAACATTGGCAAATATAAGCTCGGTTGAGACATCACAATTTATAAACAAGAGACACAATAAGCAAACATGTAGCGATAATGCCAGAGACAAGAAAACAGGCAAACAAAATCATCTCTATGTTCTGTGCAGTTTTCACGTTTTTAATAATACAGAACATGCGTTCTTGCTGACCACAAGCATTTTCTTCTGGTGTTGGTAATATCTTTATGAAAACAACAGAGCAGAAGATTGACAGTGCACACAAGATAAGTTGAATAGCCACATATACCAAGAATTGAAATTGTGAGAGATGAATTTGGCATGTTGGTTGTGAAGTAGCTAATAAACACCATATATGAGAGAAATATCGACGTTGAGAGAGTTATCTTCTCACCCGACTCTCTCGGTAACAGGAAAACAGCTGCATTCAGAAACGTGGTCAAAACCATAGGTACAATGATGTTCAATACATAAAAGGTTGGACGTCTTCGTAAATGTATCAATATCTTTCCACTGCTTGTAAGCGGGATGTAGAACTCCACAACTTCTATTTGAGTCACATCCCATTCCCCATGTTCATTTTCAACTTTGTAGCCATCTCTTTCCATTAGGATAAATTTTACCTGTCTATCGAAGTAAGCCCAGGGTAAATAAATTACCTCACATATTTGCTGATCAAAGGGAAAATACCTCATGTCCAGACCGCATCGTGTCTGCAAGAGATCACCAGGCTGCCACCACACCAGGCCAGTATGATTGACTCTGAGTATGTCATCATGACCTCCAAACAGCTTGTAAGAAGACACAGAGTTGTCCACCGTTATATCTGGAATCCACGTGTCTCTTCTGTAGGCGTATATTTCAGTTATATTTCCATAGCTGTTAACGTCCCATGAAAGTCGAAAATCAAACCAGTAAATATGGAGCCAAGAAAAGAATGTCAGTCTTTCAATTGTTTCTTCCAATGATACAATATTGCGAAGACGAAAAAGCGCCTTAACCTCGACAACGTGTGATAAATTCTTTTGAGGTATCACATCTTTCTCGTAGTTTTTGAATTTATCAGAAATAAGATTTTCGTTTACTTTTAAAAAATCATCAATGTTTTCACTCATTTATGTTGCCACTACTGTAACAGAACACACGCAGACCAAGAACTTCACAAACGTCGTGATTCCAGTTTCCTTTTCAATATAAAAATAGAATCAGTACCTAAAGTTGACATCAGTGTGAATGTTTGACTATCAATTCGACTAAATTGCAATAAATTGCCTTGTGATGACAATGTGATCAAATATTTACAAATCACTTCATAAGTCATAATAATCATTACGACTGCTTTTAGTACAAATTCTGTCGGTATATAAATGGCTAAGAATTGCTTTCTCAATATTTACATGAGTCAATGTGTTAATGCGTTGGAAAACCTAATATTGATTTTGCGAAAATCTTTTTCTGTTTGCATATCGCATTTAGGTGCATGTTTCTGATAACCCTCATTGCATCTTGACATCTGCATATGACTTAATTAATAATTTAAAATGTTCACACACTTAATATTAACTATACATGCACACATGCAGTGGATTGGATAATGATCGAGTCGTACGTACCTTGACGTTTTGATATAAGTCTATGGCCTGGCATACGTAACATACCAAATGGTTGGATTCATCGTAACAAGGAAAGTGAAGTGTTGTTATCACACATATGATTCCAAGATTGAAGTGTTAAACTGATAAATGTGGTAAAGTGAATAACCATTTTATTACTGTTCTGTTTTCTTAAACTTTTCTTAAATTTAAACATTATTAGGATCTGTATCATACTAATATACTAAAATAACTCCTAAATTGTCGCTTTCAATCAATAACTATGTTAAACAACCAATAACTTTCAGTTGGGAATGAATATGTCCTTTTAAGGTCCTGACATTGGTAACGGAAATGACCTACCTTACGACTCCCTTGCGTGCACTTGGTGGAGACATAAAAAATACAAAATGTATGTACGTGCATAACAACATATTCCTAAAATGCACATTTAATGTTTAACAAATCATATTAAAATCTTTAGTGTGAAGTATTTTGTATTGATATATAATGATTTCCAAATGACAATATTTGATTTACTATTTTGATGTACCTTTTGTCTTTCATTTAAACACATAATAAGTCATTGAAACCCACCTTAACGGACGACATACAGTCTAAATAGTTAATTAAAAAGTTCAATCTGATGTTTTACAGTCCTCTACGACAATAAAGCAGTTATGGTTATCATGGAACCAATGCCAACGGTGGCAAACACAGTGAACAATATTTTGTTCCACTTGATCTTTGCAATCAAGATGTTCTGTTCTGTATCTCTAGACTGCAGGGTCCACACACATATGGTACAGATGAGGGCCAGGGCAGACAGAGCTAACTGGATTCCCATGAAGATTCCGATAACAGGCATAGAGAGCGACACTGTGGGCAGTCCATCGAATATATAGCTGAGCATCACAGAGTAGAATACGAGTAGTGTTGTTGCCATGGTGATCCTTTCTCCACTTTCAGAAGGCAAGAGGAACACGAAGGGGTTCAGGATAGAAGAAACGAGAATGGGCAGTACAATAGTGATGATATAGAACTGGGGCCTTCTTCTGATATTAATTGTCATCAAACCAAATGTTGAATTCCGAGAACCCAAATTTATCTTTGTTGAGATGTTTTCCACAATCCATTCCCCGTTCTCTCCTTGCATTTCGTCTTCTGATTGTGTAAATCTGACAAATCGTATATGATCACGAGCCATCCAATTGGTCAGTTGAACCTCACACTTTTGAGAATCGAAGGGGTATTTTGTCATATCCAGGGGACAAAGGATATCACCAAAGAAATCTGCAGTCCAGAGAAGTCTACCTTTAGAAGATATCTCGATGGGATCACTCTGTTTTTTCAGTCGTCGGTCGTTTTTCAATGCACTTGGAATGCCAAGGTCAGGGGTCCATATATCAGTTGCTGACTTGAATATCTCTGATATGCCACCAAACTCTGTCTCATTCCAAGAAAGTGATTTGTCAGTCCACATTGTTCTGAAATATTGTGCAATTCTTAGAATCTGATCTCTTTCATTCAATTCTATGATGGATCTTAGATATGTAAACACTGTTATATCAACGGTACCTTTCACAGGTCCTGGAATGACGTCTTTGTTGTAGTTTTTGAAAAGTGTGGATTGTAAGCTTGTTTCAATGGGATCACCGTTCGTTAGACTCAGAAGAATACAAATATTGTACAGTATCACCATCATGGCCCTTTACTTACAGCCAACCAAACGTCTTCTCCATACGACTAATGCATTCCGTGTGACGCTGCACATTGTTCCCACGAATGCTAATATATGAACACATCACTGGAGCAACGACCGTTCTTTCCACTAGTGGAAAGGCGTTCTTTCGGTAAGGAATGAGCGACCTTTCCAATCTTTCCACCAGTGGAAAGAGGCAGCTTTCCTCGCCTTTCCAAAGACGGAAAGGATGACCTTTACAAAGCCCCTTTGGAAATATCGGCTGAAAGGCGGCCTTTCCACATCCATCACGCTAATGAGATGATTACGTTTATGATGACGAGTTATGTCCCCTTGTCAAGCGCGACCCATCAACAATACCGATAGAAATATCGTTTATGACTAGATTGTCCTTTCATTTTGGTACCATATTCATTATCACTTCGATTTAGGAAAAGCTTAGACTTTGATAACTATTTTGACATTAAAAGAATAAGTTGATCAATATGATTTTGAACATTATTTGACTTGATTAAATATCATTTAAATAGTAAATTCAAACTTTGATTTGATATGTATTCTAACAAGAAAGTGACTTTGAAATGAAATTATATAGAATATATGAACTTTGTCAACATGATGAAAATAATGAAAATATATTCTAATATAAACTGACGGGCAAAAGAAAATATAACACTCACTCGTTTTCGATTAATTCAATATTTTAAAGAAATGAGATGCATTTGATTATGATACAATAACACCTTTCGGCAGTAGTTTGAATGACTAAATTTGTGATTGTTTTAATTTTTAACTAAGATTTCATTATTTAAAGTAGACAGGGGTAAGAAATCAAATTTACACCAACATGACCTGACCCCTACCATGTTCAAAATGTTGTGAATGTGTGCAGGACGAAGCATATTTATTGATTTTCACACATAGTATGTTTTATATGTCGATGAACAGTTGTGTTTTATCAAAATTAATTTGGGGAATTTCAAAATTAATTTTTAAAAAAAATTCAAACACGTAGAGGTATTCTTTGACTAATTGATTTAAGGTTTTGACTAATTTCATAAACTAGTCTGCTTTTTAATACGACGTCGAAAACTCGAGATATTTGACTTTGAAAATTATACATATGATAAATACAACTGAGCCATATACTTTCTTTTGCCCATCAGTACTAGTGTATTTTGATAACAAATATGACCATGTTGAAAAGTATATGTTATGTTTAAAGTTTTGAAACATAAAGATGTACAAGGTTTTGACAATAATAAGATAAAATAATTTAATTTTTAAAACAACATTTTGATAGAATTATTTTTTAAAAACACCTTCATGTTCTATTTTGATTTAATCCTTAAGTATATGACTTTAATTGGAATGTGATCAGTCTACGAACACATACCAGAAACTGGCTTTCTAGAGCTTTTTGCAAATCCTACTTTCGGTGGAAAAACTGCACGTAAAAGTTTGATTTGACATTGACTGATTAATTAACATTGTGCTGTCTTTTTTCTGTTCAACATTAACAAGACATACGTGTATGTAAAATGAACATTTTTAATGTATGCTGTCCAACTACCCTATGCCGCAGACATCCCTGATCATGCACTGTGTGACCTGTTAACATAGGATTAATTATAACGATGGAGATAAACATGGATGACCTTCATAATGCCAAGAAAATTCAACATTGATGAATTGAACTATTATTTTTCCTGCGATTAATCCAGTTTGCTCACTTAGTTTTTATGTTGTTCGAGCAAAAACATATTATGTATTTCAAAGTCACTAACGCTAATATACTCAAACTGGGCCTACACATTTTATTACATTTCATGTTAAAGGTACATCCAATATGTTGTTGGGGGGTCATATTTTGCAATCGTTATAAATGGTGTTACTTTATCGACAAGTACCGACTGTTACCGAAAACTACTATTTTGATGATAGTCAACTTAGAATATTGAAGATATGAAGATAAAAGTGGTGATTTCTGATCGAAAACCGGACAGTGCACAGCGTGTGGCGCGAGTCACTGAGTCAAATGTAATTTTGGAATCTTAGTTATAACAGACAAAAAGACAAATTTGAGTTGATAATGTTTAAAAGGTCACATAACAACTGTGCATATAAATGGGACGTGCAGTTTCGGTTTCTGCACATGCATAATGATGTTACTCAATTTTAATTGGAAACTAGTAATTAAGATACATTTGGCGATTGTGGACAAATATGCAAGCTGAGTGAATTTATTTGTATTGTTGACAGCACATGTTGTGAGTTGGAACGTATTAAAGCCAATAACAATTTTATGAAACACAATGGATGTACCTTTAAAGGGACATAATCATGTTGGTGATGTCACATGTATGTTCAATGTTATAATTTGTGTTTTTAAATTGTGAATAATCAACTTTAACCAGAAATAACCAGTTTATGGTCAGTCAGTTCATTATAACGAAAATACAACCATTCAAGTGGAATTTAATTGTTTTATTCGTTGACATTTTTGTGTAATCTTCAGAGATTTCAAATGACCAAAAACAGGAAACAAAAATTTACTGGAAAATGGTGAAAAACACAGACTCGTAAATGTATTGTCATTTCAAGTTTGACGGCTGAACATGATGAAGAAATCATACTGAATAACCCGTGCCATTGTCTAAGGAACGATTTAGTGTCAATATCGTGTGCTGCCACCGCGTACCTGAAGTACTGCTGCCAGTCTTCTGGGCATACCCCGACAAGATTCTTTAATTCTTCCATGGGGATTTGCTGCCACTCATCATGAAGTGCGGCCTCCAGTTGTCTCAGATTGTGTGGAGCAGGGTTCCTTCTCTGTAGACGTCGACCAATCATGTCCCAGACATGCTCGATGGGATTCAAATCTGGAGACAATGCTGGCCAAGGGATACGAGAAACAGCATTGTTATCCAGATGTTGAGTCACAGCTCGTGAACGGTGAGGCCGAGCATTATCATCCATGAACAGGGGTCGAGTTGCAAGTCTGTGATCATCAAAATGGTCAATCACAACTGGATCCAACACTTTTGCAATGTAGCGGGCGCCGGTAAGTGTGCCTTGTAGTGTCACCAAATCCAACTTGCAATCAAAAGAAAAGCAACCCCATACCATAACGGATCCTCCACAATATGGAACCCTTGGAAGAATGTTCCTTGGTGTGTATCGACTGTTCTTGACTCTCCAAACTCTGATTCGCCCGTCAACGGTATGGAGGAGGAAGCGACTTTCGTCTGACCAGTGGATACGTCTCCATGACCTCAGGTTCAAACGCTGCCGGTCACCACACCACATCCTACGATCCCGTTTATAATGATTAGTAAGGTTTGGACCTCTGATGACACGTCGAGACCGTAAACCTGCTGCTTTGAGGCGGTTCCTCACCGTCTGATTGCTGATACGTCTTTAGGGTAGCCAGGCTTGTTTCAAGACGGTACTTGACGCAAACGGTTGATGTCGTTGATGACGCAATAGGTTCCTGTCCTCTTGCAATGTGGTAGCTCGGGGCCTTCCGGAACGTGGTCGATCGAGAACATGGTTAGTTTGGTCATGTTTCCTCACTAAACGACTGATGAATAGTGGTAACCAATTCTTCTCCCAATTTCCTTTTACGAGAAACCTGCTAAATGCTGTCCAATAATTTGCCATCTCGTAGCCACGAGTCTGCATCCTTTGGTTGGTTTTACGATATCTACGATGAAGTATGGCAGGATGGGATTGGTTAACTTATTTGATAACTCGAGATTTTTTGCCTTAAGGTAAGCTTTAATCGATTTTACTATACCGGCATATTCTAAAAAGTTTGTTTTACACGTGTAGACATTTTTTAGAAAATCACCTTTTTCATTCACGATATCATTTACCAAAATTATGCCATGTTGTATGTAATGTTTATAACATATTTCTTGTTTGCCAATTGTTATATTTTCATTACACCAAATTGGTTGGGATAAAACATTATTGACATCATTAACCTTTGAACCTTTGTTACTGATAAAACATCCCGATGCTCTTAGCACATCGCGCCAGAATGGGTTAGTCCGCGGTGTGAGGATGTTATCTTCAATATACTTAGGTGATTTGAGGTAACAATGCTCAGATGTAGGAGCTACATTTGGAGTATATAGGTGTTTTATTTTATTACCATTTTCTGCTTTGAAATTTCTTTTTATCCATGCGATTTTTTGTGCAAAAATTTTGTTTTTTATGTCTGGGACTCTTATTCCGCCGTCTTTGTACGATTGTGTAATTTCGTTCCGACTTATCTTATCTGGTTTGTTTCGCCAAATAAAGCTAAAGCATAAGGAGGTTAATTCTTTTATGATTTTATCACTAGGGTTTGGAAGAATTGAAAACAGGTGATTTAATTTTGGAAGAATCAGACTTTTTAAGACTGTATTTCTTCCTAGGGGAGTGAGATCTCTTCCTAACCATTGATTCATTGTAGTTTTAATCATCTTTAGTTTGTCCTTATAATTTCTTTCCACCATTTCGGCCAGGTTATGTGTAAAAGTTATGCCAAGGATAGTGAAATCTCGTTGATTCCAGTCTAGTTTATGATTTTTACAGAGGATGTTCTGTGAGTGTTTTGATGCTCCTATCCATATGACTTGGGTCTTGGTTGTATTTATGTTTAGACCAGAGAATGATGCGAATTCATTTAAGGTGTTAAGGGTATGCTGAAGACACTTTTCAGTTCCGTCAAGTACAAGAGAGGTATCATCTGCAAATTGTGATAGTAGGTATTCCGTATCGCCTATCCTTATTCCCTTTATGTTCTTATTATTTCGCAACATTATACCTAACACTTCGGCACATATTATAAAAATGTAAGGAGATATCGGGTCACCTTGCCTGCATCCTCTTGTAAGTTCAAAGAAATCAGATGAAAAGCCGTTCACTATAACACTAGATTGAATGTGTGTATAATACAATTCAATCCATCGTCGGATAGATGGACCGAAACCAAAATAGGTTAGCGTTTTTTGTATAAATAACCAATCAACTGAGTCAAATGCTTTTTCGAAATCTAATAGTAAGAGACCGGGTATTTCCATAGTCAATGATGTCATAAATCATGCGAGTACATTCGCCGATATAGCGTCCTGACATAAAACCTTTTTGATCATCATTTATTATTGTGGGGAGTACTGTTTTTATTCTATTTGCGATTGTTGCAGATGCTATTTTATATGAAACATTTAGAAGGGAAATAGGTCTCCAGTTTTTTAGGAACTGCTTTGATTTACCTTTCTTTGGTACACATGTTATCAAACCTTGCTTTTGACTAACTGAAAGCTCTCCTTTTCGAAAGGCAGCATTGAGAGATCTTAACAAGGTGTCATTAAGGTCTGTCCAGAAAAATTTATAGAATTCGGCAGTGAACCCGGAAGGTCCGGGGCTTTTATTGTTTTTCATTTTCTTTAGAGCTGAGAGGACTTCGTCATACATTAGTTCACCTTCAATATTATTCTTTTCAGTTTCGCTTAGTTTTGGGACAGAGCATTCTTTTTAATAAATCATTTAGATCAATGTCACTACATGTTTGTTTTGTGTACAGATTTCGGTAGTAAGATTTCACTTCAGATATTATTAAGGATTCAGCATTTATGCTGAATCCTTATTGTTATTGGCGTGTTTTTTTTATTATTATTCCACGAATTTTGTGACCGATCTACAGCAAGAACGGCTGCAGCTAATTCCACCAAACTTACCAGTCTGGTAGCCCTTACTATGAACTTGTCAATCGGAGCTTTTCGGCCTAATCGTTTAACCCATTAAAGGTCCAGTTCGAATCCAAATTTCAATTTTTAACATGGAAAAAAAATTCAAAATGCACTTAGAGACTTGGAACTTTTTTTAAAAGATGCGCATTGACAATCCGAGCAAAAAAGTAAATCGCGGTGAAATCGTTAGTCACGTGGTTCAGCCGCCATCTTGGATTTTTTAACTTTTTCAAAATTTCGGACCCCATGTACCTTTGCGGAAACACCACTCCGAAGATATCAGCACCAAAGAGCTGAATCGTTATTTATATATAGCTGACACAGTGGGGAATAACAAGTTTGTTCTTGTTTGTGCGAAATCCTAATACTTTTTTCACAGTGATCTTTCAAAGTCAGGCAACTTTTGAAAACCGCGAACTTTCAGGGGCGATAATTAAAAAACCTGACAATCGAATTGAACGATTTTTTCAGGAGAGTGAGACAGTACTATGGTCTTTATGAATCAATAATAAAATCGCTCGCGTACAGTCATTTCCGGTCATAATAAAGAACAACTTTTTACATAGGAATTTTTTTTTAAATGTACTTAGAGACTTGGAACTTTTTGCAAAAGATGCGCAAGAACAATACAAGCAAAAAAGTAAATCATGACCAATTCGTAGGTCACGTGGTTTAGCCGCCATCTTGATTTTCTTTAAATTCGTCTGATTTTGACATGTTAAATTTGGGTCTAAATAATCCCAGTGACACACTAGAGACTCGCAACTTGTTTTAAAAGATGATTAATAACTAGACAAGCAAAAAATGTTACCATTGCGGAGTCGTAGGTCAAGTGGTTTCGACGCCATATTTAAATTTTAACGTTTTCAAATGTTTTGACTCTGTGCATTTTTGCGGAAACACCACGCCGAAGATATGTGCATCTGAGAGCTGAAACTTAGATGTATAAGCAGCTGAAGCATTGGGGAACAACAAGTTTCATATCTTATTAGCGAAATCCTATTAACTTTTTCACAATTATCTTTCAAAAGTATGATAACTTTGAATGTTTACCTAGGTTCTTAAACAAATCGAATTTTCTTATTTCTCCAAAGATATACAATTTACAGAGTAATAAGTCTAATTCTATTCTACGCGTAATGTGAGGTAAAACCTGTTCGAAATTCATATGATATTTATACAATAGTCGATTTAGAAGATTTTGCAAGTGTAAAGAATCATGCTAAGACACGAATAACCGGACAACAGTCTCAACACTGTCTGGTTCATCGTGGCCTTACTGGAATTCTTTAAAATTCTTATTTCTCCAAAGATACACATGCTATTAAGCTTTAAGTCATGCCAGTTCGAGTGGAAATGTATTCTACGCAAACTGAGATATACATACTGGAAGGAATTCATATGATATTTACACACTAGTTGAATTAGATGATTTTCAAGTGAAAAGACTCATACTTAAACTCGAATAACCGGACAACAGTTTTGACAATGTCCGGTTCATCGTGGCTTCCCGGAAACCTTTAAAATTCATATTTCTCCACAGATATATATGCTACTATGTACTAAATCATACCAGTTCGAGTGAAAAGCTATTCTGCGCGAACTGAGAGATACATCCTGGGAAAAACCCATACAATATTTACACTGTAGTCGATTTAGATGCACGAAGTCACAAGTCAAGCTCAGAAACCGGCTCCAGATCCGACCTTTTCAGTTAAGCTAAACTGTGACGTCAGTAATACGGCTCGAAACATCAAAGTTTTCCTTAAGTGAAATTGGTGGTTTTGGATCCGCTTTTTGAGTGTTTTTCCATGTTTCAATTGAAGCCGTGGGGCCTTCTGTTTGCGGTATACGCCCACCCCCCAGTCCCCACCCCGAACCCCCAAGCCATGTCGCTTCACTTCTTATCTTTACTATAATTTATTATTAAAAAATTCTTGCTGTCTTTTGGACTCAAACATTTAAGTTACTCACCACCTTTATATTTTATTATTGAGGTGTACTTACACTTATGTTTTATAGCTTTCAGCTTAAGTAAGTACAACTTCCCAATGCAAGGCATAACTCTTGCCAGTCTCCATTACTGGCTGATTTAGGCCTTGCAGTATTTCCTTAAGAAATCTGTGTTTAGAAATTCAGGCCCACTATGCATTTCTGGTGCAGCTATTCACTGTCTTGACACAACAAAGCGAGGGAAATACCGCAAGGGTTAAATCAGCCAGTAATGCAGACTGGCAAGAGTTATGCCTTGCGTTTGGAAGTTGAAGTAAGTATAACTTCCCGTCGGCGAAATCACCAATGGTGGAAGCAGACGTTAAGCTCCTATCCAACAGCTTTGTTTTGCGTTGTACCCTATACATTGTCAATGGGGGTGGTTCCCGATGGCAGGTGGATTGAGGATGTAGTGTCTTCATGTACACGTTGGTCTATGTCTTCCAAGTCAGACTTCGTAAGCCAAATGGATTTGTCTGTACTGGTTGAGTGAATGGTACATTCCATACGGGTAGTTGTTGTTCACTCTAAATGGGAGAATCATAATTATTACGCTAATAGGCCTATACTAAGACAAATCGTTACACCACTTTGAAGATATATGCATCTAAGCGCTACAACTTAGATTTATCTGCAGCTGAAGCATTGGGGAATAACAAGTAACATTAAATAACTCCTAATGTTGAAGTTGAACATTTGAACAAGTTGGATATGATGACGATTTTATTGAAGTGTCATGTGGATGAGTTGCTTCCCCTTGACCATCCTACGATGCTGTGACAACACTATCTCATCAGAGAGACGCAATATCAACTGGAAAAAAGGGCCATTAGCACGATAATTGATATGACTAATGAGTTTTAAACATAAGTTCATCAAATTTGACTTTCATTTTGATGTGTGAACAGGATATTCACACTTTCGTTTTGGCGTACATTGTGTTGTTGGGGGTCAGGCCTGTTATATATGGAGCTATTGTATCGAGAAGTACTGAAGACATTCGACTCAGTATAGTGACGATATATATGTAAACGTAGTTCTGGTCGAAAACCGGACACTGCATCACGATTAACGCACATGTATCAGCCAAAGAAACAGACAAATCTAGGTTGATTATGCTTGAAAGATCTGTGCATGTAAATCGGACTGTAGTTTCGGGTCTTCAAATATTTTATATGATTCACATTGAGTGTAATGCACACAGACATTGGTATGCAATTTGTTATCTTTACATAATAGAGAATTATTAAGGAACGTTGCACGAGTCAACGAATTAACACTTCATTCATTCATAAACAAGATTTTACTATTGTCATAGTACGCTAATTCCATATAAGGCAAGGTGTTTTTTTCATCCGCAAAAAGAGTTCCTTGTCCATCATTCATACATTAAGCATGTGGCAATTGATTAACAAACTTATCAATGAAACTGCGCTCGTTTAAAGCAAGTCTTTCACACAGTATACCTATTGTAACCATTCAATGCGTATTGTAAAACCAGCCAAGGGTAACGGATTTGAGACATCATTGTCTCGTTTCCACAGACATTTATTCTGCCGTTTCTCACCCTTTAAAGCCCTGTTCTACATCTTCATTGTCCGTGCATTTCTAAACTATTTCAAATCTATTCGTTCTCTTTTCCTTTTATTCAAACATTATTATTAAATGGTATTCTACCTCACCAGTACGCCAATTTCTCCCTTTTGAAAATAGGTCTGAAACAACCACTTCCGGTCTATTTATTTACGTAAGTACAGCTCAAACCATTGTATATAGTCACACAATTGTTAGATTTTAACACGAAACTTTGGATCTCAATATTCCTAGAGATATGCTAGACACTTAATTAAAACAATTGAAACGGCTGAATCCGTTTGTCGTCGCTTGCGACTATATTTTCCTTTGTTTTTGTTATCGTTTCTCCATTTTTTGCTTCTAACTTTGCGATAGTTTTATTAAGGATTTAGCACTAAAGTACTGAATCCTTATTGAGATTGGCGTGTTTTATTATTATTCTTCCACGGATTTTGTCCCCAGCACTTCTACCAGAAGGAATGCAGCTAATGTAACCGAACTTTGCAGAATGATAGCCTTTACTGTCTAGTTTTATGCCGCTTCGTTTGGGCCCAATCAATCAAGCCATTAAAGGTCCAGTTCGATTCTAAAGTTCGATTTTTAACATGGGGAAAATTTTCAAAATGCACCTAGAGACTTGCAACCTTTTCCAAAAGATGCGCAATGACATTGCGAGCAATAAAGTAAATCATGACGAAATCGTCAGTCACGTGGTTTAGCCGTCATCTTGGATATTTTAATTTTTTCAAATTGTCCTACCCCATGTACTTTTGCGGAAACACCACTCCGAAGATATAAGCATTAAGAGCTGAAACTCTATTTATATATAGCTGACACATTGGGGAATAACAAGTTTGTTCTCGTTTGTGCGAATTCCTAATACCTTCTTCACAGTGACCTTTCAAAGTCCGACAATTTTTGAAAATCGCAAACTTCAAAGGTAGATAACTCATAAGATTTAATCGAAAATATCAAGATTTTTCCAAGAAATGTAAGACAGTACTATTGTCTATACGAATCAAAAATAAAATCGACGCTGAACAGTCATTTCCGGTTTTTGAGAACGGGTACATAATTATAGATAAATGACACTGACAATTTTAACATGGGGGGATTTTTCAAAATGCACTTAGAGAGTTAAAGTTTTTTTCATATGATAGACAGGAACACTGCAAACAAAAAAGTCAATCATAACAATTTTGTAAGATGTACGGTTTCGTCGCTATTTATGCAAAACTATTCACACAATTTGAAAAACAGAGACAAAGGATCAGGTCACGCCCATAGACTGTGTAAAAGTCGCAATTCATTTGTACTTCTACCACGGATCTTGTAAACACGACTTTTGCCAGAAGGAATGCAATTATTGCAACCAAACTTTGTAGGACTGATAGCCCTTACCATGTTGTTTTGCAGCGAAGCTTTTGGGCCCAATCAATCAAGCCATTAAAGGTCCAGTTCGATTCTAAAGTTCGATTATTAACATCGGATTTTTTTTCAAAATGCACCAAGAGACTTGCAACTTTTTTTAAAAGATGCGCAATGACAATTCACGCAGAAAAGTTCATCACAACGAAATCGAAAGTCACATGCTTTAGCCGCCATTTTGATTTTTCGCACTTTAAAGTTTCCTGACCTCCTACTTTCGTTTTACATGATGGACAGGTAGAGGCTGCTGTAGCTTAATGCTTTTAGAGATCTTTCAGGAATGACTGCTGATATGATATACTTATTAGGAAATTAATCAAATATGCGCTGAATCCTTTTATCGTCACTTGTGACTATATTTGATATTATTTCTATTTTCAAGAGAGAGAAAATATTTTGTGGGTTTTTCACCCTTTTCCTTCCATTCAACTTTTGCTCTCATCATTATCCCTTCAGTTTTTATTTCATTTATCTTTTCTATTTTTAAATTTGATGATTTTAGTTGTTCTAATATTTCCGTTTTATCATCTAAGCTGTCATTTTCGTCGAGTTTGATATTTAATTCTGCTATTTGTTTTGTTAAGTCCTTTTCGTCTTTTTCTCTTTTTCGTTTTTTTTCTGATGAGTATTTTATTGTCCTCTGATCATCAGAAGAATAGTTTCAAATAGAAGTTGGTCATCGATCTTATATGTTGGTTAATTTAACTCGTCGGATCCGCTTTCGTATTGCTTTTTCGTGCTCCTGATTATTTCTTTAATATTGTCAACAAATGGTTTATCATGCAATAGGGAATTATTAAATTTCCAAAACCCTCGTCCTCGTTCGATTTCGGCTAACTTTAGAGTTACTCAATGTATAGAATGGTCGGATTTATAAGCGGAGTCTATGCCTGTGTTTGCAATAGAATGTTCGAGACTCTTTGAAAGAAGACAGTAGTCAAGTCTAGCTTGTTTTATTGGTTTTGTTTGTCTCCAGGTGTATCTTTTTCGTGAAAGGTTTTGATACCGCCAAGGGTCTATCATGCTTTCTTCTTCAATATAGTCAGTATAACCTCTCTTGCGTTTGGGTTGTTTACATGTTTATAGTTGAATTGATCTAAGTCGGGATGTTGTACGAGGTTCTAATCACCGCATATAGAATAGTGATCCGATTCAAATTCAGATATTAATGTTTTTAGTTTTTGATAAAACATAGGGCAGTCCGTGTTTGGTCCGTAGATGGTTATGAGGGTTAGTGTCGTATCGGTTAACTGTACTTTCAATGCTAAGTAGTTACCGGACTCGTCATCTTGTTTTCGACGAAGAACTTCAAAGTCTAATTTACCATCAAACATAACAGCTACACCTCGCGAGTTACTCTTATAAGAACTGAAATAACAGAGATTTAAACCCCATTCATTGTGTATGTCTTTTTCTAATTTTACAGTAAAATGTGTATCTTGTAGACAGTAGATGTCAGCATGTTTTTGTTTCAAATTACGGAAAACATCAAGTCTTTTCTTTGTATTATTTAATCCTTGGCAATTTGTTGAGATAATTTTCAGAGTATCAGTCATTTGAGAAATGTGATAACATACTTATTTGATAGTTGCAGTTGTCTGTATGGGTCTTGTAATAATTTTGGTCCATGTATTTGTTTTGAGGGTGAATGTGCTTATAGTACATGACGATGTAGGAAATAATAATAAAATTTGGAGAGATTGAAGATTGAGGAGAACTGAAAAAGTGATGCATTGCTTTTATTTAAAAGAGCCTGTTCATGATCACTGTTTTGTGGGTGTCCGTTTGGTGTAAAGACGGTAGCGTAATATATGCTCTACGTGCGAATGAGAAAAAACCGGGTCAGCACGTGCTGCGTGCTGTATCTGTGCAAGTGAGTACGGGTTGTTAATTTCAGTGGCTATGAGTTCGCAGTTGAATGTGCTTAGTAAGAGTTGTGTTGCCGTTGTTGTGACTGTAAGTAGATTTTTAAGTTTTGAAAGCATATCCATACTATATAATGATTTTAGAATAAACGCTGCAACTTGTTGAACTGTATGGGTATTTCATACCGCCAGTGATTTTTAAAATAATAGTTTGCCTGATAATTTCCATATGCAACAGTGGAACAGAAATACAAAACATTAATTTTCACATTTCAGAGTATATATAAATGACTAAATGTACTCAATCTTTCTTTGTTCTAATAAATAAAGTGGTTTGCTGGAGTGTGTTATAGCAAAACAATTCATAATAGGGACAAACACCCCATTTTGTATTTTTTTGTATTACTTTTGTAATTTCAGTATTGATCAGTTGCAATTGAATTGATTACATTTTTGATTGAATACATTTAGTAACACACGTTTATCCATATTATGCTGTAGTATATTTGCATTCATGACTAATCAATGTATATTTTTAAGGATAAAAATAACAATACATAATTTCACTGATGGTGATATAAAGTATGGTTACATATCAATGATCTAATAGCTGTATGCATTGTGTAACATATATTTTACATATGCATGTATTCTTCAACCTGCAAGCACATCTGTAATTTGAATACACAATTAATCTAGCAGCTGTATATAATGTCTATGTTTGTTCTGTACACATACCATGGTTATACATTTGAAATAAAATGTTATGCATTTCTGTACATATTAATTACACATTCATGAAATTGCATATGATATTTTTAAATTGTGATTTGTAACCCATAAGGCACACACATACATATATACATACACACATACATACATACATACACACATACATATGCACATACATACATATATACATACACACATTCATACACACATACATACATACATACATACATGCATACATACATGCATATATATCCATGCATACATCAATATGCATATTAAATATAGAAATAGTTTAATTCTGATAAGCATTTTTATAAGTAGACACACATATATGTATCATGCATGTACACTGTATTACAAATGGATGTAATATAGGTGGTTTGGCATTTGTTTTGATTATGGTATTTATATTGTCCATCATCAAACACAGGGATATACTGGATATACTTACATCCATATGCATGTTAAAGTAGATATAAAGATACATGGGGATCAAATAACATTACATCTTTGGTATCTTATGTTTTATCTTTTTCAGTAAGATATCATGCCTGAATGTGCATGTATATATGATTCTGATGATCATGCTTTACATATAGTATAGATAAAGTGTTTGGTGCATGTTTGTTTTGTTTGATACATCACACTCACACATACACAAGCACACACACACACACACACACACACACACACACACACACACACACACACACACATATATTAGATATATATATATATATATATATATATATATATATATATATATATATATATACACATACATACATATATACACACACACATATATACATGTGTATACATAAACACATTCTGGTGTGTAAATGCTTTTACTTGGATGTAACTAAGCATTATGATGCGGCCAGTTTCACAGATATCAGCTGCACAGCCTTTCATGGTTAATGTGCATGCTTAGGCTCATTAACAGAGAGAGAAAGGAACCTACCAATTTGAAGTATGTTATATTAATATTTATAATTAAGGCATTTTAATTGTTGACTTTTCATATGAAAATTATTATTTGTTATGATTTCTTTTAAATGTACTTCGCTTTCCTCAAGGCCATAGAACGTTTTTGTATATGGTGCTGAGCCAACGTTTTAGTTCTTAACACCTTGAAAACAAAGGCAATGATTATAGATTATAGAGGGAAGAAAGACAACTATAAACCCTTTCTCATTGATAATTCCAGCACAGAAGTTGTCCCAGAGTACAAATATCGCGGCACTATTTTTTGTATGACAAATTGAACTTTAATGCAAACACAGATAGAATATACAAGAAATTCCAACAAAGATTGTGTTTTAAATAAAGTTAGAGCTTTTAATGTCAATACCTTTGCACTTGTTCTTTACTACAAAACTTTTATTCTAGAGTTCTCTGTTTTAGCATGGTAAGTTGGTTTGGAGGTATTTCATTGCAAAACGAAAACAAGCAATACAAATGGTCTTGTTGACCAGTAAATATCAGATGTCACTTTAAATATTCGAACTCTATTAGGCACGTGGCAAATTGAAAAACTGGATTCTAAAATTATTACAGACTCCGAAAAATGTTTTCATGATATATATGTACTTTTACCTTCTAGATGATGCATCCAAACTCCACTTTCAGAACAAACAGAGCATGCAGACATTCATTCGAACAAACATTGTTGTTTTAAATCTGTTACATGTATCGATAAATATCTATCTGCCGGTCTGTTTTATACATATCAGTTTTGAAATTTGCTATTTCCACGATCTTTCATCCGGTTATTTTGACATGATTTATCCTTTTTTACAGTCTTATATTTAATGAATAGAAACAAAAGTATCAAGATTGTAATTTATAATTATGAGTTAAATAATTTATCATAGGCCCATAGGCTCCTTACTACTATCACCCGACTAACTCTTATTGAAGTGTATACGTTTGAATATGAATGATATATGATAAAAATTCAACACATGCTGTTTAAGTGTATTGAATTGAAATACTTATACTTGTTAGTCAACCTGTTCTTTATTTTTAAGGTGGTATGCAGAAGAGTTTCTGCTGTAATACAAGTTTGGTATGTTGCAGGTTCAGGCACAATATGAGTGATTATCATGATAATAATGCTGTCAATTTGTTACATTATATACATCTTTTCGTCAATCTCATTTTTGCTGAACTTAACTGACGGTGGTAATTTAACGCTGTACACTAGCCCATGTAAGTTTCATCATTTGTTGAAACAATATTTGAATGTCAAATTGTAAAATTGCAATGACATTTACATGTTATAGATGGGAAAGGTAGTACTATTTTCTAAACTACAATTATCATTAAATAAACATATCGACAATATAGACCTAGATAAAAGGTCACAGTTGTGTAAACAATGATACTATAATGTATTTATAGAAGTTGAACATGTAATACTACAAATCATAAAATCCAATGAAAACACAACATAACCACACATCTGCACAAGTCCCATTTTTCTGTTTAGCACACTTTGGATGGGGTGAATTTCTATATTAGTCCTGCTCAAATAAACTCATGGATGGCGATTTTTATATAGATGTTCATTGTTACAGACTCGAATACCTACGCTAGACATCTAGATATTACATTTTCCTCTAGTTATGTCAATGTCAATTCTTTGTGTATGTGTATTGGTACTCAAAGATAACCCTCTCATCAGAGTTGACGAATAAACACCCGAATACACACCCATAGTTAGTCGCCAACACACGCCATTCCTCACCCCAACAAGCCTAGCTCAATTGCGGGTCATAAACCAGGAGAGAAATTATGCGTAATACATTGGATATTTCGAAATTAGATAATCGCTCTGAACATATTACCTTACATAAATAATGACAATTATCTTAAATCTTGCGTTTCTGAGCTCTCTGTTATAATGTTGTTTATTTGTACAGGATTCTTTGTCGGCGTAAAAGTAGTATAAAGTATATTAAACCATATGATGTCTGTTATTACTGTATTACTATCTCTACATATAAAATTACTGACCTTTTACTACAGACACCTCTGTCTGTTGAAGCCGTGTCTTATTAATTTTAACTTTGGAACGTATGTGTGTATACCTTGCAGTTTCATGCGTGACACGTAAACAATTCACCCATTCATACTGAAGTGTTTTCAAACCTTGTAAAAACCCCTCATCGGTACATTATCCTGAATCGGTGCTGTTAGTATGTTTGTAATGTCATTTATAAAATGTTGGTATTGATGCATCGTTAAAACAGTTATGCAATAGTTATTTGTGAAAGAAGCAATGGCAGACCGGTTTAGTAAATATATAAGGCCCAGAGGCCAACGGACAATTCATGTTTCAACATGACAGCTTGAGATGACGTGCCATACATAATGATTTCCCCCGGAATTTTAAAATGGACATTAAATCTGTTATAAAAACGACAATGTATTTTAAGATGTCAATATTATTATAAATAAGTAGATTATACATCGTTTGTCGATTGCAAAAGCGTTACAAACTAACACTTTGTGAAATTAGTCTTCTATTCGACCAACAGAACATGAGAACATCATAGATCATCAAGCGTATAATAATCATTTCTAAAATGTATTTTTAAGGAATCTAATGCGATTCTAAATTAGCATAGATTTAATAACAGTTACTTATCACTCAGAAAACTATTCCGGTCCAAACCCCGATTGGAAATGATGTAATGATTTAAATAACTTGATGTATTAATTGTTTCGGACCAATTTGTATAAACATAATTTGATAATAATTCATTTTATAGGTAGTGTTTTTCCTGCACAGTGATTAGTCAAAATGCCGTTATGTGTCAGTCTACAGGACATGATATTGACTTGAGTTTTCTGATATATTACGATATTGACTTGAGTTACTAAATATAGACATGGAATTCCCCGAGAACGGGCTTCCCCGGCTTTTCAGCCAATGAAATCGCTTGGTTAAGTTTGACGTCATCACCTCACACGATCAGCTGTTCAGCGATGGCGTCAGCGTCCGAAAATAGAAACCAGCGTTTCGCTGACATCACAGATGAAAAACAAAAAGAAATTCTGGAAAACATTGACTCTAAGAATACTAAAAGGTCAACAAACACTGATGTTGAGGTTTTAAGGGAATATTTACAGCAAAGAGGAAAATCGGCTGATTTTGAGAGCTTCAGTGCACCAGAACTCGATTCCTCACTGTCAAGATTTTACCTGGAGGCCCGGTCGGAGAAAGGCGAACACTACAAGAAGGTTACATTAATGTTGTATCGCCATGGTATCAAAAGACACTTGGAAAAAACAAGAAAAGACATTGACATTATCAGGGGAGCCAATTTTAAAGAATCCACGACAGCTTTCAAGGCTATGGGGAAAGAACTCAAAAGAAGCGGGTGCGCTGAGATCAAACACTACCCACCTGTTGCGGAAGCGGACATAGCAAGGCTCTACGACTACGTGTGCAGCTCTGATACCCCACTACTTCTTCAGTATAAGCTACATATTTAAAACTAGTTTCTTAATCGATTTTTATTTGTAAACTTCTCAGCAGTTTGTCTTCTGTGATCCGAGTGCTGTACTGTAATGTACCGGCGAAGTATCGACCTAACGATTTCATAAATAAACACTGATACAAATAACAACGAAAACAATTTAGTCTAACAAATTTTAAATCAGAAATATATACATGTTTGATATTGTAGGTATTCGTCGACATAATGCCGCATTTCGGAAGACGGGGCAGGGAAAATCTCTCGGCTTTGAAAATCAGCGAGTTGGCCGTAACCACGGACACTGACGGTGACATGTTTGTTTACATGACCCGGGACGAACAAATCAAGAATCACCAGGAGGACGGCGAGCGTGCACAAGGGCGTATGCACGAGAAGAAAGGTATATTGTTACTTTATCGAATAATCTAATTCAAATTAGGATATTAAACTTACAATAAACACACTGGAAAGATACGTAACCGGCAACCTCCAATGTGACTGTCAAAAATATGCTTGGTAACGGAAAGGGAGACAACTTTTGACGTCAAAGTGTTTGCAGCGTAATTGTAGTTGTTACTGCGGTTCGAGTTCGAATCAAACTTAAATACCATAACTTCAATCTTGACTTATTTTTGTTTGATTTTTATATTACCCCCTGAGGACGTTCATCAAATATATAATTGTTTGAATCAAGATTGCACAAAAATATTTCAGCAAACAAACAAATCGAAAATGGAAATTATTTTCATGCTGTTCCGCTCGGACACAACCGACTTGGCTCAATGATGGCGACCCTGAGCACAAAGGCAGGTCTATCAAGAACATACACTAACCATTCCCTTCGAGCTACCACCGTTCACGTTTTGGATGCCGCCGAGGTAGGGTAGCATGGGGCAAACATGCCCATACGGGTTAAAACGCCTATACCACGCCTATACTACCCTCGCGGCATATTATGACAGTCAAGGGACACAAAGCCGAAACCAGTCTGAAGACCTATACTGGTTTTACTGATGACAAGACTAAGAAGAGGATGTCCGCGACTATCAGCGACATGACCTGTGTCAATCCCACCGAGGAAAAGAAGAACGATTTGCCTATTCTCAATGACGATGATCTGACTGATTTTTTAACTGACAATGATTTCGATGAAATCCTACAGACTATGCCTGTGCCTCAGCCATCTGTTTCCGTAACAGATAACATGCATGTTCTCAATCACAACATGACAAATAGACTGATGTTTCAGATGCCAGGACCAGTTCTTCACAACTGCAATGTGACCATAAATTATAACTTTAAATCTTAAGCAGCAAAATAACATCACATCTATATTGTGATTGTGATCTCCTTTAAAACATTTGTTATTCAAAAGCTGTTACGTTGTATCCTGTGTATTGCTTGTGATGATTGTGATAATGATGAGCTGTAACCCTGAAATGACAGTTGTGGATTAAATATTAACATTAAAACCTGTTTCTCTTTCATTATTTAATAAAACAATTATAGACTCATGTATCGGTCAATATCGGTTTTCATTGACCTGAGTAAAACAATATCGACCTCGCAAGCTCGGTCAATATTGTTTTACTCAGGTCAATAAAAACCGATATCGACCTCAACAGGAGTCCATAATTGTATAATATCTAAAACCAGTAGACAGTATATTGCGTCATATACACGTGATATATTTGATTGATATATATTCCACCAGTTTCAAGTTGTGATCCGAAACGAAGTACTATGGACAGAACATGACATATGTTATTATTTTTTTTATTGAAGACTATAAACGTTCTACTGTCTACCATAACATACTTGCAAATCATATCCCGACACAATTGCAAAATAGACAGTATATACATATGGGACAACAATAAAACAGAAAACCTATGTTAGCTTTCTTGATAATACAATTTAAATTGTTGAAGAATGAATGCCTGTCCTATATACATGTGGATGTCTATTGGTCAAAGAAGAGTCTACTCTCATCAGAGTTCACAAATACACAACCGAATATACATGAAGTCGCGAATACACGATGTGTAAACTGAAAGCCAATCCAAAGACAGCAATTGCGGGTAATAAAACATTCTGCGCAATACACGAGAATGGTAAGTAATTGAAAAACGTAATCTGGTCATACTGACTGTAGTAACCGCCCCGAGTAACACAACTTTTTATTTATAAGATATATAATTTAATGTTAACTGTTGGTAAACAGGGTGTTATGAGTGGTTTTGGCGCATATGTGTCATTTTGGTGTCTATATGCATTATATTACGGCACTTTATCTTAACTTTAATAACATTTCTTTTCTATATTTTACTGTTTGACAAAGTTGTCATCACCTATTAAAACTTTCAGAATTTAACGGTGTCTACTTATTATCGGTGAAAACTCGTAATTCTATGCACGACTCAATAATTATAGGTACAGATTTATTCAATCAGTCTTGTCCTTACACATCTCTTGCAGGATCTGCTTGCTCTTCAGTAGGACTGGTGCAATCATTCCTAAGGGATCATACATGAACTTACTGTCGAAAGAATTCCTCCCCTAGTGAATGGCTGGTGCTTGAGTGTAAGGCGAAATCCAAAGGTGTCAGATTCTATGCGCCAATGAACTCCGAGAGCTCGCTCTATGGGTAGTTCGTCTCTTCGAAGATCCAGATCCTTTATATATCTTTATACCTTTGGCAAGATCCTTGGTCGATAAGGATTCCAGTACCTCTTGGGAATTTGACACAAACTTGTGCAAATTCAGTCCACCTTTTTTACACAAACCCTGAACCGATAAGCTTCTGCTGGTGTGGGCACTGAGCCGAGACCATCATCCACGTAGAAGTTTCTCAGTAGGTACTGGGAAGCTTCTTCACCAAACTCGTCATTGTGGTCAATGGCAACTTGCTTGAGTCCAAAGTTGGCACAACCAGACGAAGATGTAGCTCCAAACAGATGGACTCTCATTCTATATTCCTGGGGTTCTGTCATGAAGTCTCAATTTTCCCACCACAGGAACCTCAGAAAATTCTGATGGATCGATCTACAGAAGGAGCTGTTTCAACAGGACAATGCTCACCCTCACACAGCTCGTGCGACAATGAAGTTTCTAAGGTTTTCCAATGTCAAGGTTTCACATGGCCCTCCAGATCGCCCCACAACAACCCTATTGAACACCTGTGGAACCATCTTGATCGTTGTATTCGCGCACATACACCTCCACCGCAGACGTTGGATGCACTGGCAACAGCACTACAGGAGGAGTGGAGAGCAATACCCCAGGAAAAGATTCGCCGTCCTATCCGTTCTGTTTCGAGGAGGTGCAATGATGTGTTTACAGCTCATGGGGAACATACGAAAAAACGCCCCTAGTTTGAATCGAGTGTTTGCTAGATACCTATAAGATTGTGACCTTAAAACCATAGAGACATTTATGTTATCTTTAATACACATGTGTAAAAACAAGTTAAAAATTGATTTAAATCTAAATTCTGGGGTTGCGTTTCTTATTTTAGAGAGTGTACACGTGATATCAATTATTAGAGGAATTTTCATCCAGCTAACTATTTGCCGGTTCGAATTCACAAGGTGTCAGTCAAAAATGCAAAAAGGATGCTAGATAATCGATGGTTAGAAAATAATGATCACTTTGTCTCAATCCCAAAATTAATTAAGACCCATGTCAAAAAATCATAAAATTATAAATTAATAGAATATTTTTGTCCTTTTGTCTTTGTGTCCTATTTAAATGGCGTGAAGTAAACAAAAAATACAATAAAATAAAATAATATTAAGTACTTTAAGCGATTGTTCTTGTCATTGTCATTTCTTGAAACACACATAAGCAATACATGGAGCATAACGAAAATAATACACATACAGAAAATAAGGAGTTTGATTCAATATTTATATTTTGAAATTTGTAACCTCCAAGCAAAACACACAACAGTCAATAACAAAAAGCAACAGAAATCCGATTTACTAGTACATGAAACAGTGACATACAGCATGGTTATATTCAGTAACAATTACAGATAAAATGACAGTAAGAAAATTTCCAACACTTTTAAGACAAATTATACATATATCAGTTGGTCGTTATTAACCTCAAACTACTTAGTGTACATAAGCGACATATGTTCAAAATGTTTTCTTTATCTTTAACACCATTCACTAACAGATGTTAACAGAAAATATGAAGCTTATATTGATTTTTGTATACAGGCAATGACACAGAAGGTGCCGTAACTAAAACAATCTTCCTTTAAACAACAGGGACAAATAAATCCTGTGATGAGAAATCACAATTTATAAACAAGAGACACGATAAGCAAACATGTAGCGACATTGCCAGAGACAAGAAAACAGGCAAACAAAATCATATCTATGTTCTGTGCAGTTTTCACGTTTTTAATAATACAGTACATGTGTTCTTGCTGGCCACAAGCATTTTCTTCTGGTGTTGGTAATATCTTTATGAAAACAACAGAGCAGAAGATTGACAGTGCACACAAGATAAGTTGAATAGCCACATATATACCAAGAATGGAAATTGTGAGAGATGTATTTGGCATGTTGGTTGTGAAGTAGCTAATAAACATCATATATGAGAGAAATATCGACGTTGACAGAGTTATCTTCTCACCCGACTCTCTCTGTAACAGGAAAACAGCTGCATTCAGAAACGTGGTCAAAACCATAGGTACAATGATGTTCAATACATAAAAGGTTGGACGTCTTCGTAAATTCTTTTGAGGTATCACATCTTTCTCGTAGTTTTTGAATTTATCAGAAATAAGATTTTCGTTTACTTTTAAAAAATCAACAATGTTTTCACTCATTTCTGTTGCAACTACGGTAACAGCACACACGCAGACCAAGAACTTCACAAACATCGTGATTCGGGTTTCCTTTCCACTATGAACATAGAATCAGTACCTAAAGTTGACATCAGTGTGAATGTTTGACTATCAATTCGACTAAATTGCAATAAATTGCCTTGTGATGACAATGTGATCAAATATTTACAAATCACTTCATAAGTCGGAATAATCATTACGACTGCTTTTAAGTACTCATTTTGTTGGTATATAAATGGCTAAGAATTGCTTTCTCAATATTTACATGAGTCGAAGTGTTAATGTGTTGGAAAACCTAATGTTGATTTTGCGAAAATCTTGTTTATGATTGCATATCGCATTTAGGTGCATGTGTCTGATAACCCTCATTGCATCTTGACATCTGCATATGACTTAATTAATAATTAAAAATGTTCGGACACTTAATATTAACTATACATGCATACATGCAGTGGAGTTGATAATGATCGAGTCGTACGTACCTAGACGTTTTTATATAAGTCTATGGCCTGGAATACATAACATACCGAATGGTTGGATACATCGTAACAAGGAAAGTGAAGTGTTGTTGTTATCACAGATACGAGTCCAAGATTGAAGTGTTAAACCAATAAATGTGGTAAAGTGAATAACCATTTTCTTAATGTTCTTCTGTTTTCTTTAAAAAGCATTAAAACATGATCATGAGCTGTATATACTAATATACTAATAGAACTCCTGATTTGTCGCTTTCTCTCAATAAATACGTTTAACAATCAATACATTTCAGTTCTCCTTTTACGTCCCGGCATTACGACTCACTTGTGTGCACATGGTGTATACATCACAACTACAAAATGCATGTATCTAAAATGCACATTTAATGTTAGTATTTTGAATTGATATGAAATTATATAAAAATCGTCTATAACAATATTTGATGTACTATTTTGATGTACCTTTTGTCTTTCATTTAAACACATAAAAAGTCATTGAAACCCACCTTTACGGACGACATACAGTCTAAATAGTTAAATATAAAGTTCAATCTGATGTTTTACAGTCCTCTACGACAATAAAGCAGTTATGGTTATCGTGGAACCAATGCCAACGGTGGCAAACACAGTGAACAATATTTTGTTCCACTTGATCTTTGCAATCAAGATGTTCTGTTCAGTATCTCTAGACTGCAGGGTCCACACACATATGGTACAGATGAGGGCCAGGGCAGACAGAGCTAACTGGTTCCCATGAAGATACCGATAACAGGCATAGAGAGCGACACTGTGGGCAGTCCATCGAATATATAGCTGAGCATCACAGAGTAGAATACGAGAAGTGTTGTTGCCATGGTGATCCTTTCTCCACTTTCAGAAGGCAAGAGGAACACGAAGGGGTTCAGGATAGAAGAAACAAGAATGGGCAGTACAATAGTGATGATATAGAACTGGGGTCTTCTTCTGATATGAATTGTCATCAAACCAAATGTTGAATTCCGAAAACCCAAATTTATCTTTGTTGAGATGTTTTCCACAATCCATTCCCCGTTCTCTCCTTGCATTTCGTCGTCTGATTGTGTAAATCTGACAAATCGTATGTGGTCACGAGCCATCCAATTGGTCAGTTGAACCTCACACTTTTGAGAATCGAAGGGGTATTTTTTCATATCCAGGGGACAAAGGATATCACCAAAGAAATCTGCAGTCCAGACAATTCTACCTTTAGAAGATATCTCGATGGGATCATTCTGTTTTTTCAGTCGTCGGTCGTTTTTCAATGCACTTGCAATGCCAAGGTCAGGGGTCCATATATCAGTTGCTGACCTGAATATCTCTGAAATGCCACCAAACTCACTCTCGTTCCAAGAAAGTGATTTGTCAGTCCACATTGTTCTGAAATATTGTGCAATTCTTAGAATCTGATCTCTTTCATTCAATTCTATGATGGATCTTAGATATGTAAACACTGTAATATCAACGGTACCTTCACAGGTCCTGGAATGACGTCTTTGTTGTAGTTTTTGAAAAGTGTGGATTGTAAGCTTGTTTCAATGGGATCACCGTTCGTTAGACTCAGAAGCATACAAATACTGTACAGTATCACCATCATGACCCTTTACTTACAGCAAACCAAGCTTCTTCTCCATACGACTAATGCATTCCGTGTGTCGCTGCACATTGTTTCCACGAATGCTAACATATGAACACATAGTAGTACGTTTGTAGTATGTTTGTATTCAGTTAGTTACCTAATCAACGATATTAATCAATACCTGTTAAAAGTCTGCTATTACTATGATCAATGGTCAAATACAACCTAACCATATTACATTGTTCCACTTTCTTGTAATAATGGTGGGATAAAGCATAGTTGATGGTGTAAACACTAATAACACTTATGTGTACATAGATATCCATGCAGTGCTACTAATGGAATGCAAACATTGGAAATATTGTCTGTGCATTATAATAAGTTGTGAGTATTCTTTGATCACTGGTGAAATATTGGGGCTAAAAAGTTTTGTTTTGTGAATAATTTGAGTAATTTAGTATGCTATGCCTGCAAAAGTTAATGTGCATAACAAGTAATTTTAAACTTCATGGCTGTTGCAGGGATCTTGTTCTATACACATTTTGCCTCGTATTATCAAATATCACTAGTCGATAAATCAGATATGGATAAGCAATGGTAGTAAATGGAAGTACATTTACATGCACAGAATGTTCATATAATACTTTTTTTTTTATAACAAAACAATATTCTATGAACAATGGTGTTAGAAGATGTAGTACCTAATGTTCAGCTGTAAGATCTTTTAGAATGTCTTTCTCTGTATCTGAGGTTGTTTTCTACAGCACTCAACACTCAATGACTTACAAATGTGATGCGTCAAAATATATGGCTTATATTTCCAATTAATCTGTCAAAATTAAATAAAATAAATACAAATAGTTGCAATTGTAAAATGTGTTTGGTAATACATCAATATCATTATTTGCGAGTTATAGTTCAAACACGGCAATCTGGCTGCAAAATCACCGATAGCAAAACAATTGACGTTGATGATTCTTTCGTTATTTTCTAAAAAAAATACTCTTTGTTAACACTCGTCTCCAACCCGCTCCTATCCACCCACTCCTTTCCTCCCAACCCCACTTCACGCAAACATTAATGTTATCTCACATTGCAAGGTAAATGGTGATTATTCGGAAGAAGATAAGTGACATCTCCAAAATAACAGTATTCCTGTGGCACAAGTATTGCAAGAACGGCATATTTTTTCACTAAAAGGTTAACGTGTGGGTTGCAAAGATGAGAGGTCCAGTTAGCCAAGACTGTTTTTAATCAATAGGACCCTTGGCTGCACTATGGGTGAAGCCTATGTGACATTTGCGAGATAAACTCTACTATAGAAAACCATGTAGGTTTGCGTTCAAAGGTGATCACACCCAAATGATATCATATTTTACTGTTGCTTCTTCTTAGGATGAAGTTTCCGTCAGTGACGTCATCATTACAGGATGTTTTATCATCATCACTTTAAATTTTGCCAAGGGATGACCTATAGCCTAAGTTCCTTTGATATGAACGTCACTATGTACGAATTTAAGGTTGGCCTTCTTAGTAAATAGAATGCGAATCAAATCAGCATCCGATCTTTTATCTTATGTTTTATGTTATATATGTCAACTAAAAAGATCCTGCTCATGCTATGAGTTAAAAAGTCATAACATACATACACATGATATCAATTGCTAGATAAATCTATCATTTAGCTAGTTATGTGCCGGATCACAGAGTATTAGTAGCCAAAGTAAAACAGATGATCAGTTTGTATCAATCCAATTGCGATTAAGATTCATTGTAAATCTACATAAATATACCTTATAATTCAATAGTATATTTCAAGTCTCTGTGTCCTAAACTGTTAAAAAAAAGAAACCCACAGACCATATTTTGAAAGTGTTAATTACGAGTTTGGATCAAGCATACAGGCAAAGTTAATGTTCGTAAATCTTTGAAATCTAGCATTGTAACAGTATATATGTTTTATATATATTACGGTTTTTTAATACATAAAAGTTATCACAAATATTGTCTTTAAAAAGGGTGGTTGCTTTCAGTATCTGGTATGCCCACCCCTGGCTGTCAACACTGTTTGACATCTGCGCGGCATGAATAACACGTCGTATTGCTTCTTGAGTCATGTGTTGCCACTCTTGCTGCAAAACAAACACAAGTCCAGACAGCGTCTGGGGTTGACGTTGATGGCGACGCAGACGTCTATTCAGCTCTTCCCAGGTGTGATTGATGGTGTTCCGAACCCGCAATTTGGAGGGCCATGGGATGACATTGATGTTCTCAGTAATTTCAACTGTAAAACGTGCTGTATGGGGCCAGGCATTATCCTGCTGGAATGTTTCCCGACATTGGTCAATAACGTGGCATAGATGAGGACGTGGAATTCGTCGGATATATCTATCGCCATTAAATTGCCCTGAACCACCGCAAGCTCGGATCTCTGGTTGTAGGAGACCCCAACCATGACACTCACACAGCCTAAACTGTCAAACTTACAGACTCAATCCTAGGAAAATCTTTCATTTTGACGTCTGTACATGCCCACCGTCTCTTGAAAACACCTGGAAGGGCGACTCATCGCTAACCCAGATCCTTCTCCTGTAGGCCAAATCCTAAATCCTCACATTCCGTCACCATCTGACCCACTGACGTCGCTGACATAACGTCAAAATAGGCCAAACGACAGGCATTCTTGCCTGCAACCCAGCGACTCGCCGACAGTTCCTGATGGTTTGGTCGGGGTATCTTCTCATCCAATGCAATCTTAACATGATTTCTCTCCCTGTCAGATGACGATTCCAGATAGGAAGTTGTCGTATGTAGCGGTCTTGACGTATGGTCGGAACTCGAGGTCGAACACTTCTTGGCCGGTCTTGAGTGGAATTGGTCTGATTATATTGATCCCAAAGACGGGAATAAGTGGCGAGTTAACCCCAAAGTGACGAGCAACATTTGTTTGGGTCTTTCTGGCTTGTAGGCGTCCTATGGCATTGTTACTTTCGGTGTCGAATAATCTCGGCATTTTCGTTTTCAATTTCTATGCTTTAATTTCCTTGAAATGATGAACCTGGATTATGTCTTACAAATGTATATAGCCATCCCATCTGACACCAATTTTCGCGATTTGGACGTGAATTATGCGGAAGTGTAACTTTAAACGAAATTAAAAATTTAAAAAGAAATTGCAAATATGATGACTGTATGGTTGCGTTTTAGTGCACTGTGAGGCCTTATATACCAGGTAGACTTTATGTATAGGATAAAACATGCCATAGGGTGTTTATGAGATTTAAAACCCGCAACCCGAGGGATAACCACGAGGGGCGCCAGCCTCGAGAGTTTATCCCGAGGGGAAGGGTTTTATATCTCATAAACACCCTTTGGCATGTTTTATCAAGCTTACAAACCGACCCCGTGGTTAAATTTTATGTTTAATCTATTCTAATTGATAGTGCGAAAAAGTAAAGAAGTCGTTCGTAAAATATCCCCTTTTGGTGAAAGGCAGTAGGGTATAAAGGGAATAACCTCATCAGCCTAGTCACTTTAGCACAGTGGTATCATTGATGTGCTTGGTGTGCAGGAGTATAGAGGTTTCGGGTTCGAGACGGGTTATTGCAAAAATCATTTGGAGATTGATGTTAGAATTAACAGTTGTTTTCCAATAGAGTTAGACATAACACACACTAAATTTCATCTTAAACTTAACATCTCAGTATTAAATACAGATATTTGAAGAGTGGCATTATTAAGATAATTGCCCTGGGTTGAGATAAATTATGTTAGAATCCCGGGGAGTGTGTGATAATCCCGGGGATAATATATCCACATAGGAATTATTGAGTATAATGTTATAGGCAGTATAGTGGTGTGGCGTCATTGGATGTTTGTAACAACAAATAGAACCAATATTTTCAATAGATTTTGGATAATAACTTTTGCAAAAACTAAATGTTCCTATACATTTCTATATTTGAAAGTTATATTAAAACGGTGTGAGATAAAAAAGATTATTAAAAGTATTTCAAATTCATATGAACGTTCTTCCCATGGTCATTTCTCAAAACTAACACGTAAGCAATACATAGAGTATAACCAAGATAATACAAATAAAGAAAACAATAAGATTGATTCAATATTTTAAAAAACTTTTATTGTAATTTCGAAGCATAAAAACACTAGTTCATTACAAAAAACAATAGAAATTGGATCCACGAGTACGCGAAACAGTGACATACAGTAAGGTATATATTCAGCAACAGTAACAAATAATATGACAGTAAAGTAAGAAAAGTCCATTCAGCAAATTGACTTAATTGCAATTATCAGTTTGACTAAATTGCAATTATTTGCCTTATAATGACAATGTTTCACTTATATTTACAAATCACTTCAAAAGTCGGAACAACCATTAACTCTGCTTTTCAATACAAGAATATCCATTATATGAATGCAAAAGGTGTTCCATTTGAATGATAGAAAACAGAGAGAAATGAACGCCCCGTTGAGACATCACAATTTATATACAAGAGACACGATTAGCAAACATGTAGCGAGAATTCCAGAGACAAGAAAACAGACAAACAAACTCATCTCTATGTTCTGTGCAGTTTTCACGTTTTTAATAATACAGTACATGTGTTCTTGCTGGCCACAAGT
This sequence comes from Gibbula magus, assembly GCA_936450465.1. Lineage (NCBI taxonomy): Eukaryota > Metazoa > Mollusca > Gastropoda > Trochida > Trochidae > Gibbula > Gibbula magus. The sequence continues at coordinate 7,307,018 of OW388295.1, read as the reverse complement.
CTTTTCGTCTGGTGTTGGTAATATCTTTATGAAAACAACAGAGCAGAAGATTGACAGTGCACACAAGATAAGTTGAATAGCCACATATATACCAAGAATGGAAATTGTGAGAGATGTATTTGGCATGTTGGTTGTGAAGTAGCTAATAAACACCATATAGGAGAGGAATATCGACGTTGAGAGAGTTATCTTCTCACCCGACTCTCTCGGTAACAGAAAGACAGCTGCATTCAGAAACGTGGTCAAAACCATAGGTACAATGATGTTCAATACATAAAAGGTTGGACGTCTTCGTAAATGTATCAATATCTTTCCACTGCTTGCATGCGGGATGTAGAAATCCACAACTTCTATTTTAGTCACATCCCACTCCCCGTGTTCACTTTCCACTTTGTCGTCATCTCTTTCCAGTAGGATACATTTTACCTGTTTATCGTAGTAAGCCCAGGGTAAATAAATGACCTCACATATTTGCTGATCAAAGGGAAAATACCTCATGTCCAGACCGCATCGTGTCTGCAAGAGATCACCAGGCTGCCACCACACAAAGCCAGTATGATTGACTCTGAGTATGTCATCCTGTCCTCCAAGCACCTTGTAGGAGGACACAGAGTTGTCCACGGTTATATCAGGAATCCACGTGTCTCTTCTGTTGGCGTATATTTCAGTTATATTTTCATAGCTGTTAACGTCCCATGAAAGTCGAAAATCAAACCAGAAAACATGGAGCCAAGAACAGAATGTCAGTCTTTCTATTGTTTCTTCCAATGATACAATATTTCGAAGACGAAAAAGCGCCTTAACCTCCACAACGTGCGATATATTCCTTTGAGGTATCACATCTTTCCTGTAGTTCTTGAATTTATCAGAAATAAGATCTTCATTTACTTTTACAAAGTCACCCAAGCTGTCATTCATTTCTGTTGCCACTACTGTAACAGCATACAAGTAGACCAAGAATTGCACGAACATCCTGGTTCCAGTTTCCTTTCGACAATGAATATTGAATCAGTACCTAAAGTTAACATTGGTTTAAACGTTTGACTAATGTGCAATTATCAATTTGACTAAATTGCAATTATTTGCAATGTAATGACAATGTTTCCCTAATATTTACAAATCACTTCAGATGTCGGTATAATCATTACTTCTGCTTTTATAAACAAATTCTGTTGAGATAGAAATTGCTAGGAATTGCTTTCTCAATATTTACATGAGCCGATGTGTTAACGTGTTGGACAGGGCAATATTGGTCATTAAACCTGTTATTGATTTTGCTAAAAACGTGTTTCTGATTGCGGGTGCTTTTAGATAACACTCATTACATTTTGACTTTTTAAAATATTTTATTAAGATTCGAATTAGTTTCGTTTATTTGCCATGATATGGACCTTAAACAATTTCACACACGTAACCTCAATAATACCAATTGATAAACATACATGCAGTGGGCTGAATAATGATTGAGCCGCAACGCTGACTTACATGTAGTTTGCCCATTTCTCCCCAAGTTGATATCTCATTCTCTTCATCAAGGGAACCAGATCGCTGTCTGATAGTTTTGTTTTATTTTTGAAGAATCAAATTTTGCAAGTGAGGAAGTTGTACGACATATCATCGAGGCCTTCAATTCTCCAGCACTGTTAGAAAAAGTAGGCCTGGCTCTAGCTGGAGTAATTATGCCACAAATCAACTTAAATATATGCTGGAAGTGCTACAGGAAAATAAAGAGAGGACTGAGTCTTTGGAAAAGAGAGTTATTAAATTAGAAGACAGACTAAAGGCAAAGTACTCCAACTGGGTGATTTCTTTTAGTACATTTGCAGAAATAACGTTGATATCTTTGAAATAAATAAATTTCGCCGAAGCTGTGGAAAATACATGTACTGATGAAATTATGATCCAATTAGCAGGTTCATAGCTGTTAACGTCCCTGCTGCTATCCGACGACAAAGTGTATGTAGCAAATATAGAAAGGACCCAAAACAAACAAAAATTATCAATATTGTAATTTCCATTGTGATTAAGATGCAATAGCATCAATGTCAACAAAGCATGACAACAATGTATGCATAAGAAGTTAATAGAATTAGATGATGTGAAGTAAAAAGGTGTGAGATATTGCAAAATGTTAGTATAAGTATGTTAAATTTAACTGGAAATTAACATGTACGAACTTTTGGCTTATAACAAATATGATACACACAAGGAAAATAAGGAGATTGATTCAATATTTTAAAATCTTTTATTGTAATCTACAAGCATAAAACACAACAGCTCATCTAAAAAAAACAGAAATCTAATCCACTAGTACATGAAACAGTGACATACAATAAGGTATGTACAGATAATATGACTGTAAGAAAAGTCCTTTCAACAAGTATGTGACAAATTGACGAACTTTATGAAACCTCTGTACTTATGTTTTGCTAAAATATTGAACATAGAACATTTATCTTTTAATGTGCTCCAAATTGTATCTTTATTACTGATATTTTGTTATACTGTATGACAGACCAATTATAATGTTTATTACGAGTAGTTAAGATAAATGCTTTAAAAATTGATTTAACTAATATAATTCAAATTCCTTTGCTATCTCAAATAGTATGATAATACACATAAAATGTGCATCATCTTTGAAAAAATATCATAAATAAACAAAAATAAAAACAACATATTATCAATATATTTGCAATGAACCCCTTTGTGTACATCGACAAGTGTAAACATTCGTTTTCGTATATTACTAGTCCTTCACCAAACAAAGTTAACATAGCTAATTTTGAATTCGTTATCTGTCGTATTTGTTAAATGTATTGACAATGTTTTTTCAGAAAATATAAAGCTTATGTTTTACTTATATATGTATACATGCAGTGACAAAGAAGGTGCCGTAACTAATCTTCCTTTAGACAACATGGGCAAATATAAGCTCTGTTGAGACATCACAATTTATAAACAAGAGACACAATAAGCAAACCTGTAGCGATAATGCCAGAGACAAGAGAACAGGCAAACAAAATCATCTCTATGTTCTGTGCAGTTTTCACGTTTTTTATAATACAGTACATGTATTCTTGCTGGCCAAAAGCATTTTCTTCTGGTGTTGGTAATATCTTTATGAAAACAACAGAGCAGAAGATTGACAGTGCACACAAGATAAGTTGAATAGCCACATATATACCAAGAATGGAAATTGTGAGAGATGTATTTGGCATGTTGGTTGTGAAGTAGCTAATAAACACCATATAGGAGAGAAATATCGACGTTGAGAGAGTTATCTTCTCACCCGACTCTCTCGGTAACAGGAAAACAGCTGCATTCAGAAACGTGGTCAAAACCATAGGTACAATGATGTTAAATACATAAAAGGTTGGACGTCTTCGTAAATTCTTTTGAGGTATCACATCTTTCTCGTAGTTTTTGAATTTATCAGAAATAAGATTTTCGTTTACTTTTAAAAAATCATCATTGTTTTCACTCATTTCTGTTGCAACTACTGTAACAGCACACACGCAGACCAAGAACTTCACAAACGTCGTGATTCCAGTTTCCTTTTCAATATAAACATAGAATCAGTACCTAAAGTTGACATCAGTGTGAATGTTTGACTATCAATTCGACTAAATTGCAATAAATTGCCTTGTGATGACAATGTGATCAAATATTTACAAATCACTTCATAAGTCATAATAATCATTACGACTGCTTTTAAGTACACATTCTGTTGGTATATAAATGGCTAAGAATTGCTTTCTCAATATTTACATGAGTCGATGTGTTAATGTGTTGGAAAACCTAATGTTGATTTTGCGAAAATCTTGTTTCTGATTGCATATCGCATTTAGGTGCATGTTTCTGATAACCCTCATTGCATCTTGACATCAGCATATGACTTAATTAATAATTAAAAATGTTCACACACTTAACATTAACTATACATGCATACATGTAGTGGAGTGGATAATGATCGAGTCGTACGTACCTAGACGTTTTTATATAAGTCTATGGCCTGGAATACATAACATACCGAATGGTTGGATACATCGTAACAAGGAAAGTGAAGTGTTGTTGTTATCACAGATACGAGTCCAAGATTGAAGTGTTAAACCAATAAATGTGGTAAAGTGAATAACCATTTTATTACTGTTCTTCTGTTTTCTTTAAAAACTATTAAAACATGATCATTAGCTGTATATACTAATATACTAATAGAACTCCTGATTTGTCGCTTTCTCTCAATAAATACGTTTAACAATCAATACATTTCAGTTCTCCTTTTACATCCCGGCATTACGACTCACTTGTGTGCACATGGTGTATACATCAAAACTACAAAATGCATGTACCTAAAATGCACATTTAATGTTAGTATTTTGATTTGATATGAAATGATATAAAAATCTTCTATAACAATATTTGATGTACTATTTTGATGTACCTTTTGTCTTTCATTTAAACACATAAAAAGTCATTGAAACCCACCTTTACGGACGACATACAGTCTAAATAGTTAAATATAAAGTTCAATCTGATGTTTTACAGTCCTCTACGACAATAAAGCAGTTATGGTTATCGTGGAACCAATGCCAACGGTGGCAAACACAGTGAACAATATTTTGTTCCACTTGATCTTTGCAATCAAGATGTTCTGTTCAGTATCTCTAGACTGCAGGGTCCACACACATATGGTACAGATGAGGGCCAGGGCAGACAGAGCTAACTGGATTCCCATGAAGATACCGATAACAGGCATAGAGAGCGACACTGTGGGCAGTCCATCGAATATATAGCTGAGCATCACAGAGTAGAATACGAGTAGTGTTGTTGCCATGGTGATCCTTTCTCCACTTTCAGAAGGCAAGAGGAACACGAAGGGGTTCAGGATAGAAGAAACAAGAATGGGCAGTACAATAGTGATGATATAGAACTGGGGTCTTCTTCTGATATGAATTGTCATCAAACCAAATGTTGAATTCCGAAAACCCAAATTTATCTTTGTTGAGATGTTTTCCACAATCCATTCCCCGTTCTCTCCTTGCATTTCGTCATCTGATTCTATAAATCTGACAAATCGTATATGGTCACGAGCCATCCAATTTGTCAGTTGAACCTCACACTTTTGAGAATCGAAGGGGTATTTTGTCATATCCAGGGGACAAAGGATATCACCAAAGAAATCTGCAGTCCAGACAAGTCTACCTTTAGAAGATATCTCGATGGGATCACTCTGTTTTTTCAGTCGTCGGTCGTTTTTCAATGCACTTGCAATGCCAAGGTCAGGGGTCCATATATCAGTTGCTGACTTGAATATCTCTGAAATGCCGCCAAACTCAGTCTCGTTCCAAGAAAGTGATTTGTCAGTCCATATTATTCTGAAATATTGTGCAATTCTTAGAATCTGATCTCTTTCATTCAATTCTATGATAGATCTTAGATATGTGAACACTGTAATATCAACGGTACCTTTCACAATGACGTCTTTGTTGTAGTTTTTGAAAAGTGTGGATTGTAAGCTTGTTTCAATGGGATCACCGTTCGTTAGACTCAGAAGAATACAAATACTGTACAGTATCACCATCATGGCCCTTTACTTACAGCAAACCAAACTTCTTCTCCATACGACTAATGCATTCCGTGTGACGCTGCACAGTGTTCCCACTAATGTTAATATATGAACAAACAGTAGTACGTATGTAGTATGTTTGTTTTCAGTTAGTTACCTAACCAACGATATTAATCAATACCTGTTAAAAGTCTGCTATTACTATGATCCATGGTCAAATACAACCTAACCATATTACATTGTTCCACTTTCTTGTAATAATGGTGGAATAAACAAAGCATAGTTGATGGTGTAAACACTAATAACACTTATGGGTACATATATATCCATGCAGTGCTACTAATGGAATGCAAACATTGGAAATATTGTGTGTGCATTGAATAAGTTGCGAATATTCTTTGATCACTGGTGAAATATTGGGGTTAAAAAGTTTTGTTTTGCGAATAATTTGAGTAATTTAGTATGCTATGCCTGCACAAGTTATTGTGCATAACAAGTAATTTTAAACTTCATGGCTGTTGCAGGGATCTTGTTCTATACACATTTTGCCTCGTATTATCAAATATCACTAGTCGATAAATCAGATATGGATAAGCAATGGTAGTAAATGGAAGTACATTTACATGCACAGAATGTTCATATAATACTATTTTTTTTATAACAAAACAATATTCGATAAACAATGGTGTTAGAGGATGTAGTACCTAATGTTCTGCTGTAAGATCTTTTAGAATGTCTTTCTCTGTATCTGAGGTTGTTTTCTACAGCACTCAACACTCAATGACTTACAAATGTGATGCGTCAAAATATATGGCTTATATTTCCAATTAATCTGTCAAAATAAAATAGAATAAATACAAATAGTTGCAATTGTAAAATGTGTTTGGTAATACATCAATATCATTATTTGCGAGTTATAGTTCAAACACGGCAATTCAGCTGCAAAATCACCGATAGTAAAACAATTGACGTTGATGATTCTTTCGTTATTTTCTAAAAAAAATACTCTTTGTTAACACTCGTCTCCAACCCGCTCCTATCCACCCCACTCCTTTCCTCCCAACTCCACTTCACGCAAACATTAATGTTATCTCACATTGCAAGGTAAATGGTGATTATTCGGAAGAAGATGAGTGAGATCTCCAAAATAACAGTATTCCTGTGGCGCAAGTATTGCAAGAACGGCATATTTTTTCACTAAAAGGTTAACGTGTGGGGTGCAAAGATCAGAGGTCCAGTTAGCCGAGACTGTTTTTAATCAATAGGATCCTTGGCTGCACTATGGGTGAAGTCTGTGTGGTATTTACGACATAAACACTACCATAAAACCTTTGCGTTCAAAGGTGATCACACCCAAATGATATCATATTTTACTGTTGCTTCTTCTTAGGATGAAGTTTCCTTCAGTGACGTCATCAGTACAGGATGTTTTATCATCATCACTTTAAATTTTGCCAAGGGATGACCTATAGCCTAAGTTCCTTTGATATAAATGTCACTATGTACGAATTTAAGGTTGGCCTTCTTAGTAAATAGAATGCGAATCAAATCAGCATCCGATCTTATGTCTTATGTTTTATGTTATATATGTCAACTAAAAAGATCCTGCTCATGCTATGAGTAAAAAAGGTACAACATACATACACATGATATCAATTGCTAGATAAATCTATCATTGAGCTAGTTATGTGCCGGATCACAGAGTATTATTAGCCAAAGTAAAACAGATGATCAGTTTGTATCAATCAAATTGCGATTAAGATTCATTGTAAATCTACATAAATATACCTTATAATTCAATAGTATATTTCAAGTCTCTGTGTCCTAAACTGTTAAAAAAAAAGAAACCCACAGACCATATTTTGACAGTGTTAATTACGAGTTTGGATCAAGCATACAGGCAAAGTTAATGTTCGTAAATCTTTGAAATCTAGCATTGTAACAGTATATATGTTTTATATATATTACGGTTTTTTTAATACATAAAAGTTATCACAAATATTGTCTTTAAAAAGGGTGGTTGCTTTCAGTATCTGGTATGCCCACCCCTGGCTGTCAACACTGTTTGACATCTGCGCGGCATGGATTGAATAACACGTCGTATTGCTTCTTGAGTCATGTGTTGCCACTCTTGCTGCAAAACAAACGCAAGTCGTTGATGGCGACGCAGACGTCTATTCAGCTCTTCCCAGGTGTGATTGATGGTGTTCCGAACCCGCAATTTGGAGGGCCATGGGATGACATTGATGTTCTCAGTAATTTCAACTGTAAAACGTGCTGTATGGGGCCAGGCATTATCCTGCTGGAATGTTTCCCGACATTGGTCAATAACGTGGCATAGATGAGGACGTGGAATTCGTCGGATATATCTATCGCCATTAAATTGCCCTGAACCACCGCAAGCTCGGATCTCTGGTTGTAGGAGACCCCAACCATGACACTCACACAGCCTAAACTGTCAAACTTACAGACTCAATCCTAGGAAAATCTTTCATTTTGACGTCTGTACATGCCCACCGTCTCTTGAAAACACCTGGAAGGGCGACTCATCGCTAACCCAGATCCTTCTCCTGTAGGCCAAATCCTAAATCCTCACATTCCGTCACCATCTGACCCACTGACGTCGCTGACATAACGTCAAAATAGGCCAAACGACAGGCATTCTTGCCTGCAACCCAGCGACTCGCCGACAGTTCCTGATGGTTTGGTCGGGGTATCTTCTCATCCAATGCAATCTTAACATGATTTCTCTCCCCGTCAGATGACGATTCCAGATAGGAAGTTGTCGTATGTAGCGGTCAAGAGTCTTGACGTATGGTCGGAACTCGAGGTCGAACACTTCTTGGCCGATCTTGAGTGGAATTGGTCTGATTATATTGATCCCAAAGACGGGAATAAGTGGCGAGTTAACCCCAAAGTGACGAGCAACATTTGTTTGGGTCTTTCTGGCTTGTAGGCGTCCTATGGCATTGTTACTTTCGGTGTCGAATAATCTCGGCATTTTCGTTTTCAATTTCTATGCTTTAATTTCCTTGAAATGATGAACCTGGATTATGTTTTACAAATGTATATAGCCATCCCATCTGACACCAATGTTCGCGATTTGGACGTGAATTATGCGGAAGTGTAACTTTAAACGAAATTAAAAATTTAAAAAGAAATTGCAAATATGATGACTGTATGGTTGCGTTTTAGTGCACTGTGAGGCCTTATATACCAGGTAGACTTTATGTATAGGATAAAACATGCCATGGGGTGTTTATGAGATTTAAAACCCGCAACCCGAGGGATAACCACGAGGGGCGCCAGCCCCGAGAGTTTATCCCGAGGGGAAGGGTTTTATATCTCATAAACACCCTTTGGCATGTTTTATCAAACTTACAAACCGACCCCGTGGTTAAATTTTATGTTTAATCTATTCAAATTGATAGTGCGAAAAAGTAAAGAAGTCGTTCGTAAAATATCCCCTTTTGGTGAAAGGCAGTAGGGTATAAAGGGAATAACCTCATCAGCCTAGTCACTTTAGCATTATTGAGTATAATGTTATAGGCAGTATAGTGGTGTGGCGTCATTGGATGTTTGTAACAACAAATAGAACCAATATTTTCAATAGATTTTGGATAATAACTTTTGCAAAAACTAAATGTTCCTATACATTTCTATATTTGAAAGTTATATTAAAATGGTGTGAGATAAAAAAGATTATTAAAAGTATTTCAAATTCATATGAACGTTCTTCCCATGGTCATTTCTCAAAACTAACACGTAAGCAATACATAGAGTATAACCAAGATAATACAAATAAAGAAAACAATAAGATTGATTCAATATTCTAAAAAACTTTTATTGTAATTTCGATCCATAAAAACACTAGTTCATTACAAAAAACAATAGAAATTGGATCCACGAGTACGCGAAACAGTGACATACAGTAAGGTATATATTCAGCAACAGTAACAAATAGTATGACAGTAAAGTAAGAAAAGTCCATTCAGCAAATTGACTTAATTGCAATTATCAGTTTGACTAAATTGCAATTATTTGCCTTATAATGACAATGTTTCACTTATATTTACAAATCACTTCAAAAGTCGGAACAACCATTAACTCTGCTTTTCAATACAAGAATATCCATTATATGAATGCAAAAGGTGTTCCATTTGAATGATAGAAAACAGAGAGAAATGAACGCCCCGTTGAGACATCACAATTTATATACAAGAGACACGATAAGAAAACATGTAGCGATAATTCCAGAGACAAGAAAACAGACAAACAAACTCATCTCTATGTTCTGTGCAGTTTTCACGTTTTTAATAATACAGTACATGTGTTCTTGCTGGCCACAAGTCTTTTCGTCTGGTGTTGGTAATATCTTTATGAAAACAACAGAGCAGAAGATTGACAGTGCACACAAGATAAGTTGAATAGCCACATATATACCAAGAATGGAAATTGTGAGAGATGTATTTGGCATGTTGGTTGTGAAGTAGCTAATAAACACCATATAGGAGAGGAATATCGACGTTGAGAGAGTTATCTTTTCACCCGACTCTCTCGGTAACAGAAAGACAGCTGCATTCAGAAACGTGGTCAAAACCATAGGTACAATGATGTTCAATACATAAAAAGTTGGACGTCTTCGTAAATGTATCAATATCTTTCCACTGCTTGCAAGCGGGATGTAGAAATCCACAACTTCTATTTTAGTCACATCCCACTCCCCGTGTTCACTTTCCACTTTGTAGTCATCTCTTTCCATTAGGATAAATTGTACCTGTCTATCGAAGTAAGCCCAGGGTAAATAAATGACCTCACATATTTGCTGATCAAAGGGAAAATACATCATGTCCAGACCACATCGTGTCTGCAAGAGATCACCAGGTATCCACCACACCAAGCCAGTATGATTGACTCTGAGTATGTCATCCTGTCCTCCAAGCACCTTGTAGGAGGACACAGAGTTGTCCACGGTTATATCAGGAATCCACGTGTCTCTTCTGTTGGCGTATATTTCAGTTATATTTCCATAGCTGTTAACGTCCCATGAAAGTCGAAAATCAAACCAGAAAACATGGAGCCAAGAACAGAATGTCAGTCTTTCTATTGTTTCTTCCAATGATACAATATTTCGAAGACGAAAAAGCGCCTGAACCTCCACAACGTGCGATATATTCCTTTGAGGTATCACATCTTTCCTGTAGTTCTTGAATTTATCAGAAATAAGATCTTCATTTACTTTTACAAAGTCACCCAAGCTGTCATTCATTTCTGTTGCCACTACTGTAACAGCATAGAAATAGACGAAGAATTGCACGAACATCCTGGTTCCAGTTGCCTTTCGACTATGAATATTGAATCAGTACCTAAAGTTAACATTGGTGTAAACGTTTGACTCAAGTGCAATTATCAATTTGACTAAATTGCAATTATTTGCAATGTAATGACAATGTTTCCCTAATATTTACAAATCACTTCAGATGTCGGTATAATCATTACTTCTGCTTTTAAAAACAAATTCTGTTGAGATAGAAATTGCTAAGAATTGCTTTCTCAATATTTACATGAGCCGATGTGTTAACGTGTTGGACAGGGCAATATTGGTCATTAAACCTATAATCGATTTTGCGAAAAACGTGTTTCTGATTGCATGCGGTGCTTTTTGATGACACTCAATATTAGATTTTGACTTTTCTTATTTTTATTTTATTAAGATTCACATTAGTTTTATTTATTTGTTATGACATGGACTTTTTTAATTATAACTATTCGCATTATTTAAAAAACCAAGAAAGAAAGAATCAACAGTTTTAGTTATACTCTCACTCTTAACATCACCTTTATAAACAATTTGAATGTGAATTGGTAATGTAATTTATGCCTATTACAGCAAAACACGCTTATACTTCGTTGCTGAGTGGAAGGATCATGAATACTATATAACAAGCACTGCTCTCTTCACTTATAAGCTTCAATTGTCATTTCTAAATGGTCACATGTATCCGCCCCTGCTTATTATTTTCACTTGCTCTACTGCTGCGTACCGAAGTATGTTCACCTACTTGTGTATTTCAGTGCAAATATCATGTAAGTGGGCATGTCTTTGAAGCATCGCATCATTTTGAAAACTAAACTGATCACTTTGCATGTTTGTAGTTTAGTGATCCATAACATAATCAGATTCGATGCCTCCTAAGAAACAGTTACACCTTTTACAGCTTTTTGAAGTGACCAGGGTTAAATCTTTTCAAGCATACAGATATATTTCCCCCTTATACTCATCCAATGTATTTGTAATGAAATTGTTACCATTTAGTCGATTTGAAAACTTTTCATGAACTATGAACTTTCTAATTTTGACTCCTTCTGTCCATTTCATTATACCAACTTTCATAAACATGAACTACTGATGTGAGAATGATTATTTTACTCATGAATATATAGTTGATTCATTACAATGAACGTCAAGTTCTTACAAACTTACAGTACGCAGCTGTATACCTAGTAACGTCTTGAAAGTAGACAGTCTCTTGGTGACAACTCATAGCAGAATGCATAGTACCAGAAAAGATTGACGTCAGGGACACAGAACTAGCAATGAACCACACTTGTGACAACTCTGTGCTAACAGGGCCAATGAACAATTGACAATGTAAATGAATTTTCCTTGAAGGCCCCGATACGTAAATGTTTCCATGCGACGTTGTCAACAGTCACTCACTGGGCTAAATTGAATTTCTAGACCGACATTTTCGGGTAGTCCAGAAGAGTTCTAGGAGATCGGTCCGCCTGTTCAACGTCCATGGGATGCAGTGTGATAGATGTGCTATAGCTTTGAATGTCTACCGGGGATGTAGTTTAGTTGGTAGAGCGTCTAGCCCCGGAAGGTTGGGGTTCGATTCCCGGCCGCGTCAAACCAAAAGACGTTATTGGATGGGAGTTGTTGCTTTCTTGCTTGCCATTAAGGATAGAACAACGCTTGAACTGGCATTGCACTGTGGCTGCCGGGTGCCAAGGGCACAACAGGAAATTCCGATTTCGTTTGATGAGGACAATTATGTGTTATTATTATTATTACCTAGTAAGGATGAGCATGGTATGTATTTGATATGTAAGTAATCTGATTGCATGTTGTCCACTGCCTCCTAATCAGTGGACCATCTATGTGTAGGTATCTCTGTAAGTCATTTGATTGAACGTATATTACAACTTGATATGTAAACATATAAACATATCAAACTGTCACAGTGAAACACATTGTTTGAAATGTATTATACATGGGCCATTGACCTTTCTTATGAATAAAAAGATTGATTGAATATACGATATGTGATATATGTGATGTTATAATTTAATCTGCATACACATTTTATCCCTAATTTCAAAGACTTAGCAAGTGAGTTTTCTGCAGTTGTTATTGCGAGTCATATGATAACGAAGAAACAAATATGATATGATTAAATCTGCATGCATGTTTACACGGTCGTAATCAACAGGGTGATTCAGGTTAGTAGTCAGTTACATAGAGGACTGTAACATAATCATGTGTCGCCTTGTGAAAACATGATAATGTCCAGTGTTGGGTCAGCTCTGGTCACGAGGTGATAATTGTGGTCAGGATTACAACATAATACTATTTGAGCCGTTGATAAAGTTATTAGGTAATGAGATCCTGACACTAATAACTGGTCATAATGAGATCCTGACACTAATAACTGCGATAAAGTATCGCTGGACAGGAAAAAGCTGACAAGGGGACTCCATGGCATAGGTCACAGAGATGACTGGACAGAGCACATGGAGGACACGTTGTGCTGAGTCAGCTAGATTTCCTCAATAAATACGGGCCATTGGTGGATTGTCAAGGAAAAGGGAGACGACGGTAGAGACGAACGGGAGAACGAACGAGGGAACATCGGGGGTCCAGAGGGAGGCCGGCTGTACAAGGACGGGCATCTATGGACTATGTGTGAACCAGACTGGCAAGTAACAGAACTCTGTAAGAACTCTGCAAGAAGGACTCTGTAAGAACTCTATTCGCCTTGCTATCAGCCGTCGGCACAGCCTCCCCTGGACTAACACCCTCAAGTATCTGTTCTCTAATACTGGTGTCCGGTAAACTATCATCCCACGTTGTTGCTGATAGTTGACGTACTCGGGACATTACTGTGCTGTGCTGATTTGGCGACGTATTGCCGATTGCCGTATTGCCAACGACTTCTGACCTTGAGCTGCCTACCTGTGATCCACTGTTAATAAAGATCCAACCTAAAACGCTGATAAAGAGCCTCTTGTTATTTTGTTATGTTACAGGACATCTAATAGCGATCCAGCTACAACAACATACACTGTCACACTCCTGTATGTGATATGATTTAATTTTCCCTTTGTTTCCCACAGCCTCCCCAGCAGCAGAGTGGACCAGTAGATTCTACGTTCACTTGAGAGATATTTACACGCGGATGTTGACAGAAATGGAGGGGGTACGAGAGACACTCGGCGAACTGCTCTCCTCCGAAGCGTTTGTTAACTCCAAGAGGGCGGTATTGGATACCACTCAAGTCGTCATATCACTTTCTGAAAAGTACAAGATTGTTTTAATAGGGACTGGAGCAGTAGTTGGGGTGTACTGGTAAGTGAGTGTTTTCCAAATGTATTATTAGATTGGGATAGTACATGTGTACGTGTAGTCCTACAATATTTGTTTCAAAACTGAGGCATCTTGTGTAAAATGTAGCTGAATCACAATAAACTAAACTTCATGATAATTGTGTTAATCTCTGCATCGAAACGTCGCATCTCGACGCCATAAAGAAGTTGTTAATCAATAAAAATATGTGTCTTCATCTTACCAACTTCGCCCCTAAAAGCAGTCACATAAACTAGCCTTAATGTCCCAGATATAAACGAGGCAATTGGTAATATATTTGTATTGATTAGCATTAAATCATAGATTAAAGTTCAGTCGGTACAGCGTTGTTAGCTGTGTCCTATGCTGGAAGGTATGTGTGTTAGATACACTGTCCTAGTTTCTAGTAGTTTGTAAGGTTATCTAGCTGCTGAGAGCCTGTATTTATATATAAAACAATGTTAGCATGTTAAGGGCCCCTCTGTGACAATCACGATTAATTCTGTATTTATATATAAAACAACGTTAGCATAAAATGGGCACCTCTGTGACAATCATGAGTAATTCTGCATATATCTTGCAACGTTTCAGACTTTATTTACAGATAATGGAACGTGTTTAGAGAGACGAGAGCATACGATGGTGTGTATCCATATTTCACAATTCATGTATGCATGTATGTATGGATGTATGGATGGATGTATGTATGTGTGTATGTATGGATGTATGTATGTATGCATGTATGTATGCATGTATGTATGCATGTATGTATGCATGTATGTATGTGTGTATGTATGTATGTATGTATGCCCGTTGTGTAGAAGAACATTAATTGGGAGTAAAGTAAAATGTTAACAGTATTGACTCATGTTATCATACCGCGACCAGATACTAGGAGATGACCTATATATCATTGCTACGTATCTAACTACAGAGGATTGCCGACCTGCTTACCTTTGAACCTCTGTTTGACTTGTACCTGACTGAGTTGGGGTATAGCAACCAGCTGATACGCGACCTTATGTACGGATAGCGATGTATCTACATGTATAACGAAGTTTCATTAATGTTAAATATTTTTACATAGATAAGGTTAATTGTATTGATTAACATAACGTGAACATTTCTCAGGCAGGGTAACTTTTAAATAATGAATTTGGTTGAGAGTATTTTCTTACAATGTAATTTGTAAGTTGCACACAGACCAAGCTCCACCGGTATTGTAGCTATACACGTTTATGGCGGGACATAAAGACGGGTACATTCGGGTGATTTGATAACAAGCTTATGCAAAAAACGAGCTTGAAAAAATTGGACATTTATAAAAAGTAAAAAGTAACCTTGGAGCGATACTCATAGCTTTACGGAGTGTACAACTGGGCAGATACGCTGCTTGTTGGTATTGCTTTGTCTGCCATGGAGAGAAACATCCTGCTGTATCGTGGCTGTAAAGTTCGAAAAGTTAGCCTAGATCCAGACATTTTGAATGGGGTCGTTACCAATAAATTATAAAACGGGGTTCATCTTTGGGCTCTTTTAAATTTAAAAGCAGTACAAATCTGAATCCGCATTTGCTGGAACGTGTACTGATCATGAAACGCAACTGAAGATATAAATATCATTATATAATATAGATATATTATTCACATCATTCCAACAAGCAGACTTAGACTTTGATTTCAAGAGGTTTAGTTTTATCTGGTTTAAACATATTTTATTCATTAAGAAAAGGATTGGGAACAAGTTATCCAACTTAAAATACCCTCTCCTTAGCATGTACAAAATTGATTTACATATATACAAGCAAAATGACAGATAATGAACAAGAGAAGAGTAAAGTAGATGAAGAGAAATAGGATAACATTATAAATCTAAACAAATCGTTTTGTGTCACAGATATAATTTTGGACTAAATTAACTAAACGTGTATTTTGATCTAATGGTAGGTCTGCACTTCCCTCGAGCAAAAGTTTAAGGTCAATTGAAACACATGCTGGTACTTTTTCCACATGAATAGTACTGTGGTGCAGACGCGTGCTGATGAGTAATACTTGATTTAAATCTTGAAACTGTTTTAGACTGACGATGGTTGGTTAATAGAACGTTTTACCTCTCCAGTATAAGTGTATGTTTATCATGTTTCGCATTTCCCGTAATCTACATTGATTGTTTTTCAAATAACAATATTTGAGCCGTATCACGGTCGATTAAGAAAATCGGCCAATAGTTTCTTTTAATTTTTGGTTATAACTTCTACTTTAAACATTTTAAAATGTAAAGAATATAAACCAGGATCATATGACAGGTTAATAGTATTATTGTACTCAGATTAAATTTTACAGGCAATGCATCAATTATAATGTTTGGAAAAACATCTAAATGACAATTCCTCTTGGTTTTGAACATCATTTTGAGACAAAAACTTCAAATGTTGTTTCTTAACACTAATTCTCGCTGATGCTCGTTCGGATACTATTTTCTTCACATATTTTTCAAGTGTTTAATAGATTAACGAATCATTTACTATGGAACAGGTATTTGACAAGAACACATGGGTACTTCAAGAAAATTGGGGTTCCAGGCCCAAAACCAGGCCTCTTTGGAGCTTTTTCAGATTACAAGAAGATGGTGGGTACAACGTTTTATGTTTAATCTGCAATTTTAAAAAAATGCATCAAACGAAAGAAAATGAGTTCAATATATATTTTCTCGACCTACAATTTATGTCAATAGAAATCACACCAAGTTGCAGAGAGTGCTTTTGCAGCTGATGTCTCTTATTAAGAAATAATATCATGACGTCACATTTTAGAACATTATGGTGTCATTCATAGAGGATATTAAACGATATTCAATATAATACCATTTGTATTAAACGAGTTAATGATTTGGTATAAAACGAGCGAAATCAAATGCAATCTAAAGCTTAATACAATTACAAGAAAGGAAGTATCTAAATACTACTTGCAAAAAAAATCAAGCGAACAGTGTGCTGAAAATAATACTTCCGCATTGTGATGGCGGTATGGCCATTGTTGCGTCATAAGTGTACACTATTGTGACGTCATAAAAACATTTGCAAATGAAAATCCACAACGCAACTAGCCATTAACCTCACGTCTTGGGGCGTTGCAAAATGTTATGTGACGTCGCGAAACTGAGTATATGCAGGTATGAACTGAATCTCTGTGACTGTGTTCAGGGAAATCAAGTCCACGCAAATCAAATGCTATTTAGTTTTGCCCGTATAAATATTACAGTTTGCGAGTAATAAGCGAATGATACCCGTCATTACCTTATTATGATATTACTGTTATAAATGTAAGATTGCAGTATCATGAATGGAATGATAAATGTAAGTTGTTTTTAAAATTAAATTATTTTCAATAACACTTGAATCTTTCAATATATCATTTTAGGGAATTCGAACGTTTGACAGAGAGATGGTCCAACGATACGGGAAGGTTGTTGGGTGAGTTAATCATAGATCGTGTACATCATCATAAGAAGGTTAATAATCTGACCCTGATAAAATTTTATAAAACTTTGATAAAGCACTAATTATAATAATATACGAAATTTATATAGCGCCCTATTTGAATTTTGAAAAGTCACACTATGGCGATTCACAGTCACAGTTCAGAGCTTAAATGCACGCTTAAAGAGATGCGTCTTGACACCTCTTTTGAAAGAGTCATATGTGTTGGTGTTTCGAAGTTCCTCAGGTAGACTTTTCCACAATTATGCAGAAAGTTTTGTGAATGAACGATCGCCATATTCGACAGTTCTTGTTCTGGGCACAGTGAGGAGACGGGCTGATTCTGATCTGAGACTTCCGGTTGGTTGATAACAACCTAATGTCACAATCACCTGTTTCTATATATAGATCATAAGAGTTTTGGTGGAAAGAGATCAATCTTTCATTATTTCAAGACAACAATATTTTTTCTTCAGGATCTATCACTCGACAGTTCCCGTGTACTTAATCGCTGATCCAGACATGATCAAACAGATAGCTGTGAAGGAGTTCTCCAACTTTGTAAATCGGGATGTAAGTAGCTACCCGGTTCTCAAGATTAGTATACTTATATAATCTATTATGTGATTTGAATTGAAATTATCGGTTCCATCTGTGACATAAACCCCTTTTCAAGCTATACTATCGATAACTTTTATCGTCTCTCTACTGAGTGGCGATAAAGTTTATCGCAACACGCTTGACGTTATTAGGACAATGGTCATAGTGTCAGCTTGCAAAGGCTTAAGTTTACCGTTGAATCACTCTATTTCAACATAAAACAAAGAAATAATGATACAAACATAATATCTAGTTTTCTTTTACAAATAACATGGTTTTATTACTCAACCGTGGTGAGATCACTCATTAGATAACAATGAGTTGGTTACACACATGCGTGATACCACCGCATGCTGCCGTAACGTCATAATCGGCGCGTGACGTCATAGTCGTTTTTGGTTGACGTCACAATGTTAGCCGCGCGACTGCAATAGCGGGTGGCCTATTTGCAAGTAAGCGTCACTAAAAACGATTTACTTGCAATTCAGTGCTATTCACATCATTGAGTAATAAATAAAATACAACACTCGGGCCCGTTTGATAACATGTTTATGAAACTCGCGAATGGCGTTGGTATTTAACTCAAATTTTGCTCGTTAAAATACCAAACCATCCACTCGTTTCATAAACATGTTATAAAACGGGACGTCGTTTAATATTCGTATCTATATATATCATTATATTTGGGATAACACTACCTTCAATGGTACAAATTCTAGTACTTTTTCGGGTCCCATGCGGGATTCGAACCCACGCCCTCAGAGTAAGGCAACTATCGCCAGCATTGACTGCACCAACAGCTTACCACACTATTAAAGGTAGTATTATCCCAAATATAACCATGTTATATTTCTTCACTATCTAAATGGCAAGTATTTCTAATATATATATATATATCATCTCGAGAGGTAGAAAAATTGACATTTCACTCTTGGCTGGACCACTCACTCGATGAGATAAATATGGTACTTGTCAATAAAAAAACAGACATCCTCTATACACACGTACCTGCAACAAAGTGACTCTTATGTCAATAACTCACATTTGCAATGCCTCAAAATGGGCATGTTGTCATTGTCCTTGTATTCATAATCCAGCGTCACGGTTTTCCAAGAGACCGAATCTTGAAGGATTCTGTGGTGTCGGCATATGACGATATATGGAGGTTCCACCGCTCAACTCTTAGTCCAACCTTCACAGCAGGCAGAATGAGAACGGTGTGTACTTCTTCTTTACCCGTATGCCATTTACAGGTTGACCACAAGCAGTAGTTATATGCACATTCTAGTGATGCGAAACTACGGTTTAAGTTAAGGTTCGTTATCATTCTGATACGAAACTAAAAACAATCACTCCTGCTTCGTCTGTATCACTTTGTACCATGTTTTTCATAATATGCGTACATGGTACACTATACTTTGTGTTGTGCTGTATAAATAATACGTACAATTACATTACTTATTTGATATGTATAACGACATTTGTATGATGTTTTTTGTGAACTAGAGTAAACACGATTGAACCTTTCTGTTATGTATACAAAACAGCACTCCAAGTCTTACAAGTGACAGAATACTGGTTCGCCCTTAGAATTCAGGATCCATATTTTCGATGCTCTCTTAGCGCTAAGATAGTCGTAAGTGCCATACATTAATATTAACTTACGATTACCTTAGCACTAAGATAGCTTCCAAAATATGGGCCCAGGACTTCACAAGATGTCCATGTGGGTGCATTACGCATTATGTTTGCGCGTTTTTTTTATTCGACCCCTGTATATGATTTGCGCGGGAAAACGGCCTACAATGGATACACGAATAGAGAAATAAGTGTTTGTTATCATATTATGATAAGTTAAGGTTAACGTTGTCAAAGAGTATGCATCAACAATACCACAATGTTCTGCAGTGTTAATTAATCAGTTCAAGACTTTAGCATTTGTAAGTAATGTTAAATCATTTTTACTCACAATTTTATATTTTAGTCGAACAAACTGTATCTTTCGACTATAATTACTAAGATGCTTGTGATTACCTCCATATTTTCTCAATTCTGCGATGAAAATGTGATATTTTCACTATAATGACAAATATTTTTTCTGTCACTGAATAGATGTGCCCATTGGTGCAGAAGTGTGTTGACAACCTGCTTACAAGTCTTTGGAACAGTTCTGGACAAGGAACGAAAAGCATGAAAATGAGAGAGTAAGGGATCAAGTTTTGAAAAATCAAATGTCATTAAATGATAATTAATAGTTTTCTTGTCGATTACATGAGCAAACATTCAACAGACATACATTGACTGAGCAGTTATGGAACATCAACAGTCTTCTCATTATGTCAAAATGCAAAATGATCGGTCTTGTTTTCGCGTTGATAAGAATAGACGCTTCAAAGTAATTCCAAATTACATGATATTTGCACTAAAATACACGAGTGGATGAACAAACTTTCGTAATGTAGCTTCATGTGAGGCAGACATCGAGCGTTCCGTCACCGCGGGAGGGCGGTTACCTCCCGCATTCTCCGGATATGAAAATCTCGACGTCGTCTCGAAAATGATGAATTATGAATGTTTTCCGCTAAACAACTACACTACCCTGATTCCTTGAGCCCAATAACTCTCGTGTTGCTGTCGATTAGTTACTCATTAACATAGCATGTAATTTTCAGCCAATGAAATGTCGTGATTTTGAAGGTCGATGATCGCTTATCGGTCCTCTCTTGCGGGTACTGAGTATATGCTTGAATGCAAGTTCTTTCATTGGCTGGTTATTTATGACCATACGACAGTTATAGTGATAATGGGATCACGGTATTGTAGTGGGGAGGCGGATATAATGATGGAGCACCATCGTGTGTAAACAGAAAACTTTTCATCCGATTCTTTTCAAACTTTGCATATTCAACATTCTATAATAAAGTTTAACTTTGAATACAAAACAGTTTATTTTTCAATTAAAAGCTATGTACATTTTCAAATGTTTCCACGTTACATTTGACCCAATTTAGTTGTCAAAGTGGGCCCTTATCAAACATTAACTATCCAATTTCAGGGGAGAACTGATTTCCTGCAACTGCTCCTGAATGCTCAAAACTTGAAGGAAGACGACGGGACTAGCGATTCCACAGTGTACGACCAGAAGAACAAGCGTAGTGAGCTATGGTTATACTTCTCATTAACAATCTCATTATGCTTGTTGAGAACATGTTCATATCCGGT
The DNA here is from genome assembly GCA_936450465.1 of Gibbula magus. Lineage (NCBI taxonomy): Eukaryota > Metazoa > Mollusca > Gastropoda > Trochida > Trochidae > Gibbula > Gibbula magus. Next base: position 7,285,520 of record OW388295.1, on the reverse strand, counting down.
ACTTTTGAATGATGCATTTAGATATATAACTGTTCCCTTGATAAACAAATTCTAACCCGATTAATGTTTAAAACTTTCCAATATTATACCTTTCCACCATAGAAGACTTTTCAACCGGTTGTTGAGTGTTCAGCATTCACTTGACCAGGGGATTTACGTCAGCATATGGATGCGATCGACATCGATAAAGCGCTATTTTGATGGACAATGTTATTGATACATGTAAAACCAACACTGTTGTTGACATGGGGGTTGGTCAATCTTCTTCTTATTAATTCCTTTCCTATTTGTTCTTGTTAAGAAGTTTACATTTCACGTGTTTTACAGTTCATATTCATAATTATTGTATAAGATGTCAATTTTAAAATTTCATATTAAAAAATGTATGCATGTACATGTACATGTTTTCATGTCATTGGACAGGTTTGACAGATAACGAAATTGTTGGAAACTGCATGATTTTCCTGATAGCCGGCTTCGAATCCGTCTCCCTCTCTCTCTCGTTCATCGCCTACAATTTGGCCACCAATCCCGCATGTCAGGAGAAACTGTTTACAGAGATCGACCAAGTTCTTGATGGGGTGAGAACATCTTGTTTAAGTATAAAGAAAGTATAAAACGAAATAATAAAGTCGGAGAAAGCAGGTTCTGAATGTATTTGATAGACGCATGTTTTATAACATGTTTATATTTGCATGGGATAACATTACCTTCAATGGTACAAATTCATGTACTTTTTAGGGACGCAGGATTCGAATCCACACTCTCAGAGTAAGGCAACTATCGCCAGCACTGACCGTACTAAGAGCTTACCACAGGACCACCGGGCCTCGACAAAAATCGAGGTGCAACAATCGATAATTAAGCTAATTTTACATTCAGTGCCCTTCTGATATATTGGCGCAGCTCCCAAGGCTATTTAGATAGTGAACATGGTTATATTTGGGTAACCACTACCTTCAATAGTACAAATTATTGTATTTTTTTCTGGCGAGTCCCTTGCAGGATTCGAACCCACACCCTCAGCGTAAGGCAACTTTCGCCAGCACTGACCGTACCAGCCTTGAGAAAATGTAAAAATGTGTTATCGACTTTGGGTGATATGGAGTTATTTAAATGACTCTTGAACAACTATTTATATGTACATGCTACCTTTATCTTCTCAGATTTCCCTTTATATCGAAAACAGAATTACGTTTCACGCGTTTGCAGTATAGTTTCTGATTCCCGTAATAAGACAAATTAAACACTAAACTTTGGTTTGCCATGCTATGTTGCAGAAGATACCAGACTATGATAACGTCAGTAAGCTTACTTACCTGGAGAACGTCTTCTTCGAAAGTCTGCGACTGTTCCCACCTGCCTTCAGGTATGCATGCAGTCGTTAAAGAGAGGGTTCTGTTGCCGACTAGCCGCCATCTTGCTTGTTTACATTACGTGAAATGAAAACATGCTGTATGTTAACAAAGTTTACATCTTTTTAATAATAAAACATACAAATTGATATATTTTCTACAATCGCCGGAAGCGACGTTTTCCCCACTCGTAGCACAGGTGAATGGCTTTGGTTCTCATTGTTTTTATTTAAGAATGTGCGCTTGTCAAATTGTCATGATTAATTACTACTAACGTCACCTGGATTGTCACACCTACATTCGTATGTCGATACTAAACCGTCGTTTCTTTCCAGGGTTATATTTCGTTCAAAATGAGTTTTGAAGTTAGCAGTTACTTTTCTATTTGTTAAAATGATAAAAGTTTGATTAATATTCGTACATGAATAAACTGTGTTAAGATAACTCATTAAGATTCATCTACAGCAATACTCTCTATTGTACTGAATGCAAAATTCATTGTAAACGAGAACCGGATATTAAATGAACAAAAGTTCTTTTGGTCTTTTATAGGATTCTCCGCTGTCCAAAAGACGACATTGAAATAAATGGCATTCCAATCAAGAAGAACACGGATGTTTCTTTTCCTGTTGGTGCCATTCATTACGACCCAGATATCTGGAGTGATCCGGAAACATTCTATCCGGATAGGTAGGGAACCAGAAAATGCTGATTCTGCTAAAAATATGATTCCAGGTGATTTGCATAGACGTTGAGCGATTGTAAAGTGAAGTATTAATGGTCATGTCGTCTAAAACACTGTCGTTACTCTTATGCTAAGGTCACACTTACACGATGTCATAGACGTGCTTATTACTAGGTGAAGATTATCGTAGTAAAAGGTATTTTATACTGTTTACAAGAACCTGATACGATGTACCGCGAGTGTATCACTAACACATTACGTTCACATCAAGTGAGACTTATGTAACTACTCCGATTTGCGTGCGTGTTTGTCAAGAAAGGGGCGTGTTCACAACGCGTGATGTAAGAGCTGCTACGTGATTAAAACGTTGATATTACGTTGTATGCGTGTTTTATACGACATAATATATCCTTATCAATTTTGGTTTCAGACACGTTACACTACTATGCAGAATTAAGTACACCGAATTTCGCGATGTTCGCGAAATGTCCGCGAACACGGTGTACTTAATTCTGCACTGTAGTGTACTTCTCTTGGCTACATGATACAATACCAGTACAGGTCCATCATGGATGTCGACGTTTCATCTCTAGTTAAGCTACTAACAGTTGTTTCTGTCGCCACCAAGCATTTCCGAAGGCAGCAAAAGCAAAAAAACGACTAAGAAAAGCAATTATGAAACTCCTATGCAGACCAAATTCTTTCTATTCATAACAGTTTGTTGCAGACAAAACAAATCTTTTCAAATCTGTAAAAGTTGACATGTCAGTAAGATTAATACGTTGTAAGCTTGTCCCTCAGGTAATACGGTCTAATGTACGCATTTTCGTTGCAGTGTATGCCCTCGCCTTCGGCTCGGGCTACATAGCTGCAATGATGATAACACCAGAATGTATTGACCTCGAGAGAAGTTTATAACTTATGTAATAATGATGACCACATATGTTTACCTGAGCACTCTTTTTCTGGCATTCTTGCTCTCTTGGGCAATACTAGAATGTGCCACTGGTATTGCGTAAAGTATATTAATAGACGCAGTTCCCGCCAAATTTCATGAACAGACCCTTTGACATGTAAGAGACTTGTAAACTGGGGGTATAGAATGGATAAAATTAATGAATCAAAAGCTGACTTTAGACATGGATATTCCATCATTGATAATATGTTTATATTACAAAGTTTTGTTCAAAGATATTTGAATACAAAAGGGGGAACATTTTATTCCGGGTTTGTAGATTTTGCAAAACATTTCATTCTGTGCAACGGAAAAATTTTTTGAACTTATTTCAATGTCATGGTCTTAGTGACAAAATGTGTAAACTTTTATTGAATATGTAATAACGCAAAGGCATGTGTTAAAAGTAACCAAAGTTTTTCGAAAACGTTCGAATTGCAACTTGGTGTCAGACAGGGATGTATTCTTAACCTTTTTCTTTTTTCATTCTTCATAAATGAACTTGCTAACCACATGGTAACTAACTGCTCAAACGGCATCCAACTCCATCCAGAAAATGTCTAAATAGTTCTTCTCTTGTTTGCAGACGACGTTGTTTTGTTTTCAAGCACCATACGTGGCCTCCAAAATCAATTAAATGAACTTGATCAATACTGTGATACATGGAAATTAACAGTTAAAAGGGAGATAACAAAAATCGTAGTCTTTGAATAAGGAGGTAAAATCTCTAAAATAGAAAAAATGGACATTTAAGGATATACGCCTAGAATGTGTTAGCTGTTATAAGTATTTGGGATTGTTGTTCACCAATGGGCTTTCCTGGACCATGCATGTCAAATATGCTGCGCTTCAGGCTCAAAAATCACTAATCCGTATGCTGAAAACAACCGATACACTATATGAATTATAAAACCTTCTTCAAAATATTTGATGCAAAAATAAATCCAATTTTGACTTATGGAGCAGAAAGTTTGGGATAAACTGATTTTCACCAAATAGAAAGAAAACACTTGTGTTTACTTCGTCTCTTCTGGGCTTTTAGTTCTGCTTCTGTGTAAAGTTAAAATAACATATTCACATATATGCACTCATTTGTCTCAACCATCAATCAACGGGTGAATAATAATTTACATAATTTAAAAAGTTGTAAATGTAGATTTCGTGATTTTAATAACAACCAATACATTGCTATCAGGCCTAGATATCTTAGGGCTTTTATGGCAGTATAAAATTTCCTATTCTTATGAAATTCTATTCCTAGGTTAGTATAACTATCTGAATTTTTTAAATAACGTCACCAACGAAATATTGTCGGAAATTCACCCTTGCAGTTCCGGATCCAAACACAACTACTTTAGTCTTTTCAATATTCTCTTTCAACCTCCATATTACACAATATTTTCTGAATACATTTATGCTGTAACTCATCCGGCGTACTCCTTAACAACAATTAAAATAAGCAGAATCTTTTCCCCCTTATGAAACACAAGTCTTAATTTCACCCGCCATATATTATCAAAGGTTTTTGCAAGGCACTTTATAATTTTTTCAACAAGAGATATTTATGAAGAAACTGTTTTCTTAATAAAACACATGCACTCTGTTAACTGCAACTTCTCGATTAAAGAAGTTTGTTTTGATAAGCACATCCCTTCGCGGGTTGTGTTTTGTCAAGTAAATACCCTTTTTCCAGCTATTATTAAACTAAACGGCACTTTGCCCCAAACTAAAATTATATTTGGCGGGACTTCTGAAATTTATATTTTATACTTCCCGGGTCGACACCGAATGCACAATATGAAGAATCTCACACACCGTTCATTCAGTCATTAACTACAAGACTTAAAGATATCTATCTTCAAACATGGTGTGAACAAAATTCGTTATCAAGCAAATGTTTGTATTGTTCAATGTTCAAAAATGATATTATTGATGAATTATATTTATCATTTGAAATCAAGAAATTTAGACGTTCATTAGCACGATTTAGATGTTCGTCTCACGACCCATCATTTCCTTCTCATTTGCCCGTCGTATTATACATTACGTTGTAAATATATTTTAAAATATTACGTTGTCCATCCAAATACAATTAAATAATCAACTCTTGTCAGCATTAGAAGTCCAACTATATTACAAAATCTTGCCATGTTCATCCATTATGCAATGCTGTATAGAAACAACTTATTATAGGTATTTATGTGTGTATTTATCCATCATGTATGTGCTATTGATCTGTGGCCTTTTCAGTATGAAATAAAGATTGATTACATACTAAACACGCCAAAAAGACATTGTTTGTAAAGTGCACTTGAATATCGTGGTAAACACTTAATGGTGTCTTGTTAAAGACGCCTTATGTTCGGAATCAACTCTTTTAGTGAACGTAACACATTCGCAATTAGCACTTCCTATTCGTACAGGTGACGGGAGCATCGTAATAACAATTTTCTCACGATAATGCTACGATAAACAAGAGTTAAGTACGATGTTACACTTACGCACCACGTGCATAGTGCGTGTATTTCACGATGTTTCCCGATGATCGCGAAAGTTTTGAGCATGTTCAAAACATTTTACCCAATCGTAGCTCAATACGACTTTCGCCGAAAAGCCACGTGCACATCAAGTTCGTTGTAAGTGTGAATGGCGTGTGTATCCAGATCATATAGGTGCATATCAAGATGAAGTTGCACGTGATACATCGCGGATGACATCGTGTAAGTGTGACCGTAGCATTAATCTTGAAGTAAAGTATTTCTATCTGCAGCAGGATTGTGTATATCAATGACCCGTTTTCGTCTCATTTCGTTTCATCTTGACAGGTAATAACATCTAACAGATCTGCCACTGTATCTACACATTTTAATTCTAATGTATATTTTAAATATATCACTTTAAATAATGATTTCATTGAAGTCCTGTTTTTAACGAAAAAGGTTTCTTCCGGAAAATCGCCCGGAAAACTTCAACTATGTGTTTCTACCATTTGGAGTCGGGCCTCGGAACTGTATCGGTATGCGACTAGCTTTCATGGAGGTCAAAATTGCCACAGCTGCCATTCTTCAGAAATATCGGTTCAAAACAGCACCAGAAACCAAGGTATTAAAAGTGATGTACATACAAAATGTAATGTTGCAAGTTTTCCTAATTTCTAACAAATATCCCACTTCGCAAAATATCAAATGTTCAGAATGTCCGCCCGTCCGTCCGTGTCATTTCGTTTCCGAAGCAGAACTTGAAAACCATTCATGATATCATTCTGAAATATCCCATGTGTATTACCCACGAACTGAAGAGGTGCCTTTTGATATTTTCAGATTTCTGAAATTTTATAATTTTCAGTGTCCATAGAAACTTGTTCAGAGACATGTTCGTTTCCGGAACACAGCTCAAAAACTCTTCATCATATCTTTCTGAAACTTTGCATGTGTGTTACCCACTAATTGAAGTGGTGCCTTCTGATATTTTCAGATTTCAGACTTTTTTTTCCGTTTCCATAGAAATCTGTTGGATTTGGACTGAACGGTAACACTTATCTGTCAAAGATTTGTTTTACAAATTATGTGGGACCGGTGGGATATGTCATCTTCTGATGACTCTTGCTATTATTTAGGCATTTCTGTACATTTCATAAAATGGTTACTTTTTGTCCTTTCATCAATATGTTATATGTGTGCTTTTTGAAGAAGGTGTCGTCACTTTCAAACACATGTTCAGCATTTCTAATCCGAGGTTCATGAAACATGTTATGTAACAGACGTACATGTATATAACGCCATGATCCAACTATACATATATCAACCGACGAAGGGGTTACTAAACTCTGTCCTGCAGATGTCTCATTATGTTGAAAAGTCCATTTGTAGTATAACCTTGAAGCTAAGATGTATTTTCCTTGCAGGTACCACCTGATCTAGAGAAGCGTGCTTACAAACCGAAGGATGGTATGATTCTGATGATTGAAGCACGATAAAGTGACAACGAACAATATATCTGCACGGGCGTAACATAGTATTGTAGACTTCATAATAATGTCAGAAATCAAGTGGAATGAAAAGGACACCCTTCGAGAATATTCACCATGAAAAATCTATTTAAAAAATCAATAAAAAATACCAGTGTATGTATTGTGTTATCAGACCCACACATTATAGTTTAATGTGTTATATATCCGATTCGGGTGACAAGTTCCTATGAAATTCTTGCAACATTGTGCGCCATTTTTGGTCTCAACATGCATATAGCCCAATGAAAATATCATTACAAAATCAATAACTGATATCAAAGAAGTTAATGTACATGTGTAACCGAGTCACCGACTGACATGTTTGGCGGTTCTGCTAATTAGGACATAACGTCTCCTAATCATGACTAAATATCTCCTAATTAGTAGTTAATCATTGTACATTTTTTAGGTTTGATCAGCTTATTTCTAATAAAAATTTGGATTTTTGCTTCAAACTTAATTTGAGCAGTGTTGAAAATAATTTAAAACACTTTTTTTATTATTAAATTTTAAAACTTATCACCAGGGTAATTTTATAGTAAGATAAATCTATATATTACTGTAAAAGATGATCAATTCAGTTGAAAACACTCTTACAAGAGAATATAAGATATCAATTATGTTCGATAACATGGAGGTGTAATATGATGTGGTTTATTTATGTGACTGTGGTTGCTTGAAAGTGGCATTGAAATAAAGTCAAACTCTCAACCAGTATGTGTCGGTTTCTATGTTAAACGATTCAACAAACTCATGGAAGAAGGTAGACCGACGTCTTAATTAAGAAATACAGTTCGCTGTACCCCAATGTGTTTTGTAATAAAGTATAGTTTTGCCCTGAACTATTATAGTTAAAGCACGTTAGTCCGAGTGCTTTGACTTAATAATAGTTCAGGGTTCATTGTCCCATCGCTAATTTTGACCGGCTGCAGAAGTTGCAAAAGATGGAAAGGAGTACACGCTTTATTGGTTGCGATGTAAGAGTTCAAACGGCTGAGGCGAGTCGACGTTACGTTACCATGGGCACACTTGATCACGAGGGAGCAGCGTGGAACAGCGGGAAGGTCATTCGATTGTTACGTCATCAAAATAACTATAACTTTATTGTCTGATAAAGTACTGTTTTTTCGATTGTTCTAACCGCTAGGCAGAGTGATACATGTTTCTGGGTCGGTACCCTGGTTGTTTTTTAAAACTCTGAACGTTAAAACCAAGAACAACTAGGATTGTCACAGGCAATACTTAGGTCTTCAAGACTTCTGCTTGACCTAGAACTATATGTTGGACTCTCGGTTATTCATCAGTTTCTCTGCTTTAAAATTCTCCAAAGAAGGTACCCCTCTGAAAATGGAAAAATCACGTATTAATGGACCCCTACATGATCTTTCTCACGATTAAGACAAAACGGTCAACATTTTCATAATAAGGTGTAACATAGGAGATGTTATACTTTGATTTCCACATAAGTAGATGATATCATCATTAAGATTGCATACATGATTAATACGTCATGTTCTTCTGAATATTCAGAAAAATATTCAAAAATGCTCATTTTCGGACCCCTAGACATCGTTCGCGATGTTCGAGGCTTAACTATCAACTTTTTGATGAAAGCGGTCAATCTAAAAGTTGTTCTTCTTGAAATTGTGCATACGTAGGTGTATGTAAATTTTCAATAGCATAAGAAGTTGAGCAGTTATGAACCTTTCAATTTTGTTGAAAATGGCGATTTTCGAAAAATGACAATCTTCTATGACTTGTCACACGTGAACTATGACAGACACATGCTTGAAAGTTAGTGTCCTTAATAAAATGATGTCTCTCCTTCAAAATGAGCTATTAAACATGTTTGTATCTTCAGTGGTTTGCGATCAAAAATTCTTCTAAAAATATGCCCCTCAAAAGTTATCAAAATCACGAAATTTCATATCTTTGGGAAAATGTTCAATTTGTGATCTAACTATCAGTTTTTACATGATAAAGATCTGAAAGAAAAATGTTAGGTAATGTATCTGCATCCGATTGCAATAAGTAACTTTGAAATATCTTTATTTGTAACAGAGGAACGTCCCTTTGAACTTGAACCCGAAATTCGAACTTATATCAAAGGACCATGTTCAAGGGCAGATAACTGAAATTCTAAGATGAAATTCAAAATTCGGCCACAAGAGCCCTCTTTACAATTCATTTATCTTCATAATAAGCTATCATACATAGCTGTATTCATAAAACTGAGGGAGGAGTACATTTTCAAAGACGCGTACCCTAAAAACCGCGAAAGTTCACCAACAATTCAGTTTTTTCGAAATAGCAAAAAATCTATATATACGGCCGAAAAAAAAGTCCTTAACCTTTTTGATGGGGAATGTTTTTGCCCACATTTTGGTGAAAGTTTGGTGAAATTATCTTTCTTAGTTTTCGAGCTATTAAGGGTTGAAGTTTTGACTTCAAGGGGAGATAACTCAAGAAAGAAGACGTTATTTTTGAGAGAATGTCATTTGCTATCATCCTTGAAAATTTCATGCAAATCAGTCCAACCGTTACTTCAGCATTTTCCGTACAAGAAAATTACAAATAATAATAATGGAAAAGAAAAAAACAGGATAATAACAATAGGTCTTCTGACTTTCGTCTTGAAGACCTAATAGATACGGAAGAGAGGTTTTAGTATACTTTGAGGTTTTAGTATAGAGGTTTGAGTATATTTAGAGGTTTTAGTATACTTAGAAATTTGAGTATATTGACAAGATTTAGTATACCTCGAGGTTTAAGTATAGAGGTTTGAGTATATTTAGAGGTTTTAGTATAGAGGTTTGAGTATATTGACAAGTTTTAGTATACCTCGAGGTTTGAGTATATTGACAAGTTTTAGTATACTTAGAAATTTGAGTATATTGACAAGTTTTAGTATACTTAGAAGTTTGAGTATATCGAGAGGTTTCAGTTTACTTAGAGGTTTTAGTATACTTAGATTAATCTAGGCATATAGCTGCAACTGCAACTATAGCATGGTAGAAATTGTCGTGTTTGACATGATAAACACTGATCACGGCAGTTACTTGATATTGCTCATAATACGTATTCACATATGTCTGATCTTGTATTTCCAAGTGTGTACAATGTGATTGTATGAATACTTGTACAACTTGACGTTTGTTAATATGAATTTATTTTGTATATGTAAACAGAGTGTGCTTGGTTATATTAATGTTCCAAAAGAGAATTTCGGATATTATTATGCAGTTATTTTGCAATATAAGAGTCATCCTTATAATTCAGAACTTATTTTTCCAAAAGGAATACTATAAGATTACACAAATTACAAATCACATATTAAAGTTATATTACCCACTATATTCAAATGTCATGACACTTTAAATGCATTTCTTGAAAAAAATACATTAGTGTTCTATTTCATATGGTCAAAAACACAAGCATTACCGCAGACGTAGTTACAATTTTAACAAACTCATTTAATGCTGGCAAGACTGAATTTAGTTATTCATTCCAAACTGTTACTGGTTGATTGTACCACGTTATGTAACCATGAATTATTGCTATTTGCAAATGTTATTAATTACTAATTAACGAAAGTATACCGAAGAATTCAAAACGTATACTGATTTCAATACACAAACTCAATTTTCAGAATCTGTCGATGTGTTCAGCTTATACAGTGTATTCCCGTTAATCCGGACTCCAACAGTTCAAACTTTTTTCAAATAGTTTTAATTCTTCATGCGTGACCTCAATCTTGATGAGAATGGTGCCTTGTACATCGAAATGAAATATAATTTGCATGAATGGTTATAAGAACAATAAAGTAATCTTACCCTCAAATATTATAACGCTACTAATACCGATGGAAATCTGGAGATGGGAATTAGAAATACATGCCATTAAGATAGAGAGCATATTAAACATGGCTATGTTCCAGGTCACAATTTCTGCAAAAGTAAAAATCCGTGTACGAGCCAACAACATGGGGCCAGACACCAATTGCTAATTATTTGACACTTTCATGTGATTCACGCGTGGATCATGCAGGAGCTAATACAAATCAAGTAAAATACCTTCCGTAGACTTAGTCTCTTAGTTTATGCAGGTTATCAACACTGATAAGAACATTAACTGACACAACACTGATAAAGCCGTTTGTATTGTAGATTGAAGCGTGTTGATAAACCTCCCAACTAGCCTTTTAAATGTAGAAGTGACACAGTTATAACGTTATGGTCCACGGGTTGTCTAACTGTGCTGTTCCAATTATATATAAAACATTTCTCGTTTTTTGAATAGTGCTAAATAGGTAATCTGTGTATTGATTTAACATGTATGTGTACATCATGATAACACACGACCATGTGCTAGATTTTCGAGCCGATAGTAACAAGACAGTGTTAATGTATGCCACCTTTGCCTATCTTATAGCGAACAGACCTTTATAAATTCAAAGCCTCATGCTCGTTGCTGACTTTTAGGACACTTCTGTACCTTTAGCAGAAGCCTGTTGATATGTGAACATGGAGAACTGATGATAGAAGAAACATGAACGCCTCAACAGACAGACGATGTTGTGGGTCATGGCAACCCACGATGACTCTCAGCCTCTCCTTCATGTTTGCTTACACCTCATACATGGCCATACAGAGTCTTCAGAGCAGTCTCAATCAGGAGGCGGGACTCGGAGTTGTCTCCCTTGCATGTCTTTATGGGACCATAATATTATCTGGGATCTTCACACCGTCCATACTGAGGATCGTTGGTTCTAAAAATGCTCTTATACTTGCCATGGTTTGCCATGCACTGTACACAGGCAGCAACTTCTACCCCACCTGGGCTACGCTGGTTCCATCCTCCATCCTGTTGGGTGCTATAGCTGGACCCATGTGGACAGCCCAGGGTCTGTATATCACTGATAGTGGCGAATCAATGGCTGGATCTGCAAAGGATACTTTACATGCTCAGCTATCGAAACTAAATGGAGTGTTTTTCATGTGTTACGAGTCCACTCAGATCACTGGAAACCTCATTTCCTCATTGGTTCTGACTCAAGGAAACTATACGAAGTCTATGAACAACACTTGTGGAGCAGAGGACTGTCCATCGGAAACATCTGGTGATGAAATAGTTGAACCAGCCTCTGAAAAGATATACATCCTTCTCGGTGTCTTCTTAGCTTGTGACTTGATTGCAGTCGTTCTGGTTGTCCTTTCTCTGCCTCCATTACAACAGGATATCAAAGGTAGCACATCTCCTGGTACGGCTCAAGAAGCTCCAGCAGTTGGACAGATCCTCTTGTCCTGGTTTACAGCTCTGTCGGATCCTAAACTTGTCGGACTTGTTCCCTGTTTTGTGTCGTTCTCAATGACTGAGGCAGTTCTTTTTGCAGATTTCACCAAGGTAATTAATGTTTTCTGTTTATCAGTAACACTGTTGTACAATGAATTAGATGTATTTGTTAGACATGCTCTCATCCTACACTGTTCATATATATGGTGTTTAAGATTTACCATTTCTACTTCAAAATATACATATGCATTATTGTTCATTATATTCATATAATTATATTCGTCATAAGTATATCCTTTTTGTCGAGTATTCATACAGTCTAGCTTGAATACGATACGTCAACGGTTGAAGTTGTTGTTTCAATGAGTAGAAACGTAGTAATTAAGTAGTATTCAGGTTAAGTTTGAAAAAAAACTACATTTCATACGTACAGTTTAAATACAATGGTTTCCAAAGACACGGACTCTATATCCTACTACATTTCGTACTATAAAACTGGTGATAAAATAAAATATCTGGCCTCTCCGAAAAACATTTTATTTTTAAAATTTCTTTTGCCGATGAGTCTATAATTATGAACTTATTGTGTTCATTCATAAATATTTCGGATAGGTACTACTGACTCCTTTGTAATTTGATTTGTAATTATACCATTGTCCTCCCTACTAACAAATCAAAATTGGATTATGTTTAGATGTGTGTATTTGTATATTGATTAAATCTTATTTTAACATTTTGCCTTTTTAAAAGTTGAGCGAAAACGTCTGACTGACATAGGAATCCAATTTTGTATTTGATCTTCATTGAGGGAGGCGAGAAATTGTTTAACTTTTTGTGTACGTTTTCAGTACATTTATGGATATAACATACTCTCCTCTTTGTATGAGAAGATTGCAAATTTAAAGCAATTCCATATTATAAATCGGATGGTTCATTTCAGTCCTTCGTAAGTTGTACCCAAGGAGTCGGGATGCTCGGGTTTGTAATGGCGGCTTATGGACTGATGACGTCACTTGTGTCCACAATCACAATACGAGCTGTGGAATATACAGGGAGATACTTCTTTTTCTGTCTGGCCTTCTGCAGCGACTTTGCTGTCTTGATAGCTATGTTGTTATGGGAACCGGATAAAACAACTTTACTGCCATTATTTTTTCTCGCTGCTACGTCGGGCATCGCATCAGGGGTATTTCATACTCAGCTTAATTGTAAGTTGTTTAAAATATTTAAGAAACAGATTTGAATAAGTGATACATTTGATGCTGTTATCAAGAAAAAAACTGATAAATTTACACCTAATACTAATTACTAATACGTAGTTGTTCATATAATTTATTCTAAAATTCAGACAGCGCACAACTGAATTTGAATTTCTCATTGAAACTTCTAAAAGGGTAGTCATTAAGCCACCCATTTGCAAGGCAAGTACAAGGAGGCCTATGGCAGGAGATATTATTATTGTAAGCATCTTGGGAGTGATCAAATTAATGCCGGGAAGAATATAAATGTAAATGCAAAATATGGAAAAATATTTTATTTTGGCAATCATTACCAGTTGATTTACTTATGAAATTCAGAACATTGGAAGGTGTGCATTAATTTTGCTTTTCATACTTATAGCTGCGACAAAATGTTTATTTATGGAAACATTATTCATAAAATTCTTTAAAGGTTAGAAGAAATGTGGTTATTATTTTGGATAAACACATGTAATGTGGTAACAAAAACCATTTTAACATATACATGAACAGTACATGAATTTAAACTTTAAATCATTCATACAAGTATTTAACATGAAACAAAATGTAAGTGTGACTATGAAGCATAATTGCTCAGAGCTTACCATATGACCGTAAATAGAGTATATATGACATTATTTAGACCCACTTCATGTGTGTTAGATACGAATTTTATGTGAAATATTTCATTCTGCAGGTGTTGTTGGAATAATGTTTCCAGACAACAAAGGACCAGCTTTTGCTAATTGCCACACCTGGATTGCTGCAGGATTTACCGTCGTGTTTGCATATGGAGGATTCCTCTGTGTACGAACCAAAGTGTACATCTCTATAGGCGTTCTGGTATTGGGCGTAGCAGGATATACAGCAGCGGAAATCATGTTTGCAAGAGAACAAGCTCGTGCCAGAGAAATAGCAAAATCTACCACAGATATTACAGAACATTCAACACACTTGTAGGTTCTGCTATTATGAAATAGCTGGTTTTGCAAAATGATCATCAAGACACTGACTCAAGTACATTCATCAATGTATTTCGATTTAAAATTTTCTCATCAGGAAGTCTGTATAAGCAGTAAACTATAAGCAGTTAATATCAACTGAAGTATGGTACGTTACCACATTTAATGATTGGGACATCACAGGATGTAGCACAGAAGGATCACAGCGGGATAATGCTTAAACGAAATGATATAAAGTTTAACATTATATGTATGCACTGGAAATATAGTACAGTAACATTGGTCATCTTAACTCATGACAAATCTGTGTAAAACCATAATTATATATATATATATATATATATATATATATATATATATATATATACAGAGAGAGCGAGAGAGAGAGAAAGAGAGAGAGAGAGAGAGAGAGAGAGAGAGAGAGAGAGAGAGAGAGAGAGAGAGAGAGAGAGAGTGAGAGAGAGAGAGAGAGAGAGAGAGAGAGAGAAATTGTTTATTTTTGTCTCATCTCGTACATTTAAAAATATTTCAATAATACATACATTAAAAAGGCTACAAGAGACAATAAATTAAGATCTCATATAATACTATAATACATATAATTGGGGGAAAAACAAAACACACAGACACACATATGTATACAATACATATATATACGCAAATACCCATACATTAGTACATTAGTGCATTAGTCCCTGTCTACACCACATACATGTACATACACATACCCATACATTAGTACATTAGTATATTAGTATGCACATACATGTATACACTACACACATATACGCACATATCCATACGTTAGCACATTATACATACACACATACTAAGATACATGCATACATACATAAGTACATGTATACAATACATACATATACGCACATATCCATCCATTAGTACAATAGTACCTGTCTACACCACATACATACACATACCCATACATTAGTACATTAGTATATTAGTATGTACATACATGTATACACTACACACATATACTCACACATCCACGCGTTATCACATTATACATACACACATACTAAGATATACACATACACACATACATACATCATGCATACATACTCTTACTCCCTTCAAACTCTCATATTTACTCAACATCATTCATCAGGTCCCAACATCCAGCCATACATACTCTAAAATGGTGTCTTTATACTGTTTGTGCAAACGTCAGCAACATCGTGAAGAAAATACAAAGAGGTGAAAAAGACTATAAATTTAAACGATATTTTATTATCTTATATCCTATCACTAATACAGACCTACATTACTATCTCAATGGTGGAATATCGGTCATTTCCTGTTACTCGACAGCAGATAGTACACTCTATTCACCTGATGAAGGAGTAAGCATATACACCGAAACGTAGTGCATGTTAACAATTAGACGTCATCAAGTAAATCTTGTTTTAGTACAATTTGTATTTGTCTCAGGGATATATTTTGAACAGGTCGCTCAATCAATATATATCTCGCAGACATAATGATAATCAGAACTACAAATAGTGCCAACCCATTGAAAGTCAAGATTACGAGCTACAGTTCCACATTGGCGATCAGCAGGCAGTACTTCATAACGGTTGTCGTAGGTCAGAGGGGTCCCATCTAGCCAGCTTGTCAGGTGTAGTCCAATGTCGATGGCATTTACTGTGGGGAAATATGAGGTTTTATAACATGCACTTGCCATTATAATATTATAGTTTCAATAATAGATCCTTGACTTTTATTATTGAATTAACTTTTGAAAACTGAGAGGAGTGAGGGTACATTAGGTCCTTGCTGAATAATATATACTAAATATCACAAATATATCATCCTATTCACCATTTGTAAATAAATACTAGGACTCTATACAATATAAATTAAAAACGTATTGGTTTTTATTATTTTTTCGATTTTATTCAGATCTAAATTGTGAGCACAAATGTATACATTCTTCTGAAGGACGTGTATAAAATTTAATTCTCATAAACATAATTAATTGACTTACTAAAGATGTGATTTATAGACTTCCCAGCTGCTTTCAAGAGATCAGACTTCTCCTCTGTATCGAGTACAACAAGTCGCCCACCGGGACCATAGGAGCGACATTTTGTCTCATTGGCTTCGGCCCAGCTCTTGGTGTCATCCGAGAAAAGCACACATGGTCCATTTGATGCCAGCAACTGGAAGCCTATTTCGACTGGACACCATTGGGATCCACCTTGGGAATAGGAATCAAACAACAACCTTACGGAATCATGTTTAGCATTGTTAAGTGGCCTATAACACTGTTACTAAATGCATACTATGTATCATCAAACGGTTAACACAAACCTAAAACGGAAAGGTTTGCATTGGTATATTCTTTGGATTTAAAAAAAAAGAAACGAGGTAGATTGGTAAGATCTTACGTTTCCGGATAGTAGTACCAGAGTTTAGGAGGAGACATGGCAGGTGCGTGTTTGATGAAGAGAATGGTGTAGAACTGGCACTGTGGTTGGTTCGGCTGGATGCTTAGGAGTGATGTGGAGACTCCAGGCGTCGTTACTTGAGCATATTCAATAAAGTTGCTTTCTGTCCGCCAACCAGCACTGTTAGAATAGATAAAATGTTTTGAGGATTGGCATGACTATACATATATGAGCTAGCCATTAAATGGAAGTTAAGGATCCCGAATTCACTGCAGCAACATCAGTTAATAGTGTTATAATAGTGTGAAATAATCACATTATTTTCATTAGGTCTTGAACACAAAGTCTTAAAGTCCAATTGTTTTATCCGGTTTTCGGTTTTCACATAAAGATATCAATACTCCCCATCAATTGACATTATATTTCGACCAACATAATTTTGCTGTTTTTATCGTACAAGTTTTGGACAACAGTCTTCGCATTTGAAGCACCATGTTAAACTGTGCGTGATAGACCAATCGAAAGCTGAATTTATTTCACAGAAAGCAGGAACAGCATAATAGAACTTTTGTTATGTGTCCTTAAACAAGCTTCTCTTCAAAATATCCAAGCTTTGAAGGACATTTAGAAGTTGATGACATAATAAGCAACTTCTTTATTGTTAATATACACGATGTTTCGGGGTATATGCTTACTCCTCCATCAGGTCTAATGAGATGTCCTGATATTAATGACACAAGTCTATAGAGACGAAGTTATCAACAAAATCTAGAAGAAAACAAAATATTAAAATGTTCTGATTTTCTAATCTTTCGAAGGGTAGTTTCTTTGGAGAATTTATGTTATTAATATGATGAAGGTAATAACATTATAACTCATTTACAAACATATTTTCCAAAACACTCAATCTTACATTATCATGGTTTATGCGTTTCAAAGAAAATTCCCCCTTTTTAAAAAAAAGTTTGAAAAACCATTTCTTCTTAAAATTAATATTGTAATAGAATTGATTTATTCGTATGTGCAATTTCAAGAACAACATCTACTTTGTTCCACCTTAAAAACAAATCAGTTAATAGCTACAAATTTATGCCTGAAAAGAAAAAAAACATGGTGTAGGGATACAAACTGTGCATTTTTTTAGTATCCTCACGCAGATACAAAGGGTGACAACCATGTTGGCAATCTAAATAATGTTTTATATTTTATGCTACACATTATTGTTTACAGGGGGCGAATATAAAATATTTCCCCTGATCCGCTTGCAGTGGACTTAATGGAACAAAACTTGGCACAGTTATTAGTGTTACTTCACATAGCAACCACCAAGAGTAACATATATCTCTCGTCGTTTTATTTAAGAAATAGAAGACGAGCTGGCGTGCTATATCGTTCAATTAAACATAACAGGGAGCATACAACACGAAGCACAAAAACGAGTCTTCTATTTGTGTGTTCCCTTCAGAAATGACTTCATTGTTGGAAATAGACGGCGATCAGATGGTGCAAGGTCGGGAGAGTTAGGAGAGTGAGGAAGGATTTCCCACCCACAGGACCGTGCCTGTGTCTGTGTAGCCATCCCCCGTGTTGATTCAACATAAATAAAGTTAAAGGTACATCAAATGTTTTGTTATAAATGATGTTACTTTATCGAAGAGTACCGACTGTTACCGACATATTTTTGATGATAGTGAACAGAGTATATTGACGATATGAAGGTAAAAGTAGTGATTTCTGATCGAAAACCGGACAAAACATAGCGATTGACGCCTGCCAATCAAACGTAATTTTTAAATCTTATTTATAACAGACAAAATGCCAAATTTGAGTTGACAATGTTCATTGTGTAATATAACTACTGTACATGTAAATGGGACGTGCAGTTTTGGTTTCTTCACATAAACAGCACATATGGTGTGTTGATACGCATTAAAGCCATATACTTTATTAAAACACAATGGATTCATCTTTGATTTCATATGAATGACACCTTCAAACCTTATAAACTCCAAATTATATTTGTTCTATATCATCTGTAGGAAACCATTTCGTCTTTATAAACCAGGGGGTTTCCAAAACTGAGCCCTCTCTAATAGAAGCCAATGACTGTCTAAACGGATGTTATTTACCGAATATAGTAGCCAAAAGGCTCTAAGGCTACATAGCTGTTTGTTAAGATCATCAAAATAGTCTGAGCCCCGATTACTATAAGATATAAATTGAATGGTTCTTGAGATATCTTGTTGACAAGCTTAACACCCAAGGTCACATTCCGAAATATTCTTAGTAATGCTGTGACCTCGGAATGAGAATGATGTAATAGTCACCAAGATATTATCCCGTAGTCTAATCCAGATAATCCAGATAATCGTTTTCAAAAGATCCTTCTCACAAGTTTACCTTGCAAGATCTCAAACCGAAAACATATCCAATTTTTAATTAGCCCTTCTATGAGACGTCATGTGTAAACTATAAAGAGAATCTACTCAATGGTTCTTGAGATATCCTGCTGACAAGAGTAAGGTGAAGGAGAAATGAAGATTAAAGTGACAAAACTTGGACGAGGTGTTACCATCACTATGTTGAAACTACATGCAAAATAGAACAAGTTTCCAAATTAAAAGTACTCGATCGTTATTCCATGTTTTACTTAAGGGGATACTCTACCAAATACTGTATCACCGTTTCACGTTAAACGCGGGGAATAATCAAACTCATGTAGTAGTCAAATAATATAAGTGTTTCATTGTCAATATTTTGCAATTGTATTCACGTTTAATCATATTTCCTTCTCAATGTTGACAACGTAGCATAAATTGATACAGCCATACACATATTTACTGGTAGATAGGTATGAGTCAGAAAGTATCCCTTTACCATTGAGTCCTATGACCCGGAATAAGTACAACAATTGACTAAAATAACTACCTATCCACACACATGGCTTAGGGCCACCAAGCAGTATACCAGAAGCATTGTTATGACCATGTCAGTCACTATGAAACTGCTCTTCTCTCGAACTATTATTGTTTTTCTGATAATACAGTGTAAACATACTGTGTGGTTTTCAGTTCGATATATACCTTCAGCAAATGAATAAAAGACAACACACTTCCGACATGGCTATATATAGAAGTCTAGACTGTAGATGATAGTCATCTTACACTGACACCCGTTTGACTATTTCATACCGCAAAACATAAAATATTTCAACACTGACATAAAAAAAAGGTTTCTGAACATATACTAAAATGTACATCTACAGATGATCCAAAATTGTATCAATACAGACTACATGAGGATTGAAACAAGATGATTGCCATGTTAAATTCTGTTTAATTACAAAATGTTTTTAACACTTACTGACCAAATGAATCTTGCGGAATGAGAGTTTAAGAGTCACATTAACTGAAAGATTAGCAAGACAAACTTCATCAGTATTAAGACATATCCTATAGCGATGCTTAACGGTGTGAAGTTGAGTAGGCGGACGAGGCAAATTCATCGACGCAATGGTCATCTGGTTCTGGCAACTGAGCGTGATATTTTGATGCAAAATAAGAAATACATATGTTATATCACCTGCACTACTACGTCGATCACTAGAATGTGCATTCCACCCCCCAAGTACTCACGCTTGCTCTTTCACAAACCTTAGCCATTTTGAATGTTGTGTGAGATATATTCGGGAAAAAAATAAAAATCCGGAATCCACGTATGAACGTTAATGCTAGTTAACCAAACGAAATTAAATCTTCTTTCACTTTAGATTCAATTTTGATTCAGCCATGTATTGCTGTATGTAACACGCTGCAATCTCCCGTATTAAACAACAAATATACATTAGATTTGTGTAAATATTAAAGAAAAACTTGTTAATTTTGTAATTTTAAATCTTGTTTTGTGCCTATCGAAGTATTACGCTGTCCTATGGTACGCGAGTTTATACAATTTACTGTTGTTATAAGAATTGATAAAAAATACTTTGGCTCTTTTCCACATTACTGAATGGCAAATGTAAAGATATGTATGTTGTAATTAGTTAATTACAACTGATCAACATAATGTTATACAGACGAGCGAGTGTATCGTTACAGGATGCGAGGAAATACTTAACAAAGAGTTACTTTGACATGACAAAGAGTCAAAAGGTGCCACAAAACAGGAGCTTCCTGGTCTAGTTTCGCCGCCATAACAGATGACCTGAACATGACACGCAAACCAATCCATTAGCATATCCACGGCATACTTTAGAATGTATATATGCAAGCTAATGATATGACTGCCTATCACAAGGAATTTAACTGATAGATAGTATATGGAAATTGTGCTGACACGTTATATATATATTGATTGTGGGCCAGGATGTGAGACCTGCAATGACTCAAATTGTAATCCCTCGTAAATGGTGTATTATGTGCTAATCAAGCTAACCACTTGTCACTTACCAATCAATCAACCTATATATTCGCCATGTTGAAAATGCTCCACACTGTTGAAAAGACTTGTAAAGAAGTCGAAATGCGACGCATCCAGTCATCATTAAAATGATATCTACAGCAAGTGTCGTCTGAAGTATTTTATATATATGTATATGTATATATATATATATGTGTATATATATATATATGTGTATATATATATATATATATATATATATATATATATATAGACAAGTTGAGTTGCTTCTCACGTGAAGTAAGGTTATATATAGAAAAGAGTATCCTGGTCTAGTTTCACCAGCATATTTAATAACAGTTGACCTGAACATGACACGCAAACCAATCCATTAGCATATCCACGGCCTACTTTGGAATGTATATATGCAAGCTAATGATATGACTGCCTATCACAAGGAATTTAACTGATAGATAGTATATGGAAATTGTGCTGACACATTATATATATATATATATATATATATATATATATATATGTTCCAACAATATATATATAAAAGATGAGTTGCTTCTCACGTAAAGTAAGGTTATATATAGAAAAGAGTAACCATCAGATGCTTTTGACTGGATCAATCTTCTTTAATACAATACAATGAGTTCATTTCGACCGGTGTATTGGTCTCTTCAAGTATGGTCGACATATGGAAGATTGCATAGTTATCTATGAACAAAAACAATAGCATGTTGTAATGCTCAACATCTTAACACGTCAGTGTATTGACACCAAAATCAGTCATTGTCTTTCAATTACGTATATGAATTGCCTCGAGGTAACAAATTGGGTTATTCTCCAATTCACAAATTACAAATTTAACTTTAGAGACTAAAGAAGCATTTTTTATTGATAAATACTGCCCATCACTGAAAAGTTAATTCACACGAGAAATTGATTGATTACAACTGTGTATGTGTATGTATATATATATATATATATATTTATATATATATATATATATATATATATATATATATATTATACACAGAGCAAGACGTTTGTTGATTGCCTTGACGTTATTAGCAACCTCTGTTGCCAAAGCAGACTATTTGGTTACCAACCATTTGTATATTGACTATAACACTACTGCTATGCTTCGAACAATTATTCCCCAAAGAAGCTTCGCAACAAGAAGCAGAAATATGCATATTGGAATATAACGTATTGATTATGAAAGTTTATGTACGTCTTCAGTGCATTATCTAAAATTGCTTATATACTTCTCTCTATATATATATCCATCAACCATGGTCATATTGTTTGTGGATTTAAGGGAACGTCTCAAAGTTATTATACTCAACGTGTGTAACTCAAAGTACTCCTTACTCCTAACCTCCATTCAGAAGCTAAAGCCGCACTCACGTTAAAACTGACCACTGTTCACGTGGACTGCACGCTCACTCGACTCGTTAGTTGTTTCATTACATCCGTCTATACAGTATCAAAACAAAAACTAAACTATAATGATAGTTTTAGAAAACGACTTTTTAATTAACATTATGGGGTAACGCGTCCAAAGATACACATCGTCTCGTCTCTCATCCATTTCCAGTCTTCATTATTTCATAATTATGTCCTCAGTAAAAGGTTATCTGCGAATTACATTCATGAAATGTCACTAATCGTCCTCGCCGACAGAGTGGTGAACAAAATCACCATTGAGAGCCATCATTACAAACTGAAGCTCAACGTGTCCAATCATCATTGTCCTAGCTGAATGGTGGTTGGAGGTTCAAAAAGTCGGTCTGCAAAAGCTTGTTTACCTTACTTTTCGTACGTGTTAAGCCTCAGCAGTGAACAGGTTGATCAATCAATATATATCTCGCAGACATAATGGTAAACATAATGGGATGGAACGCCAACCCATTGAAAGTCACGAAAACGAGCTACAGTTCCACATGGCCGATCAGCAGGCAGTACTTCATAACGGTTGTTGTAGGTCAGAGGGGTCCCGTCCACCCAGGTTGTCAGGTGTAGTCCGATGTGGATGCCGTTCACTGTGGAGAAAATATGGGGTTGTAACATGCATTTGCTAAAACAATATCATAATAGTTTCAATAACAGGTCCTTGACTTTTAATATTTAATTAAATTATGAAAAGAGGAGTGAGGGTAAATAAGGTTCTTGCTGAAAAACATATACTAAATATCACAAATATATCACACATTCAATGATTATCAATAACTTAAGCTAAATTTCTGAAGGATTTGTATAAAATTTAATTCTCATAATCATTCACTTACTAAAGATGTGATTTATAGACTTCCCAGCTGCTTTGAAGAGATCAGCCTTCTCCTCTGTATCGAGTACAACAAGTCGCCCTCCAGGACCATAGGATGGACATTTTGTCTCATTGGCTTCGGCCCAGCTCTTGTAGTCATCCGAGAAAAGCAAACATGGTCCATTTGATGCCAGCAACTGGAAGCCTATTTCCACTGGACACCATTTGGATCCACCTTGGGAATAAGCATCACACAATAGCATGATGGATATCATGTTTAACATTGTTAAGTGACACATGGGACAATTACGTGGAAGGTAATGTCCGAGTAACTCTCCATTCCTTAAAAATAATGGAGCCGAGGCCCATTATTTTAAAGGAATGGAGAGTTACGAGGATATTACCCTACTTAAATTACACTCTTTTATCAAAATTACTTTAAAAAGTTAAAGACATTAAATTTCTACATAAAAAATATGATGTGATCTGTAACTCTCCATTACTGAAAAATAATGGAGTGAAAGAACAATAGGATGACGTGTAATTTAAATAATGTATCATCAAACGTGATTGACATCAATGTAATGAAGAAAATTGGCTTTGACATATTTTATGAAAATGTCTTAAAAAGAAATGTTGGAAATTGGTAAGATCTTACGTTTTGTTGGATAGTAATACCACATTTCAGGAGGAGACATGCCAGGGACGGTTTTGATGAAGAGAATCGTGTAGAACTGGCACTGTCCAGTGTTGGAGTTGTATGTGAAGGCAGCACAGGCATCTGTTGTTAAGCACTCGAGAGCACAGCGGTGAATACTCCTGAATGGTAGGTTCGGCTGGATGCTCAGGAGTGATGTGGAGACTCCAGGTGCCGATACTTGTGCATATTCAATAAAGTTGGTTTCTGTACGCCAATCGGCGCTGTTAGAAAAAGTAAACAAAATGCTCTTTCGATTTTTCGGATTTCATGAAATGAAAGCTGATAAACCCGAATTTCAACTCCCTCTCTCTTTTAAAACTAAGTTATTGATCAACACCCGCGTGATTGCTTTCATTTATAATACGTTTAAACAATTAACGAGCAGAATTGTCATATCTAATGTGATCATACATAAGCACAGTAATTATAGAACTTGTGATGAAGGGTACGTTTCTAAAGATGCTTATCGCTTATCGCATAATCTAGTTTCACATGGGATGTTGTATCATGCGTTAATGATATAATAGATCAGACAAACACAGAAAACTGGATGTAACAGTAAAATGTATTTTGGGGATCAGAATAAATTGAACTAAAACTTACCTTAACACGAGGCCAAGGAAAAACAAACTACAGACGAAAAACATGTCTGTTATCTGATGAAATGCCGTCTAGTACCGACTATTGCAGCAAAATTCATTATCAGGGAAGAAGATTAAATATTTTTATAAATGTTACATTCATAATAATGACATAATGAAATGAAGGGAAGCTCCATAATTTATTCATTATAGAAATTCAAGATTAAGATGCAGTACGGTAGGAACAAATATATATGAGAACATGGTATTTGCTGAACAAAACACGGATTAAGAAACCATCAAGCCAGGCTCAAACTTATAATTGATCATTAATATTCATGTTTCTTCTGTAAGTATTGCCAATTTCCAACAGCAAATTGTTAAACAGCTGTCAAATACCAAAGTGAATCTTCTTTTGGGAAACATATGTTGCAGTATCTAAGATGTGTGATGTTTGAGTTGCAGATTCCAGGGATTGTTTACCTTTAAATTATGTTTTATCATTTGTTTACACTTAACATTACACTTATATTGACATGATTGTTTCTTAAATAGCTGTCCTTTTTCATTTTTCAATTTGAGAAGGCACATTGAGCTATAATCCTGTTAACATTATATCAGACATAAGACGATCTGAATATTTTTTTACGTAAGTAGAATGGACCTTCTCGTTAAAAAAGCGTTAATGAATGTATTTTCCTTGGGGAATGACTTCAACGCCCCTACTAAAACATTAATGAGTTGATGGGAAAGTATACAAATCAGAACAATGTAAAGTAATGTAAAAAGCGCTGAATACTCGTTTCAAAATGGCAAATGGGGGATTTCACAAGTATATTAATTCAGTGAAATGACTGCCCATCAAGGCTAAATAGTCTCAAACGCCAACTCAGTTCGAACTAATAAAGACTTCTTTTGTAATAAATCCTAACATTTTGCAATGTCAATGTGTGGTGTTTTTTCTCTTTTTAATTCTTGTTATTCTTTTATTCGGATAGTATTGCAATACAGCATTAGGATGATAATATTAAAGAGCTCCTATTAAGATATAACGAGTTGGCATGGAGAGACGTTCAGGTATTGCAGAAATATCAACGAATACATAGTTTAGACTTAGTATATTGAGCATATATAGTGTTGGACTGGTATACATTATTCATGTGTAAAGTCATGGCCCATATGAGGGTAAACATTTTCAATATAAGAACATGAAGATTTTCTGGATAACAACTTCTTTAATGTGAAAATGCACGACATTTCGGAGTACATACTCACTCCTTCATCAGGTGGAATGTAAGGGAATAACAAAATATGGTTTATTTTCAATTTATATTTTAGGCATAACTATATATGTATATTAAAGGGAGCATAGCTAACGTCAAGCCATTCTCACAACGTCACCGGCGTAATGAAAACGTTTCCAAATCCTCTCTCTTCGCCCTTGACTTCAACCCTCATATTTTCTGTGCTAAGATTTTATCGTAGTGCAGGCTAATCGGATAGGCCAGTCAGAAGACGGCTTGCAAATTTAACTTCCCCGGCAGTAACTTGTTGCGTTTGCAGTGATACGTTTCCGCCTTCTTAACAGAAACAAATCTTTTCTAAATCTCTCCAAGTATTTAACCAACTTTCTCAAGTCCTCTACGTCAATCTCCATCATAATGACATGTATATCCTCTACAAATATATCAACAAAGGGTAGAGTGGACTGGGAAGTGGGAAGATGATGTCCAGCTTGCAAAAGTAACACAAATCTGCGAAAGTTTGTCCACCTTGCCCTGAGATATGTTTTCAGATTTAACACTGGAAATTGACTCTCCTGTTTCGCTCACAATCATACTCCTTTTCAGAGTCAGAAAACTGTATTAGTAAAGAGCTGACTATCATTATTATTTGGAAATATATTGCGAGACGGAAGTTTGTTAAAATAAATGTGAGCCCTGTCATATATAACATATACTTTTAAAATAAAGTAGGGAATATTATTTTTGCAAACATTCCAGTAGCATATCCAACTGAGAGACATACGGGACAAAATACTAAAGATCCTACAGAGGAAACATTTCCAGTGAGATTCGTCGCCTAAACACAACAATGGGGCCAGCGGGTGATGATCATAGGGTTGATCCAAAATATGCACGACTTTGAATTTAAAGGTTATACGCATTTTGGAAAGAATTAGAAGGTGGAAACATCACTTAAGGAACTCAGTAACCAGACATGATTTGTGCCATGTGTCGACTTACACAAAATGAAGGTTACGTGACCTTTGCATGCTTCAGAGTGGCATATCAGAGACCGTTGTTGCATGGACAAAGAACGTTTCATAGTCGTTATATGCAGGTTCACATTCTGTTAACGACGTTAGTGTCGACCAAAGGCGACAACTCATGCTCAGGGTAGGTGTATCAGTGCTTTAGCCTTGAGGATTCGTTTCATACCAGCAAAACTGATTAGAGCTTGACTTCAAGCAGATACTGGTGTGAAATTGAGTGACCAGACCATCAGAAATTGACTGCACAGAGGTCATTTACACGCCCGACGTCCTCGCATGATTCCATGTGTCAGAGATCATCACATTAGGGCGAATCTTCTTTGCTGTCTGGATTGTCAATACTGGGATAAACAATGTTGGAAGAATGTGATTTGTTCAGACGTGTCGAGGTTCACTGTGCACTGGACATGCATAGGAGTGTGTCGGGGTGATGTTACATTAGTGAAATGATCAATGTGGGATGGATCTATAATGGTTTAGGGAGGCATGTTGTTGCCGGACGTGTCACAGGCCAGTACTACGGGACAACATCTTGGCAGCCCATGGTGTGCCGTTTGCACGTCATCATGGTCGACGTTTCATCTTCCAGGATGTCAATGCGAGATGTCACATGGCAAAGAGTGTTACAGAGTACCCAAAACATCAGAATATCACCACATTTCAATGGCACGACATTGATGTTCTCTTTGGCTAAATACGCAACTGCACCATTTTCAGAATTAGACTGTCATCAATAAGCTGAAACCAGATACGCTGCTAGTCCCTCATACTCCAACCCAGTGCTGCGTTGTACCATCTGTAACACTGACATCGATGTTATAATCGAAACAAAGTACTAACTACAGGTCGTCGTGGTTCGAGTCTTGTCTTTTTTAGACGATTCCTGATAGTTTGGTTTGATCACTAATATTCTCTCCCATTACAAGTGTCCTACAGTCTACGTAGCCGTTGCATGTCGGGGACGTAGGTGGTGCAGTTGGATGTGTCGATCCTCGTAAAATGTCCTTGACAAGGGTGTTTGTAGATTTAAGGTAACGCCTCAAAGTTATAGTGTTTAATGTGTATTAACCACCCCTTCTTACTAAGGGATGGTTCTATTCTGAGACAGTCCTTCCATTGAGAAGCTAAATTTCTACCCATATTAAAACTGACCTTAGGTCACGTGAATTACAAGCTCACTCATCCCGCTACTTTTTTCAATGATTGGTCCTACACCCGTCTCTACAGTATGAAAACAAACACAAATCCATAATGATAGTAATAGAAACAACTGTTTAATTTAGCTACAGAATCAATCAAGTAGCTTCCTGTTAGATTAAGTAAAGTAATTAGTATGTCCATAAAGCGAATTAGACAGAATACTTCCAATGACACACATCGTCTGGGTCATTAATTTTTAGTCTGCATTGTTTCATAATTATGTCCCCAAGAAAAGGTCTGCAAATTATAGTCCTGAAATGTCACTGATATATCTCACAGACAGAGTATCGAACATAAACACTAGGGCACTAGGAACCATTGAAATTTCTCATAATTACAAGCTGAAATTCCAGATGTCCACTCAACATGAAGCATTGCACCATCAACAACTAACGGTGGCTTTAGGTCCAAATAGTTGGTCTTCAAAAGCTTCTTTACTTTACTATTCGTATTCGTAAACCTTCAGTAGAATATTTTGAACAGGTCGCTCAATCAATAAAAATCTCGGCGACATAATGGTAAACAGAATCACAACGAAAGCTAACCCATTGAAAGTCAAGATTACCAGCTACAGTTCCACATGGGCGATCAGCAGGCAGTACTTCATAACGATTGTCGTAGGTTAGAGGGGTCCCGTCCACTCAGGTTGTTAGGTGTAGTCCGATGTGGATGCTGTTAACTGTGGGAAAATATGTGGTTGTAACATGCATTTGCCAGTATAATATCATGATAGTTCCAATAATAGGTCCTTGTTCAAACTTTTATTATTGAATTATGAAAAGAGGAGTGAGGGTACATTAGGTTCATGCTGAATAACATATACTAAATATCACAAATATATCACACCTTCGTCGATTATCAATTACTTAAGCTAAATTTCTGAAGGATTTGGATGAATTTTAATTCTCATAAACATTCACTAACAAAATATGTGATTTATAGACTTCCCAGCTGCTTTGAAGAGATCAGTTTCTCCTCTGTATCGAGTACAACAAGACGCCCACCAGGACCATAGGAGCGACATTTTGTCTCATTGGCTTCGGCCCAGCTCTTGTAGTCATCCGAGAAAAGCACACATGGTCCATTTGATGCCAGCAACTGGAAGCCTATTTCCAATGGACACCATTGGGATCCACCTTGGGAATAAGCATCACACAACAACATTACGGAAATCATGTTTAGCATTTTTAAGTGATCCATGGGACAATTAAATTACGACCAGAAGAAAAAGCGAGGTGAGCTATGTTTATACTTAACAATCTCATTATGCTTGTTGAGAACATGTTCATATCCGGACTTTTGAATGATGCATTGAGATATAGAACTGTTCCCTTGATAAACAAATTCCAACCCGATTAATGTTGAAAACTTTCCAATATTATACCTTTCCACTGTAGAAAACTTTTCTCCAAAATTCTGCTGTATGTTTGAACGTACATTCAGGCGACCAGTTGTTGAGTGTTCAGCATTCACTTGACCAGGGAATTTACGTCTGCATATGAATGCGATCGACATTGACAAAGCGCTATTTTGATGGACAATGTTATTGATACATGTAAAATCAACACTGTTATTGACATGGTGGTTGGACAATCTTCTTATTAATTCCTTTCCTACTTGTTCTTGTTTAGTAGTATACATTTAACGTGTTATACAATTCATAATTATTGTATCAGATGTCAATTTTAAAATTTCATATTAAAAAACGTATGCATGTACATGTTTTCATGTCAATGGACAGGTTTGACAGATAACGAAATTGTTGGAAACTTCAAGATTTTCCTGATAGCCGGCTTCGAATCCGTCTCCCTCTCTCTCTCGTTCATCGCCTACAACTTGGCCACCAATCCCGCATGTCAGGAGAAATTGATTACAGAGTTCTTGATGGGGTGAGAATATCTTGTTTAAGTATAAAGAGAGTATAAAATGAAATAATCAAGTCTGAGAAAGCAGGTTTTGAATGTATTTGATAGACGCATGTTTTATAACATGTTTATATTTGGGATAACATTAACTTCAATAGTACAATTTCATGTACTTTTTACGGCCCCAGGATTCGAACCCACACTTTCAGAGTAAGGCAACTACCGTCAGCACTGACCGTACCAAGAGTTTAATACAGGACCACTGGGCCTCGACAAAAATTTAGATGCAACAATCGATAATTAAGCTTATTTTACATTCAGTGCCCCTCTGATATATGTAAATTGGCGCAGCTCCCAAGGCTGAATGCATTAGAAATACATGCCATTTAGATAGTGAACATTTTTTTTTTTTTATAATTTTTTTTTTCTTTCCATTTTTACATATAATATGAACAGTGATATGATATGATAGTGAACATGGTTATATTTAGAATGCCACTACTTTCAATAGTACAAATTCTTGTACTTTTTCTGGCGAGTCCCTTGCGGGATTCGAACCCACACCCTCAGAGTAAGGCAACTATCGCCAGCACTGACCGTACCAGTCTTGGGAAAATGTAAAAATGTGTTATCGACTTTGGGTGATATGGAGTTATTTTAATGACTCTTGAACAACTATTTATATGTACATGTCTTTATCTCCTCGGATTATCGAAGCAAACGTCCTTTATTTCGAAAACAGAATTACGTTTGAGGCGTTTGCAGTATAGTTTCTGATTCCCGTAATTAAACACATTAAACACTTGTTGTTTGCCATGCTATGTTGCAGAAGATGCCAGACTATGATAACGTCAGTAAGCTTACTTACCTGAAGAACGTCTTCTTCGAGAGTTTGCGATTGTTCCCACCTGCCTTCAGGTATGTATTCACTCGTTAAAGGGTTCTAACGCCGACTGGCCGCCATCTTCCTTTTTTGCAGTACGTATGTTTACGAGTTTTACATCTTTTTAATAATAAAACAAATTGATATTCTTTCTACAATCGCCGGAAGCGACGCTTTGAAGCAGTTAATTTTCTTTTTGTTAAAATGATAAACGTTTGATTTATTTTCATACATGAATAAACTGTGTTTAGATAACTCATTAAGATTCATCTACAGCAAACCTCTCTATTGTACTGAATGCAAAATTCATTGTAAACGAGGATCGGATATTAAATGAACAAAAGTTCTTTTGATCTTTATAGGATTCTCCGCTGTCCAAAAGACGACATTGAAATAGATGGTAATCCAATCAAGAAGAACACGGATGTTTCTTTTCCCGTTGGTGCCATTCATTACGACCCAGATATCTGGAGTGATCCGGAAACATTCGATCCGGATAGGTAGGGAAACAGAAAATGCTGATTCTGCTAAAAATATGATTCCATGTGATTTGCATAGACGTTGAGCGATTGTAAAGTGTAGTATTAATGGTCATGTCGTTACTCTTAATCTTAAAGTAAAGTATTTCTATCTGCAGCAGGAGTGTGTATGATCAATGACCCGTTTTCGTCTCATCTCGTTTCATGACATCTTGAAAGGTATTAACATTTAAAAGATCTGATAAAAAATGTACATTTAGATAGCACTGTATCTACACATTTTAATTCTAATGTATATTTTTAATATATCACTTTAAATAATGATTTCATTGAAGTCCTGTTTTTAATGAATAAGGTTTCTTCCGGAAAATCGCCCGGAAAACTTCAACTATGTGTTTCTACCATTTGGAGTCGGGAACTGTAAAGGAATGCGACTAGCTTTCATGGAGGTCAAAATTGCCACAGCTGCCATTCTTCAGAAATATCGGTTCAAAACAGCACCAGAAACCAAGGTATTAAAAGTGATGTACATACAAAATGTAATGTTGCAAGTTTTCCTAATTTCTAACAAATATACCCACTTCGCAAAATATCAAATGTTCAGAATGTCCGCCCGTCCGTCAGTAATCATTTCGTTTCCAAAGCAGAACTCAAAAACCATTCATGATATCTTTCTGAAACATCCCATGTGTATTACCCACGAACTGAAGTGGTGCCTTTTGATATTTCAGATTTCTGAAATTTTATTATTTTCCGTGTCCATAGAAACATGTTGAATTTGGACTTAGTTCAGAGACAGGTTCGTTTCCGGAGCACAGCTCAAAAACTCTTCATCATATCTTTCTGAAACTTTGCATGTGTATTAACCACTAATTGAAGTGTTGCCTTCTGATATTTTCAGATTTCTGAATTGTTTTTCTATAGAAACATGTTGGAGTAGAATTTTGTTCAGAGATAGGTCTGCTTCCGGAGCAAAACCCGTCATCATACCTGAAACTCAGCATGTGTATTACCCACTAACTGAAGTACAGTTACGGTAACAATTATCTGTCAAAGATGTGTTTTACAAATCATGTGGGAACGGTGGGATATGTCATCTTCCGATGGCTCTTGCTATTATTTAGGCATTTCTGTACATTTCATGAAATGGTTACTTTTGTCCTTTCATCAATGTGTTATATGTGTGCTTTTTGAAGAAGGTGTCGTCACTTTCAAATACGTGTTCAACATTTCTAACCCGAGGTTCATGAAACATGTTTTGTAATAGACGTACATGTAAATAACACCACGATTCAACTATACAGACATCAATCGACGAAGGGGTAACTAAACTCTGTTCTGCACATGTCTCATTATGTTGAAAAGTCCATTTGTAGTATAACCTTAAAGCTAAGGTGTATTTTCCTTGCAGATACCACCTGATCTAGAGAAGCGTGCTTACAAACCGCAGGATGGTATGATTCTGATGATTGAAGCACGATAAACTGGCAACGAACGCTATATCTGCATGGGCGTAACATAGTATTGTAGACTTTTGTAGATAAGAATGTCAGAAATCCAGTGGAATGAAAAGGACACCCTTCGATAATATACACCATGAAAAACCTATTTAAAAACGACTCATTACTTGTCAGTGTATGTCTTGTGTTATCAGACGCACCCATTATAGTTTAATGTGTTATATATCCGAGTCGAGTGACAAGTTCCTATGAAATTCTTGCAACATTGTGCGCCATCACCGACTGACATGTTTGGCAGTTCTGCTAATTCAGACATAACATCTCCTACTTAGGACATAACATCTCCTAATCAGGACTTAATACCTCCTAATTAGGAGTTAATCATTGTACAGTTTTGAGGTTTGATCAGCTTATTTCTGATAAAAATTTTGATTGTTGCTTCAAACTTGATTGGAGCAGTGTTGAAAATAATTTAAAACATTTTTTTTTTTCAATTTAAAAATTAATTTAAAATTTATCACCAGGGTAATTTTATAGTAAGATAAAGCTATATATATATTACTGTAAAAGATTATCAATTCAGTTGAAATCACTCTTACAAGAGAATATAACATATCAATTATGTTCGATAATGACCCAGCTAACTTTAGACGTATTATTACGTTACTGGAAGTGTCTGGGAAAATATTTGCCAAAGTCATTGCCAACCGCCTAACCCAGTCGGCAGAACATGAACATTTTATCACTCCGGAACAGGCAGGCTTTAGACCCGGCTTCCAAACCGTGGACAATATATTTGTTTTAAATACAGTAATACCGGTAAGGAAATATCTGTCTTTATATAAAGGCAGACTGTATTGCTTTTTTATTGACTTATAAGCTGCGTTTGACTCTGTGGATAGACAATGTTTACTATGCAAACTTTGGCTTGGAAAGGTTATTTATATAGGTTGTTAAAAAATATGTACCAAAATGTGAAGTCTTGTGTTTCAACACAGAATGGTTATACACCATTTTTTGTTATTGTCTTTATGATGTACGACAAGGTTGTCAGTTATCACCCTTCCTGTTTTC
Source organism: Gibbula magus (assembly GCA_936450465.1). Classification (NCBI taxonomy): domain Eukaryota; kingdom Metazoa; phylum Mollusca; class Gastropoda; order Trochida; family Trochidae; genus Gibbula; species Gibbula magus. The sequence goes on along the minus strand of OW388295.1, from coordinate 7,251,420 downwards.
CTTTTTATTAATGACATAGTTGACTTTCTAGCATCAGATAACCAAATAAATATTAACCTCGATTTCTTAGAATTATTCTCCTGTTTGCAGATGACATAGTAATGTTTGATAGTACTGTTTTGGGTTTGCAAAAAAGGTTCGATAAGCTTGCTTTATATTGTAATGATTGGAAGTTCCAAATTAACCTAAAAAAGAGTAAAATCATTGTTTTCAGAAAAGCAGGACCCCTTAAAAAATACGAACGTTTTTCATTAAATGGAAATTCTGTAGAAATTGTCCCTACGTATAAATACTTAGGAATCCATTTTTCAAGCTCTGGTTCTCTTTATTGTACACAGAAAACTTCAGCACAGCAAGCATGGAAGGCTTTTCAAAGCGTAAAGATGTCATTACATAACTTTTCTGATCTCACTATACCTGTGACTCTTCATATATTTGATGTTAAAATCTTACCCATTATGCTGTATGGTTGTGAAGTATGGGACTTTCAACAATCGCCAAATATCATAAATGTGTATAATAAAGTTTGTAAATCAGTTTTATTTTTGTCAAGGAACTCTCCCAATATTGTCGCAAGAGGGGAACTAGGGCACTTCTTTGTAAAGGTTTATCGGTATGTTAACATTAGTACATATTGGTAAAGGCTCTTGTCTCAGGAAGAAAATGTAATATTGAAACATGTTTATAGCAATCAACTTGTATTGGCTTCCAAAGATATCGGTTGATGGGCGTTAGATGTAAAGACATTATTGTTTGAATATGGATATGGAAACGTTTGGCTTGATCAAGGGGTTAATAACGTAGAATATTTTATACAACAGTTAAAACAAAGATGTATTGATATTGATGCCCAAATTGGCTAATTTCTTTAGAATTATATTCTAAGTTTAAGCTCCATAAAAGTATCAAGCTTGGAGTTAAAAGAGTATTTGTCATTGGTAAAAGTTAAAGTTTTCCATTTAGCGTTGTGTAAATTGCGTTGTTCAGATCATCCTCTTATGTTGGAATATGGGAGGAAAGTAAATATATAGCGACACGAGCGATTCTGTCCTTTGTGTATTGTACTTAATATTGAATTGGAATATCACTTCTGTTTTGAATGTCCATTCTATTGTGATTTGAGACGCAGTCTGCTTCCACTCTATTACATTAATGATCCATGTGAAACTAAATTTTTAAGTCTACTAAGATCTCACAATTCCACAATTGTGAACAATCTTGCTAAGTTTATATTTCTAGCTTTGAAGAAAAGAGCTAAGTTTTTGAATTTAGAATATATAAAAATATTGAGACACTGTACATGATAGCATACAATTTCCATTATATATATGGCGCTAAAGTGTTATGATTGTTATTCGTCATCATTGTATTATATAATGGGTCGGTGGCCCCTTTACGAAATAAACTCGCTCTCTCTCTGATAACATGGAGATGTAATATGATGTGGTTTATTTATGTGACTGTGGTTGCTTGAAAGTGGCATTGAAATAAAGTCAAACTCTCAACCAACATGTGTTGGTTTCTATGTTAAACGTTTTAATGACACATAAATAATTCTGGGTCGGTACCCTGGTTGATTGTTTAAACTTTGAACGTTAAAACCAAGAACAGCAACATACGGAAGAGAGGTTTTGGTATACTTAGAGGTTTTAGTATAGAGGTTTTAGTATACTTAGAGGTTTTGGTATACTGAGAGGTTTTAGTATACTTAGAGGTTTTGGTATACTGAGAGGTTTTAGTATACTTAGAGGTTTTAGTATATTGAGAGCTTTTAGTATACTTAGAGGTTTTAGTATAGAGTTTTTGGTATACTGAGAGGTTTTAGTATACTTCGAGGTTTTGGTATACTGAGAGGTTTTAGTATACTTAGAGGTTTTAGTATAGAGGTTTTAGTATACTTAGAGGTTTTGGTATACTGAGAGGTTTTAGTATAGAGGTTTTGGTATATTGAGAGGTTTTAGTATAGAGGTTTTGGTATATAGGGAGGTTTTAGTATACTTAGAGGTGTTGTTATATTGAGAGGTTTTAGTATACTTAGAGGTTTAGGTATATTGAGAGGTTTTAGTATACTTAGATTAATCTAGGCATATAGCTGCAACTGCAACTATAGCATGGTAGAAATTGTCGTGTTTGACATGATAACCACTGATCAAGGCAGTTACTTGATATTGCTCATAATACGTATTCACATATGTCTGATCTTGTATTTCAAAGTGTGTACAGTGTGATTGTATGAGTACTTGTAAAACTTGACGTTTGTTAATATGAAGTTATTTTGTATATTTAAACAGAGTGTGCTTGGTTATATTAATGTTCAAAAAGAGAATTTCGGATATTATTATGCAGTTATTTTGCAATATAAGAGTCATCCTTATAATTCAGAACTTATTTTTCCAAAAGGAATACAATAAGATTACATAAATTACAAATCACATATTAAATATATATTACCCAAAATATTCAAATGTCAAGACACTTTAAATGCATTTCTTGAAAAAATTATATTAGTGTTATATTTCATACGGTCAAAAACACAAGCATTACCGCATACGCAATTACAATATTAAACTCATTTAATGCTGACAAGACTGAATTTAGTTATTCATTCCAAACTGTTACTGGTTGATTGTGCCACGTTATGTAACCATGAATTATTGCTATTTGCAAAAGTATATCGAAGAATTCAAAACTTATACTGATTTCAATACACAAACTCAATTTTCAGAATCTGTCGATGTGTTCAGCTTATACAGTGTAACCTCGTTAATCCGGACTCCAACACTCCAAACTTTTTTCAAATAGTTTTAATTCTTCATGCGTGACCTCAATCTTGGTGAGAATGGTGCCGTGTACATCGAAATGAAATATAATTTGCATGAATGGTTATAAAAACAATAATAAGTAAGTAATCTTACCCTCAAATATTATAACGCTACTAATACCAATGGATATCTGGAGATGGGAATTAGAAATACATGCCATCGAGATAGAGAGCAAATTAAACATGGCTTTGTTTCAGGTCACAATTTCTGCAAAAGTACAAATCCGTGTATGAGCCATCAACATGGGGCCAGACACCAATAGCTAATTATTTGACACTTTCATATGATTCACGAGTCGATCATGCAGGAGCTAATAAAATCAAGTTAAATGCCTTCCGTAGACTTAGTGTCTTAGTTTATGCAGGTTATCAACACTGATCAGAACATTAACTGACACAACACTGATAAAGCCGTTTGTATTGTAGATTGAAGCGTGTTGATAAACCTCCCAACTAGCCTTTGAAATGTAGAAGTGGCACATTCATAACGTTAATGGTCCACCGGTTGTCTAACTGTGCTTATCCAACAATATGTAAAACATTCCTCGTCTTTTGAATAGTGCTAAATAGGTAATCTGTGTATTGATTTAACATGTATGTGTACCTCATGATAACACACGAACATGGTCTAGATGGAGCCGATAGTAACAAGACAGTGTTAATGTATGCCACCTTTGCCTATCTTATAGCGAACAGACCTTTGTAAATTCAAAGCCTCAATCACACCCGATGCTCGTTGCTGACTTTTAGGACACTTCTGCACCTTTAGCAGAAGCCTGTTGATATATGAACATGGAGAACTGATGATAGAAGAAACATGAACGCCTCAACAGACAGACGATGTTGTGGGTCATGGCAACCCACGGTGACTCTCAGCCTCTCCTTCATGTTTGCTTACACCTCATACATGGCCATACAGAGTCTTCAGAGCAGTCTCAATCAGGAGGCGGGACTCGGAGTTGTCTCCCTTGCATGTCATTATGGGACCATAATATTGTTTGGGATATTCACGCCGTCCATACTGAGGATCGTTGGTTCTAAAAATGCTCTTATACTTGCCATGGTTTGCAATGCACTGTACACAGGCAGCAACTTCTACCCCACCTGGGCTACGCTGGTTCCATCCTCCATCCTGTTGGGTGCTATAGCTGGACCCATGTGGACAGCCCAGGGTCTGTATATCACTGACAGTGGCGAATCCGTGGCTGGATCTGCAAAGGATACTTTACATGCTCAGCTATCGAAACTAAATGGAGTGTTTTTCATGTGTCACGAGTCCACTCAGATCACTGGAAACCTCATTTCCTCATTAGTTCTGACTCAAGGAAACTATACGAAGTCAATGAACAACACTTGTGGAGCAGAGGACTGTCCATCGGAAACATCTGGTGATGAAATAGTTGAACCAGCCTCTGAAAAGATATACATCCTTCTCGGTGTCTTCTTAGCTTGTGACTTGATTGCAGTCGTTCTGGTTGTCCTCTCTCTGCCTCCATTACAACAGGATATCAAAGATAGCACATCTCCTGGTACGGCTCAAGAAGCTCCAGCAGTTGGACAGATTCTCTTGTCCTGGTTTACAGCTCTATCGGATCCTAAACTTGTCGGACTTGTTCCCTGTTTTGTGTCGTTCTCAATGGCTGAGGCAGTTCTTTTTGCAGATTTCACCAAGGTAATTAATGTTTTCTGTTTATTAGTAACACTGTTGTACAATGAATTAGATGTATTCGTTAGGCATGCTCTTATCCTACACCGTTCATATATATGGTGTTTAAGATTTACCATTTCTACTTCAAAATGTACATATGCATTATTATTCCCTATATTCATATAATTATATTCGTCATAAGTATAGCCTTTTTGTCGAATATCCATACAGTCTAGCTTGAATAGGATACGTCAACGGTTGAAGTTGTTGTTTCAACGAGTAGAAACGAAGTAATTAAGTAGTATTCAGGTTTAGTTTGAACAAGCTACATTTCATACTTACAGTTTAAATAAAATGTTTTCCAAAGACACGGATTCTATACCCTCCTACATATCGTAATATAAAACTGGTGATATAATGAAATATCTGGCCTCTCCGAAAAACATGGAATAATGACTGTTACTAAACCACAGAATGCGTTTTAGTGAATGTTTTCTGCATAATTGAAAGTTATAGAGGTCTCTATAAATCGCAAAGTTTTATTTTTTAAAATTTATTTTGCCGATGAGTTTATAATTATGAACTTATTGTATTCATTCATGAATATTTCGGATAGGTACTACTGACTTGTTTGTAACTTGATTTCTATTATACGATTGTACTCCCTACTACAAAAATCAAAATTGGATTATGTTTAGATGTGTGTATTTGTATATAGATTAAATTTAATTTTAACATTTTGCCTTTTTAAAAGTTGAGCAAAAACATCTGACTGACATATGAATCCAATTTTGTAATTGATCTACATTGAGGGAGGCGAGAAATTGTTTAACTTTTGGTGTATATTTTCAGTACATTTATGGATAAAACATACTCTCCTCTTTGTATAAGAAGATTGCAAAGTTAAAGCAATTTCATATTATAAATCGGATGTTTCATTTCAGTCCTTCGTAAGTTGTACCCAAGGAGTCGGGATGCTCGGGTTTGTAATGGCGGCTTATGGACTGATGACGTCACTTGTGTCCATAATCACCATACGAGCTGTGGAATATACAGGGAGATACTTCTTCTTCTGTCTGGCCTTCTGCAGCGACTTTGCTGTCTTGATAGCTATGTTGTTATGGGAACCAGATAAAACAACTTTACTGCCATTATTTTTTCTCGCTGCTACGTCGGGCTTCGCATCAGGGGTATTTCATACTCAGCTTAATTGTAAGTTGTTTAAAATATTTAAGAAACAGATTTGAACTAGTGATACATTTGATGCTGTTATCAAGAAAAAGAACTGATACATATACACCTAATACTAATTACTAATACGTAGTTGTTCATATAATTTATTCTAAAATTCAGACAGCGCACAACTGAATTTGAATTTCTCATTGAAACTTCTAAAAGGGTAGTCATTAAGCCACCCATTTGCAAGGCAAGTACAATGAGGCCTATGGCAGGAGGTATTATTATTGTAAGCATCTTGGGAGTGATCAAATTTTAATAAATGCCGGGAAGAATATAAACGAAATGCAAAATATGGACAAATATTTTATTTTGGCAATCATTACCAGTTGATTTACTTATGTACTTCAGAACATTGGAAAGTGTGCATTAATTTTGCTTTTCATACTTATAGCTGCGACAAAATGTTTATTTATGGAAACATTATTCATAAAATTCTTTAAAGGTTAGAAGAAATGTGGTTATTATTTTGGATAAACACATGTAATGTGGTAACAAAAACCATTTTAACATATACATGAACAGTACATGAATTTAAACTTTAAATCATTCATACAAGTATTTAACATGAAACAAAATGTAAGTGTGACTATGAAGCATAATTGCTCAGAGCTTACCATATGACCGTAAATAGAGTATATATGACATTATTTAGACCCACTTCATGTGTGTTAGATACGAATTTTATGTGAAATATTTCATTCTGCAGGTGTTGTTGGAATAATGTTTCCAGACAACAAAGGACCAGCTTTTGCTAATTGCCACACCTGGATTGCTGCAGGATTTACCGTCGTGTTTGCATATGAAGGATTCCTCTGTGTACGAACCAAAGTGTACATCTCTATAGGCGTTCTGGTATTGGGCGTAGCAGGAATATACAGCAGCGGAAATCATGTTTGCAAGAGAACAAGCTCGTGCCAGAGAAATAGCAAAATCTACCACAGATATTACAGAACATTCAACACACTTGTAGGTTCTGCTATTATGAAATAGCTGGTTTTGCAAATGATCATCAAGACACTGACTCAAGTACATTCATCAATGTATTTCGATTTAAAATTTTCTCATCAGGAAGTCTGTATAAGCAGTAAACTATAAGCAGTTAATATCAACTGAAGTATGGTACGTTACCACATTTAATGATTGGGACATCACAGGATGTAGCACAGAAGGATCACAGCGGGATAATGCTTAAACGAAATGATATAAAGTTTAACATTATATGTATGCACTGGAAATATAGTACAGTAACATTGGTCATCTTAACTCATGACAAATCTGTGTAAAAACCATAATTATATATATATATATATATATATATATATATATAGAAAAACAGTTTAAAACATCTTCCAACTCCCAGGTCTCATATAGAAAAATATAAAATGTTCGAAGAAATTACGATGATTTAATCAGATTCACTGATTAAATCATCGTAATTTCTTCGAACATTTTATTTTTTCTATATATATATATATATATATATATAATATATATATATATATATATATATACAGAGAGAGAGGATAGAGAGAGAGGAGAGAGAGAGAGAGACACACAGAGAGAGAGACAGAGAGAGAGGAGAGAGAGAGAGAGAAAGAGAGAGAGAGAGGAGAGAGAGGCAGACAGAGAGAGAGAGAGAGAGGAGAGAGAGAGAGAGAGAGAGAGAGAGAGAGAGAGAGAGAGAGAGAGAGAGAGAGAGAGAGAGAGAGAAATTGTTTATTTTTGTCTCATCTCGTACATTTAAAAATATTTCAATAATACATACATTAAAAAGGCTACAAGAGACAATAAATTAAGATCTCATATAATACTATAATACATATAATTGGGGGAAAAACAAAACACACAGACACACATATGTATACAATACATATATATACGCAAATACCCATACATTAGTACATTAGTGCATTAGTCCCTGTCTACACCACATACATGTACATACACATACCCATACATTAGTACATTAGTATATTAGTATGCACATACATGTATAAACTACACACATATACGCACATATCCATACGTTAGCACATTATACATACACACATACTAAGATACATGCATACATACATACATACATACATACATACATACATAAGTACATGTATACAATACATACATATACGCACATATCCATCCATTAGTACAATAGTACCTGTCTACACCACATACATACACATACCCATACATTAGTACATTAGTATATTAGTATGTACATACATGTATACACTACACACATATACTCACACATCCACGCGTTATCACATTATACATACACACATACTAAGATATACACATACACACATACATACATCATGCATACATACTCTTACTCCCTTCAAACTCTCATATTTACTCAACATCATTCATCAGGTCCCAACATCCAGCCATACATACTCTAAAATGGTGTCTTTATACTGTTTGTGCAAACGTCAGCAACATCGTGAAGAAAATACAAAGAGGTGAAAAAGACTATAAATTTAAACGATATTTTATTATCTTATATCCTATCACTAATACAGACCTACATTACTATCTCAATGGTGGAATACCGGTCATTTCCTGTTACTCGACAGCAGATAGTACACTCTATTCACCTGATGAAGGAGTAAGCATATACACCGAAACGTAGTGCATGTTAACAATTAGACGTCATCAAGTAAATCTTGTTTTAGTACAATTTGTATTTGTCTCAGGGATATATTTTGAACAGGTCGCTCAATCAATATATATCTCGCAGACATAATGATAATCAGAACTACAAATAGTGCCAACCCATTGAAAGTCAAGATTACGAGCTACAGTTCCACATTGGCGATCAGCAGGCAGTACTTCATAACGGTTGTCGTAGGTCAGAGGGGTCCCATCTAGCCAGCTTGTCAGGTGTAGTCCAATGTCGATGGCATTTACTGTGGGGAAATATGAGGTTTTATAACATGCACTTGCCATTATAATATTATAGTTTCAATAATAGATCCTTGACTTTTATTATTGAATTAACTTTTGAAAACTGAGAGGAGTGAGGGTACATTAGGTCCTTGCTGAATAATATATACTAAATATCACAAATATATCATCCTATTCACCATTTGTAAATAAATACTAGGACTCTATACAATATAAATTAAAAACGTATTGGTTTTTATTATTTTTTCGATTTTATTCAGATCTAAATTGTGAGCACAAATGTATACATTCTTCTGAAGGACGTGTATAAAATTTAATTCTCATAAACATAATTAATTGACTTACTAAAGATGTGATTTATAGACTTCCCAGCTGCTTTCAAGAGATCAGACTTCTCCTCTGTATCGAGTACAACAAGTCGCCCACCGGGACCATAGGAGCGACATTTTGTCTCATTGGCTTCGGCCCAGCTCTTGGTGTCATCCGAGAAAAGCACACATGGTCCATTTGATGCCAGCAACTGGAAGTCTATTTCGACTGGACACCATTGGGATCCACCTTGGGAATAGGAATCAAACAACAACCTTACGGAATCATGTTTAGCATTGTTAAGTGGCCTATAACACTGTTACTAAATGCATACTATGTATCATCAAACGGTTAACACAAACCTAAAACGGAAAGGTTTGCATTGGTATATTCTTTGGATTTAAAAAAAAAGAAACGAGGTAGATTGGTAAGATCTTACGTTTCCGGATAGTAGTACCAGAGTTTAGGAGGAGACATGGCAGGTGCGTGTTTGATGAAGAGAATGGTGTAGAACTGGCACTGTGGTTGGTTCGGCTGGATGCTTAGGAGTGATGTGGAGACTCCAGGCGTCGTTACTTGAGCATATTCAATAAAGTTGCTTTCTGTCCGCCAACCAGCACTGTTAGAATAGATAAAATGTTTTGAGGATTGGCATGACTATACATATATGAGCTAGCCATTAAATGGAAGTTAAGGATCCCGAATTCACTGCAGCAACATCAGTTAATAGTGTTATAATAGTGTGAAATAATCACATTATTTTCATTAGGTCTTGAACACAAAGTCTTAAAGTCCAATTGTTTTATCCGGTTTTCGGTTTTCACATAAAGATATCAATACTCCCCATCAATTGACATTATATTTCGACCAACATAATTTTGCTGTTTTTATCGTACAAGTTTTGGACAACAGTCTTCGCATTTGAAGCACCATGTTAAACTGTGCGTGATAGACCAATCGAAAGCTGAATTTATTTCACAGAAAGCAGGAACAGCATAATAGAACTTTTGTTATGTGTCCTTAAACAAGCTTCTCTTCAAAATATCCAAGCTTTGAAGGACATTTAGAAGTTGATGACATAATAAGCAACTTCTTTATTGTTAATATACACGATGTTTCGGGGTATATGCTTACTCCTCCATCAGGTCTAATGAGATGTCCTGATATTAATGACACAAGTCTATAGAGACGAAGTTATCAACAAAATCTAGAAGAAAACAAAATATTAAAATGTTCTGATTTTCTAATCTTTCGAAGGGTAGTTCCTTTGGAGAATTTATGTTATTAATATGATGAAGGTAATAACATTATAACTCATTTACAAACATATTTTCCAAAACACTCAATCTTACATTATCATGGTTTATGCGTTTCAAAGAAAATTCCCCCTTTTCAAAAAAAAGTTTGAAAAACCATTTCTTCTTAAAATTAATATTGTAATAGAATTGATTTATTCGTATGTGCAATTTCAAGAACAACATCTACTTTGTTCCACCTTAAAAACAAATCAGTTAATAGCTACAAATTTATGCCTGAAAAGAAAAAAAACATGGTGTAGGGATACAAACTGTGCATTTTTTTAGTATCCTCACGCAGATACAAAGGGTGACAACCATGTTGGCAATCTAAATAATGTTTTATATTTTATGCTACACATTATTGTTTACAGGGGGCGAATATAAAATATTTCCCCTGATCCGCTTGCAGTGGACTTAATGGAACAAAACTTGGCACAGTTATTAGTGTTACTTCACATAGCAACCACCAAGAGTAACATATATCTCTCGTCGTTTTATTTAAGAAATAGAAGACGAGCTGGCGTGCTTTATCGTTCAATTAAACATAACAGGGAGCATACAACACGAAGCACAAAAACGAGTCTTCTATTTGTGTGTTCCCTTCAGAAATGACTTCATTGTTGGAAATAGACGGCGATCAGATGGTGCAAGGTCGGGAGAGTTAGGAGAGTGAGGAAGGATTTCCCACCCACAGGACCGTGCCTGTGTCTGTGTAGCCATCCCCCGTGTTGATTCAACATAAATATAGTTAAAGGTACATCAAATGTTTTGTTATAAATGATGTTACTTTATCGAAGAGTACCGACTGTTACCGACATATTTTTGATGATAGTGAACAGAGTATATTGACGATATGAAGGTAAAAGTAGTGATTTCTGATCGAAAACCGGACAAAACATAGCGATTGACGCCTGCCAATCAAACGTAATTTTTAAATCTTATTTATAACAGACAAAATGCCAAATTTGAGTTGACAATGTTCATTGTGTAATATAACTACTGTACATGTAAATGGGACGTGCAGTTTTGGTTTCTTCACATAAACAGCACATATGGTGTGTTGAAACGCATTAAAGCCATATACTTTATTAAAACACAATGGATTCATCTTTGATTTCATATGAATGACACCTTCAAACCTTATAAACTCCAAATTATATTTGTTCTATATCATCTGTAGGAAACCATTTCGTCTTTATAAACCAGGGGGTTTCCAAAACTGAGCCCTCTCTAATAGAAGCCAATGACTGTCTAAACGGATGTTATTTACCGAATATAGTAGCCAAAAGGCTCTAAGGCTACATAGCTGTTTGTTAAGATCATCAAAATAGTCTGAGCCCCGATTACTATAAGATATAAATTGAATGGTTCTTGAGATATCTTGTTGACAAGCTTAACACCCAAGGTCACATTCCGAAATATTCTTAGTAATGCTGTGACCTCGGAATGAGAATGATGTAATAGTCACCAAGATATTATCCCGTAGTCTAATCCAGATAATCCAGATAATCGTTTTCAAAAGATCCTTCTCACAAGTTTACCGTGCAAGATCTCAAACCGAAAACATATCCAATTTTTAATTAGCCCTTCTATGAGACGTCATGTGTAAACTATAAAGAGAATCTACGCAATGGTTCTTGAGATATCCTGCTGACAAGAGTAAGGTGAAGGAGAAATGAAGATTAAAGTGACAAAACTTGGACGAGGTGTTACCATCACTATGTTGAAACTACATGCAAAATAGAACAAGTTTCCAAATTAAAAGTACTCGATCGTTATTCCATGTTTTACTTAAGGGGATACTCTACCAAATACTGTATCACCGTTTCACGTTAAACGCGGGGAATAATCAAACTCATGTAGTAGTCAAATAATATAAGTGTTTCATTGTCAATATTTTGCAATTGTATTCACGTTTAATCATATTTCCTTCTCAATGTTGACAACGTAGCATAAATTGATACAGCCATACACATATTTACTGGTAGATAGGTATGAGTCAGAAAGTATCCCTTTACCATTGAGTCCTATGACCCGGAATAAGTACAACAATTGACTAAAATAACTACCTATCCACACACATGGCTTAGGGCCACCAAGCAGTATACCAGAAGCATTGTTATGACCATGTCAGTCACTATGAAACTGCTCTTCTCTCGAACTATTATTGTTTTTCTGATAATACAGTGTAAACATACTGTGTGGTTTTCAGTTCGATATATACCTTCAGCAAATGAATAAAAGACAACACACTTCCGACATGGCTATATATAGAAGTCTAGACTGTAGATGATAGTCATCTTACACTGACACCCGTTTGACTATTTCATACCGCAAAACATAAAATATTTCAACACTGACATAAAAAAAAAGGTTTCTGAACATATACTAAAATGTACATCTACAGATGATCCAAAATTGTATCAATACAGACTACATGAGGATTAAAACAAGATGATTGCCATGTTAAATTCTGTTTAATTACAAAATGTTTTTAACACTTACTGACCAAATGAATCTTGCGGAATGAGAGTTTAAGAGTCACATTAACTGAAAGATTAGCAAGACAAACTTCATCAGTATTAAGACATATCCTATAGCGATGCTTAACGGTGTGAAGTTGAGTAGGCGGACGAGGCAAATTCATCGACGCAATGGTCATCTGGTTCTGGCAACTGAGCGTGATATTTTGATGCAAAATAAGAAATACATATGTTATATCACCTGCACTACTACGTCGATCACTAGAATGTGCATTCCACCCCCCAAGTACTCACGCTTGCTCTTTCACAAACCTTAGCCATTTTGAATGTTGTGTGAGATATATTCGGGATAAAAATAAAAATCCGGAATCCACGTATGAACGTTAATGCTAGTTAACCAAACGAAATTAAATCTTCTTTCACTTTAGATTCAATTTTGATTCAGCCATGTATTGCTGTATGTAACACGCTGCAATCTCCCGTATTAAACAACAAATATACATTAGATTTGTGTAAATATTAAAGAAAAACTTGTTAATTTTGTAATTTTAAATCTTGTTTTGTGCCTATCGAAGTATTACGCTGTCCTATGGTACGCGAGTTTATACAATTTACTGTTGTTATAAGAATTGATAAAAAATACTTTGGCTCTTTTCCACATTACTGAATGGCAAATGTAAAGATATGTATGTTGTAATTAGTTAATTACAACTGATCAACATAATGTTATACAGACGAGCGAGTGTATCGTTACAGGATGCGAGGAAATACTTAACAAAGAGTTACTTTGACATGACAAAGAGTCAAAAGGTGCCACAAAACAGGAGCTTCCTGGTCTAGTTTCGCCGCCATAACAGATGACCTGAACATGACACGCAAACCAATCCATTAGCATATCCACGGCATACTTTAGAATGTATATATGCAAGCTAATGATATGACTGCCTATCACAAGGAATTTAACTGATAGATAGTATATGGAAATTGTGCTGACACGTTATATATATTGATTGTGGGCCAGGATGTGAGACCTGCAATGACTCAAATTGTAATCCCTCGTAAATGGTGTATTATGTGCTAATCAAGCTAACCACTTGTCACTTACCAATCAATCAACCTATATATTCGCCATGTTGAAAATGCTCCACACTGTTGAAAAGACTTGTAAAGAAGTCGAAATGCGACGCATCCAGTCATCATTAAAATGATATCTACAGCAAGTGTCGTCTGAAGTATTTTATATATATGTATATGTATATATATATATATGTGTATATATATATATGTGTATATATATATATATATATATATATATATATATATATATATATATATATATATATATATATATATATATATATATATATATATATATATATATATATAGACAAGTTGAGTTGCTTCTCACGTGAAGTAAGGTTATATATAGAAAAGAGTATCCTGGTCTAGTTTCACCAGCATATTTAATAACAGTTGACCTGAACATGACACGCAAACCAATCCATTAGCATATCCACGGCCTACTTTGGAATGTATATATGCAAGCTAATGATATGACTGCCTATCACAAGGAATTTAACTGATAGATAGTATATGGAAATTGTGCTGACACATTATATATATATATATATATATATATATATATATATATATATATATATATATATGTTCCAACAATATATATATAAAAGATGAGTTGCTTCTCACGTAAAGTAAGGTTATATATAGAAAAGAGTAACCATCAGATGCTTTTGACTGGATCAATCTTCTTTAATACAATACAATGAGTTCATTTCGACCGGTGTATTGGTCTCTTCAAGTATGGTCGACATATGGAAGATTGCATAGTTATCTATGAACAAAAACAATAGCATGTTGTAATGCTCAACATCTTAACACGTCAGTGTATTGACACCAAAATCAGTCATTGTCTTTCAATTACGTATATGAATTGCCTCGAGGTAACAAATTGGGTTATTCTCCAATTCACAAATTACAAATTTAACTTTAGAGACTAAAGAAGCATTTTTTATTGATAAATACTGCCCATCACTGAAAAGTTAATTCACACGAGAAATTGATTGATTACAACTGTGTATGTGTATGTGTATATATATATATATATATATATATATATATATATATATATATATATATTATACACAGAGCAAGACGTTTGTTGATTGCCTTGACGTTATTAGCAACCTCTGTTGCCAAAGCAGACTATTTGGTTACCAACCATTTGTATATTGACTATAACACTACTGCTATGCTTCGAACAATTATTCCCCAAAGAAGCTTTGCAACAAGAAGCAGAAATATGCATATTGGAATATAACGTATTGATTATGAAAGTTTATGTACGTCTTCAGTGCATTATCTAAAATTGCTTATATACTTCTCTCTATATATATATCCATCAACCATGCTCATATTGTTTGTGGATTTAAGGGAACGTCTCAAAGTTATTATACTCAACGTGTGTAACTCAAAGTACTCCTAACTCCTAACCTCCATTCAGAAGCTAAAGCCGCACTCACGTTAAAACTGACCACTGTTCACGTGGACTGCACGCTCACTCGACTCGTTAGTTGTTTCATTACATCCGTCTATACAGTATCAAAACAAAAACTAAACTATAATGATAGTTTTAGAAAACAACTTTTTAATTAACATTATGGGGTAACGCGTCCAAAGATACACATGGTCTCGTCTCTCATCCATTTCCAGTCTTCATTATTTCATAATTATGTCCTCAGTAAAAGGTTATCTGCGAATTACATTCATGAAATGTCACTAATCGTCCTCGCCGACAGAGCGGTGAACAAAATCACCATTGAGAGCCATCATTACAAACTGAAGCTCAACGTGTCCAATCATCATTGTCGTAGCTGAATGGTGGTTGGAGGTTCAAAAAGTCGGTCTGCAAAAGCTTGTTTACCTTACTTTTCGTACGTGTTAAGCCTCAGCAGTGAACAGGTTGATCAATCAATATATATCTCGCAGACATAATGGTAAACATAATGGGATGGAACGCCAACCCATTGAAAGTCACGAAAACGAGCTACAGTTCCACATGGCCGATCAGCAGGCAGTACTTCATAACGGTTGTTGTAGGTCAGAGGGGTCCCGTCCACCCAGGTTGTCAGGTGTAGTCCGATGTGGATGCCGTTCACTGTGGAGAAAATATGGGGTTGTAACATGCATTTGCTAAAACAATATCATAATAGTTTCAATAACAGGTCCTTGACTTTTAATATTTAATTAAATTATGAAAAGAGGAGTGAGGGTAAATAAGGTTCTTGCTGAAAAACATATACTAAATATCACAAATATATCACACATTCAATGATTATCAATAACTTAAGCTAAATTTCTGAAGGATTTGTATAAAATTTAATTCTCATAATCATTCACTTACTAAAGATGTGATTTATTGACTTCCCAGCTGCTTTGAAGAGATCAGCCTTCTCCTCTGTATCGAGTACAACAAGTCGCCCTCCAGGACCATAGGACGGACATTTTGTCTCATTGGCTTCGGCCCAGCTCTTGTAGTCATCCGAGAAAAGCAAACATGGTCCATTTGATGCCAGCAACTGGAAGCCTATTTCCACTGGACACCATTTGGATCCACCTTGGGAATAAGCATCACACAATAGCATGATGGATATCATGTTTAACATTGTTAAGTGACACATGGGACAATTACGTGGAAGGTAATGTCCGAGTAACTCTCCATTCCTTAAAAATAATGGAGCCGAGGCCCATTATTTTAAAGGAATGGAGAGTTACGAGGATATTACCCTACTTAAATTACACTCTTTTATCAAAATTACTTTAAAAAGTTAAAGACATTAAATTTCTACATAAAAAATATGATGTGATCTGTAACTCTCCATTACTGAAAAATAATGGAGTGAAAGAACAATAGGATGACGTGTAATTTAAATAATGTATCATCAAACGTGATTGACATCAATGTAATGAAGAAAATTGGCTTTGACATATTTTATGAAAATGTCTTAAAAAGAAATGTTGGAAATTGGTAAGATCTTACGTTTTGTTGGATAGTAATACCACATTTCAGGAGGAGACATGCCAGGGACGGTTTTGATGAAGAGAATCGTGTAGAACTGGCACTGTCCAGTGTTGGAGTTGTATGTGAAGGCAGCACAGGCATCTGTTGTTAAGCACTCGAGAGCACAGCGGTGAATACTCCTGAATGGTAGGTTCGGCTGGATGCTCAGGAGTGATGTGGAGACTCCAGGTGCCGATACTTGTGCATATTCAATAAAGTTGGTTTCTGTCCGCCAATCGGCGCTGTTAGAAAAAGTAAACAAAATGCTCTTTCGATTTTTCGGATTTCATGAAATGAAAGCTGATAAACCCGAATTTCAACTCCCTCTCTCTTTTAAAACTAAGTTATTGATCAACACCCGCGTGATTGCTTTCATTTATAATACGTTTAAACAATTAACGAGCAGAATTGTCATATCTAATGTGATCATACATAAGCACAGTAATTATAGAACTTGTGATGAAGGGTACGTTTCTAAAGATGCTTATCGCTTATCGCATAATCTAGTTTCACATGGGATGTTGTATCATGCGTTAATGATATAATAGATCAGACAAACACAGAAAACTGGATGTAACAGTAAAATGTATTTTGGGGATCAGAATAAATTGAACTAAAACTTACCTTAACACGAGGCCAAGGAAAAACAAACTACAGACGAAAAACATGTCTGTTATCTGATGAAATGCCGTCTAGTACCGACTATTGCAGCAAAACATGAATTCATTATCAGGGAAGAAGATTAAATATTTTTATAAATGTTACATTCATAATAATGACATAATGAAATGAAGGGAAGCTCCATAATTTATTCATTATAGAAATTCAAGATTAAGATGCAGTACGGTAGGAACAAATATATATGAGAACATGGTATTTGCTGAACAAAACACGGATTAAGAAACCATCAAGCCAGGCTCAAACTTATAATTGATCATTAATATTCATGTTTCTTCTGTAAGTATTGCCAATTTCCAACAGCAAATTGTTAAACAGCTGTCAAATACCAAAGTGAATCTTCTTTTGGGAAACATATGTTGCAGTATCTAAGATGTGTGATGTTTGAGTTGCAGATTCCAGGGATTGTTTACCTTTAAATTATGTTTTATCATTTGTTTACACTTAACATTACACTTATATTGACATGATTGTTTCTTAAATAGCTGTCCTTTTTCATTCTTCAATTTGAGAAGGCACATTGAGCTATAATCCTGTTAACATTATATCAGACATAAGACGATCTGAATATTTTTTTTACGTAAGTAGAATGGACCTTCTCGTTAAAAAAGCGTTAATGAATGTATTTTCCTTGGGGAATGACTTCAACGCCCCTACTAAAACATTAATGAGTTGATGGGAAAGTATACAAATCAGAACAATGTAAAGTAATGTAAAAAGCGCTGAATACTCGTTTCAAAATGGCAAATGGGGGATTTCACAAGTATATTAATTCAGTGAAATGACTGCCCATCAAGGCTAAATAGTCTCAAACGCCAACTCAGTTCGAACTAATAAAGACTTCTTTTGTAATAAATCCTAACATTTTGCAATGTCAATGTGTGGTGTTTTTTCTCTTTTTAATTCTTGTTATTCTTTTATTCGGATAGTATTGCAATACAGCATTAGGATGATAATATTAAAGAGCTCCTATTAAGATATAACGAGTTGGCATGGAGAGACGTTCAGGTATTGCAGAAATATCAACGAATACATAGTTTAGACTTAGTATATTGAGCATATATAGTGTTGGACTGGTATACATTATTCATGTGTAAAGTCATGGCCCATATGAGGGTAAACATTTTCAATATAAGAACATGAAGATTTTCTGGATAACAACTTCTTTAATGTGAAAATGCACGACATTTCTGAGTACATACTCACTCCTTCATCAGGTGGAATGTAAGGGAATAACAAAATATGGTTTATTTTCAATATATATTTTAGGCATAACTATATATGTATATTAAAGGGAGCATAGCTAACGTCAAGCCATTCTCACAACGTCACCGGCGTAATGAAAACGTTTCCAAATCCTCTCTCTTCGCCCTTAACTTCAACCCTCATATTTTCTGTGCTAAGATTTTATCGTAGTGCAGGCTAATCGGATAGGCCAGTCAGAAGACGGCTTGCAAATTTAACTTCCGCGGCAGTAACTTGTTGCGTTTGCAGTGATACGTTTCCGCCTTCTTAACAGAAACAAATCTTTTCTAAATCTTTCCAAGTATTTAACCAACTTTCTCAAGTCCTCTACTTCAATCTCCATCATAATGACATGTATATCCTCTACAAATATATCAACAAAGGGTAGAGTGGACTGGGAAGTGGGAAGATGATGTCCAGCTTGCAAAAGTAACACAAATCTGCGAAAGTTTGTCCACCTTGCCCTGAGATATGTTTTCAGATTTAACACTGGAAATTGACTCTCCTGTTTCGCTCACAATCATACTCCTTTTCAGACTCAGAAAACTGTATTAGTAAAGAGCTGACTATCATTATTATTTGGAAATATATTGCGAGACGGAAGTTTGTTAAAATAAATGTGAGCCCTGTCATATATAACATATACTTTTAAAATAAAGTAGGGAATATTATTTTTGCAAACATTCCAGTAGCATATCCAACTGAGAGACATACGGGACAAAATACTAAAGATCCTACAGAGGAAACATTTCCAGTGAAATTCGTCGCCTAAACACAACAATGGGGCCAGCGGGTGATGATCATAGGGTTGATCCAAAATATGCACGACTTTGAATTTTAAGGTTATACGCATTTTGGAAAGAATTAGAAGGTGGAAACATCACTTAAGGAACTCAGTAACCAGACATGATTTGTGCCATGTGTCGACTTACACAAAATGAAGGTTACGTGACCTTTGCATGCTTCAGAGTGGCATATCAGAGACCGTTGTTGCATGGACAAAGAACGTTTCATAGTCGTTATATGCAGGTTCACATTCTGTTAACGACGTTAGTGTCGACCAAAGGCGACAACTCATGCTCAGGGTAGGTGTATCAGTGCTTTAGCCTTGAGGATTCGTTTCATACCAGCAAAACTGATTAGAGCTCGACTTCAAGCAGATACTGGTGTGAAATTGAGTGACCAGACCATCAGAAATTGACTGCACAGAGGTCATTTACACGCCCGACGTCCTCGCATGATTCCATGTTTCAGAGGTCATCACATTAGGGCGAATCTTCTTTGCTGTCTGGATTGTCAATACTGGGATAAACAATGTTGGAAGAATGTGATTTGTTCAGACGTGTCGAGGTTCACTGTGCACTGGACATGCATAGGAGTGTGTCGGGGTGATGTTACATTAGTGAAATGATCAATGTGGGATGGATCTATAATGGTTTAGGGAGGCATGTTGTTGCCGGACGTGTCACAGGCCAGTACTACGGGACAACATCTTGGTTTGCACGTCATCATGGTCGACGTTTCATCTTCCAGGATGTCAATGCGAGATGTCACATGGCAAAGAGTGTTACAGAGTACCCAAAACATCAGAATATCACCACATTTCAATGGCACGACATTGATGTTCTCTTTGGCTAAATACGCAACTGCACCATTTTCAGAATTAGACTGTCATCAATAAGCTGAAACCAGATACGCTGCTAGTCCCTCATACTCCAACCCAGTGCTGCGTTGTACCATCTGTAACACTGACATCGATGTTATAATCGAAACAAAGTACTAACTACAGGTCGTCGTGGTTCGAGTCTTGTCTTTTTTAGACGATTCCTGATAGTTTGGTTTGATCACTAATATTCTCTCCCATTACAAGTGTCCTACAGTCTACGTAGCCGTTGCATGTCGGGGACGTAGGTGGTGCAGTTGGATGTGTCGATCCTCGTAAAATGTCCTTGACAAGGGTGTTTGTAGATTTAAGGTAACGCCTCAAAGTTATAGTGTTTAATGTGTATTAACCACCCCTTCTTACTAAGGGATGGTTCTATTCTGAGACAGTCCTTCCATTGAGAAGCTAAATTTCTACCCATATTAAAACTGACCTTAGGTCACGTGAATTACAAGCTCACTCATCCCGCTACTTTTTTCAATGATTGGTCCTACACCCGTCTCTACAGTATGAAAACAAACACAAATCCATAATGATAGTAATAGAAACAACTGTTTAATTTAGCTACAGAATCAATTTTAAAAGTAGCTTCCTGTTAGATTAAGTAAAGTAATTAGTATGTCCATAAAGCGAATTAGACAGAATACTTCCAATGACACACATCGTCTGGGTCATTAATTTTTAGTCTGCATTGTTTCATAATTATGTCCCCAAGAAAAGGTCTGCAAATTATAGTCCTGAAATGTCACTGATATATCTCACAGACAGAGTATCGAACATAATCACTAGGGCACTAGGAACCATTGAAATTTCTCATAATGACAAGCTGAAATTCCAGATGTCCACTCAACATGAAGCATTGCACCATCAACAACTAACGGTGGCTTTAGGTCCAAATAGTTGGTCTTCAAAAGCTTCTTTACTTAACTATTCGTATTCGTAAACCTTCAGTAGAATATTTTGAACAGGTCGCTCAATCAATAAAAATCTCGGCGACATAATGGTAAACAGAATCACAACGAAAGCTAACCCATTGAAAGTCAAGATTACCAGCTACAGTTCCACATGGGCGATCAGCAGGCAGTACTTCATAACGATTGTCGTAGGTTAGAGGGGTCCCGTCCACTCAGGTTGTTAGGTGTAGTCCGATGTGGATGCCGTTAACTGTGGGAAAATATGTGGTTGTAACATGCATTTGCCAGTATAATATCATGATAGTTCCAATAATAGGTCCTTGTTCAAACTTTTATTATTGAATTATGAAAAGAGGAGTGAGGGTAAATTAGGTTCATGCTGAATAACATATACTAAATATCACAAATATATCACACCTTCGTCGATTATCAATTACTTAAGCTAAATTTCTGAAGGATTTGGATGAATTTTAATTCTCATAAACATTCACTAACAAAATATGTGATTTATAGACTTCCCAGCTGCTTTGAAGAGATCAGTTTCTCCTCTGTATCGAGGACAACAAGACGCCCACCAGGACCATAGGAGCGACATTTTGTCTCATTGGCCTCGGCCCAGCTCTTGTAGTCATCCGAGAAAAGCACACATGGTCCATTTGATGCCAGCAACTGGAAGCCTATTTCCAATGGACACCATTGGGATCCACCTTGGGAATAAGCATCACACAACAACATTACGGAAATCATGTTTAGCATTTTTAAGTGATCCATGGGACAATTAAATTACGACCAGAAGAAAAAGCGAGGTGAGCTATGTTTATACTTAACAATCTCATTATGCTTGTTGAGAACATGTTCATATCCGGACTTTTGAATGATGCATTGAGATATAGAACTGTTCCCTTGATAAACAAATTCCAACCCGATTAATGTTGAAAACTTTCCAATATTATACCTTTCCACTGTAGAAAACTTTTCTCCAAAATTCTGCTGTATGTTTGAACGTACATTCAGGCGACCAGTTGTTGAGTGTTCAGCATTCACTTGACCAGGGAATTTACGTCTGCATATGAATGCGATCGACATTGACAAAGCGCTATTTTGATGGACAATGTTATTGATACATGTAAAATCAACACTGTTATTGACATGGTGGTTGGACAATCTTCTTATTAATTCCTTTCCTACTTGTTCTTGTTTAGTAGTATACATTTAACGTGTTATACAATTCATAATTATTGTATCAGATGTCAATTTTAAAATTTCATAT
Organism: Gibbula magus; assembly: GCA_936450465.1. Taxonomy (NCBI): domain Eukaryota; kingdom Metazoa; phylum Mollusca; class Gastropoda; order Trochida; family Trochidae; genus Gibbula; species Gibbula magus. Next base: position 7,228,864 of record OW388295.1, on the reverse strand, counting down.
TAAAAAACGTATGCATGTACATGTTTTCATGTCAATGGACAGGTTTGACAGATAACGAAATTGTTGGAAACTTCAAGATGTTCCTGATAGCCGGCTTCGAATCCGTCTCCCTCTCTCTCTCGTTCATCGCCTACAACTTGGCCACCAATCCCGCATGTCAGGAGAAATTGATTACAGAGTTCTTGATGGGGTGAGAATATCTTGTTTAAGTATAAAGAGAGTATAAAATGAAATAATCAAGTCTGAGAAAGCAGGTTTTGAATGTATTTGATAGACGCATGTTTTATAACATGTTTATATTTGGGATAACATTAACTTCAATAGTACAATTTCATGTACTTTTTACGGCCCCAGGATTCGAACCCACACTTTCAGAGTAAGGCAACTACCGTCAGCACTGACCGTACCAAGAGTTTAATACAGGACCACTGGGCCTCGACAAAAATTTAGATGCAACAATCGATAATTAAGCTTATTTTACATTCAGTGCCCCTCTGATATATGTAAATTGGCGCAGCTCCCAAGGCTGAATGCATTAGAAATACATGCCATTTAGATAGTGAACATTTTTTTTTTTTATAATTTTTTTTTTCTTTCCATTTTTACATATAATATGAACAGTGATATGATATGATAGTGAACATGGTTATATTTAGAATGCCACTACTTTCAATAGTACAAATTCTTGTACTTTTTCTGGCGAGTCCCTTGCGGGATTCGAACCCACACCCTCAGAGTAAGGCAACTATCGCCAGCACTGACCGTACCAGTCTTGGGAAAATGTAAAAATGTGTTATCGACTTTGGGTGATATGGAGTTATTTTAATGACTCTTGAACAAATATTTATATGTACATGTCTTTATCTCCTCGGATTATCGAAGCAAACGTCCTTTATTTCGAAAACAGAATTACGTTTGAGGCGTTTGCAGTATAGTTTCTGATTCCCGTAATTAAACACATTAAACACTTGTTGTTTGCCATGCTATGTTGCAGAAGATGCCAGACTATGATAACGTCAGTAAGCTTACTTACCTGAAGAACGTCTTCTTCGAGAGTTTGCGATTGTTCCCACCTGCCTTCAGGTATGTATTCACTCGTTAAAGGGTTCTAACGCCGACTGGCCGCCATCTTCCTTTTTTGCAGTACGTATGTTTACGAGTTTTACATCTTTTTAATAATAAAACAAATTGATATTCTTTCTACAATCGCCGGAAGCGACGCTTTGAAGCAGTTAATTTTCTTTTTGTTAAAATGATAAACGTTTGATTTATTTTCATACATGAATAAACTGTGTTTAGATAACTCATTAAGATTCATCTACAGCAAACCTCTCTATTGTACTGAATGCAAAATTCATTGTAAACGAGGATCGGATATTAAATGAACAAAAGTTCTTTTGATCTTTATAGGATTCTCCGCTGTCCAAAAGACGACATTGAAATAAATGGTATTCCAATCAAGAAGAACACGGATGTTTCTTTTCCCGTTGGTGCCATTCATTACGACCCAGATATCTGGAGTGATCCGGAAACATTCGATCCGGATAGGTAGGGAAACAGAAAATGCTGATTCTGCTAAAAATATGATTCCATGTGATTTGCATAGACGTTGAGCGATTGTAAAGTGTAGTATTAATGGTCATGTCGTTACTCTTAATCTTAAAGTAAAGTATTTCTATCTGCAGCAGGAGTGTGTATGATCAATGACCCGTTTTCGTCTCATCTCGTTTCATGACATCTTGAAAGGTATTAACATTTAAAAGATCTGATAAAAAATGTACATTTAGATAGCACTGTATCTACACATTTTAATTCTAATGTATATTTTTAATATATCACTTTAAATAATGATTTCATTGAAATCCTGTTTTTAATGAATAAGGTTTCTTCCGGAAAATCGCCCGGAAAACTTCAACTATGTGTTTCTACCATTTGGAGTCGGGAACTGTAAAGGAATGCGACTAGCTTTCATGGAGGTCAAAATTGCCACAGCTGCCATTCTTCAGAAATATCGGTTCAAAACAGCACCAGAAACCAAGGTATTAAAAGTGATGTACATACAAAATGTAATGTTGCAAGTTTTCCTAATTTCTAACAAATATACCCACTTCGCAAAATATCAAATGTTCAGAATGTCCGCCCGTCCGTCAGTAATCATTTCGTTTCCAAAGCAGAACTCAAAAACCATTCATGATATCTTTCTGAAACATCCCATGTGTATTACCCACGAACTGAAGTGGTGCCTTTTGATATTTCAGATTTCTGAAATTTTATTATTTTCCGTGTCCATAGAAACATGTTGAATTTGGACTTAGTTCAGAGACAGGTTCGTTTCCGGAGCACAGCTCAAAAACTCTTCATCATATCTTTCTGAAACTTTGCATGTGTATTAACCACTAATTGAAGTGTTGCCTTCTGATATTTTCAGATTTCTGAATTGTTTTTCTATAGAAACATGTTGGAGTAGAATTTTGTTCAGAGATAGGTCTGCTTCCGGAGCAAAACCCGTCATCATACCTGAAACTCAGCATGTGTATTACCCACTAAATGAAGTACAGTTACGGTAACAATTATCTGTCAAAGATGTGTTTTACAAATCATGTGGGAACGGTGGGATATGTCATCTTCCGATGGCTCTTGCTATTATTTAGGCATTTCTGTACATTTCATGAAATGGTTACTTTTGTCCTTTCATCAATGTGTCATATGTGTGCTTTTTGAAGAAGGTGTCGTCACTTTCAAATACGTGTTCAACATTTCTAACCCGAGGTTCATGAAACATGTTTTGTAATAGACGTACATGTAAATAACACCACGATTCAACTATACAGACATCAATCGACGAAGGGGTAACTAAACTCTGTTCTGCACATGTCTCATTATGTTGAAAAGTCCATTTGTAGTATAACCTTAAAGCTAAGGTGTATTTTCCTTGCAGATACCACCTGATCTAGAGAAGCGTGCTTACAAACCGCAGGATGGTATGATTCTGATGATTGAAGCACGATAAACTGGCAACGAACGCTATATCTGCATGGGCGTAACATAGTATTGTAGACTTTTGTAGATAAGAATGTCAGAAATCCAGTGGAATGAAAAGGACACCCTTCGATAATATACACCATGAAAAACCTATTTAAAAACGACTCATTACTTGTCAGTGTATGTCTTGTGTTATCAGACGCACCCATTATAGTTTAATGTGTTATATATCCGAGTCGAGTGACAAGTTCCTATGAAATTCTTGCAACATTGTGCGCCATTTTTGGTCTCCACATTACAAAATCAATAACTGAGATCAAAGAAGTTAATGTACATGTGTAACCGAGTCACCGACTGACATGTTTGGCAGTTCTGCTAATTCAGACATAACATCTCCTACTTAGGACATAACATCTCCTAATCAGGACTTAATAATGTATCTCCTAATCAAGACTTAATACCTCCTAATTAGGAGTTAATCATTGTACAGTTTTGAGGTTTGATCAGCTTATTTCTGAAAAAAATTTTGATCGTTGCTTCAAACTTGATTGGAGCAGTGTTGAAAATAATTTAAAACATTTTTTTTTTTCAATTTAAAAATTAATTTAAAATTTATCACCAGGGTAATTTTATAGTAAGATAAAGCTATATATTACTGTAAAAGATTATCAATTCAGTTGAAATCACTCTTACAAGAGAATATAACATATCAATTATGTTCGATAATGACCCAGCTAACTTTAGACGTATTATTACGTTACTGGAAGTGTCTGGGAAAATATTTGCCAAAGTCATTGCCAACCGCCTAACCCAGTCGGCAGAACATGAACATTTTATCACTCCGGAACAGGCAGGCTTTAGACCCGGCTTCCAAACCGTGGACAATATATTTGTTTTAAATACAGTAATACCGGTAAGGAAATATCTGTCTTTATATAAAGGCAGACTGTATTGCTTTTTTATTGACTTATAAGCTGCGTTTGACTCTGTGGATAGACAATGTTTACTATGCAAACTTTGGCTTGGAAAGGTTATTTATATAGGTTGTTAAAAAATATGTACCAAAATGTGAAGTCTTGTGTTTCAACACAGAATGGTTATACACCATTTTTTTTTATTGTCTTTATGATGTACGACAAGGTTGTCAGTTATCACCCTTCCTGTTTTCCTTTTTATTAATGACATAGTTGACTTTCTAGCATCAGATAACCAAATAAATATTAACCTCGATTTCTTAGAATTATTCTCCTGTTTGCAGATGACATAGTAATGTTTGATAGTACTGTTTTGGGTTTGCAAAAAAGGTTCGATAAGCTTGCTTTATATTGTAATGATTGGAAGTTCCAAATTAACCTAAAAAAGAGTAAAATCATTGTTTTCAGAAAAGCAGGACCCCTTAAAAAATACGAACGTTTTTCATTAAATGGAAATTCTGTAGAAATTGTCCCTACGTATAAATACTTAGGAATCCATTTTTCAAGCTCTGGTTCTCTTTATTGTACACAGAAAACTTCAGCACAGCAAGCATGGAAGGCTTTTCAAAGCGTAAAGATGTCATTACATAACTTTTCTGATCTCACTATACCTGTGACTCTTCATATATTTGATGTTAAAATCTTACCCATTATGCTGTATGGTTGTGAAGTATGGGACTTTCAACAATCGCCAAATATCATAAATGTGTATAATAAAGTTTGTAAATCAGTTTTATTTTTGTCAAGGAACTCTCCCAATATTGTCGCAAGAGGGGAACTAGGGCACTTCTTTGTAAAGGTTTATCGGTATGTTAACATTAGTACATATTGGTAAAGGCTCTTGTCTCAGGAAGAAAATGTAATATTGAAACATGTTTATAGCAATCAACTTGTATTGGCTTCCAAAGATATCGGTTGATGGGCGTTAGATGTAAAGACATTATTGTTTGAATATGGATATGGAAACGTTTGGCTTGATCAAGGGGTTAATAACGTAGAATATTTTATACAACAGTTAAAACAAAGATGTATTGATATTGATGCCCAAATTGGCTAATTTCTTTAGAATTATATTCTAAGTTTAAGCTCCATAAAAGTATCAAGCTTGGAGTTAAAAGAGTATTTGTCATTGGTAAAAGTTAAAGTTTTCCATTTAGCGTTGTGTAAATTGCGTTGTTCAGATCATCCTCTTATGTTGGAATATGGGAGGAAAGTAAATATATAGCGACACGAGCGATTCTGTCCTTTGTGTATTGTACTTAATATTGAATTGGAATATCACTTCTGTTTTGAATGTCCATTCTATTGTGATTTGAGACGCAGTCTGCTTCCACTCTATTACATTAATGATCCATGTGAAACTAAATTTTTAAGTCTACTAAGATCTCACAATTCCACAATTGTGAACAATCTTGCTAAGTTTATATTTCTAGCTTTGAAGAAAAGAGCTAAGTTTTTGAATTTAGAATATATAAAAATATTGAGACACTGTACATGATAGCATACAATTTCCATTATATATATGGCGCTAAAGTGTTATGATTGTTATTCGTCATCATTGTATTATATAATGGGTCGGTGGCCCCTTTACGAAATAAACTCGCTCTCTCTCTGATAACATGGAGATGTAATATGATGTGGTTTATTTATGTGACTGTGGTTGCTTGAAAGTGGCATTGAAATAAAGTCAAACTCTCAACCAACATGTGTTGGTTTCTATGTTAAACGTTTTAATGACACATAAATAATTCTGGGTCGGTACCCTGGTTGATTGTTTAAACTTTGAACGTTAAAACCAAGAACAGCAACATACGGAAGAGAGGTTTTGGTATACTTAGAGGTTTTAGTATAGAGGTTTTAGTATACTTAGAGGTTTTGGTATACTGAGAGGTTTTAGTATACTTAGAGGTTTTGGTATACTGAGAGGTTTTAGTATACTTAGAGGTTTTAGTATAGAGCTTTAAGTATATTGGGAGGTTCGAGTATACTTATAAATTTGAGTATATTGACAAGTTTTAGTATACCTCGAGGTTTTAGTATATTGAGAGCTTTTAGTATAGAGCTTTAAGTATATTGGGAGGTTCGAGTATACTTATAAATTTGAGTATATTGACAAGTTTTAGTATACCTCGAGGTTTTAGTATATTGAGAGCTTTTAGTATACTTAGAGGTTGTAGTATAGAGTTTTTGGTATACTGAGAGGTTTTAGTATACTTCGAGGTTTTGGTATACTGAGAGGTTTTAGTATACTTAGAGGTTTTAGTATAGAGGTTTTAGTATACTTAGAGGTTTTGGTATACTGAGAGGTTTTAGTATAGAGGTTTTGGTATATTGAGAGGTTTTAGTATAGAGGTTTTGGTATATAGGGAGGTTTTAGTATAGAGGTGTTGTTATATTGAGAGGTTTTAGTATACTTAGAGGTTTAGGTATATTGAGAGGTTTTAGTATACTTAGATTAATCTAGGCATATAGCTGCAACTGCAACTATAGCATGGTAGAAATTGTCGTGTTTGACATGATAACCACTGATCAAGGCAGTTACTTGATATTGCTCATAATACGTATTCACATATGTCTGATCTTGTATTTTAAAGTGTGTACAGTGTGATTGTATGAGTACTTGTAAAACTTGACGTTTGTTAATATGAAGTTATTTTGTATATTTAAACAGAGTGTGCTTGGTTATATTAATGTTCAAAAAGAGAATTTCGGATATTATTATGCAGTTATTTTGCAATATAAGAGTCATCCTTATAATTCAGAACTTATTTTTTCCAAAATGAATACTATAAGATTACATAAATTACAAATCACATATTAAATATATATTACCCAAAATATTCAAATGTCATGACACTTTAAATGCATTTCTTGAAAAAATTATATTAGTGTTCTGTTTCATATGGTCAAAAACACAAGCATTACCGCATACGCAATTACAATATTAAACTCATTTGAAGCTGACAAGACTGAATGTAGTTATTCATTCCAAACTGTTACTGGTTGATTGTACCACGTTATGTAACCATGAATTATTGCTATTTGCAAATGTTATTAATTACTAATTAACGAAAGTATACCGAAGAATTCAAAACTTATACTGATTTCAATACACAAACTAAATTTTCAGAATCTGTCGATGTGTTCAGCTTATACAGTGTAACCTCGTTAATCCGGACTCCAACAGTCAAAACTTTTTTCAAATAATTTTAATTCTTCATGCGTGACCTCAATCTTGATGAGAATGGTGGCGTGTACATCGAAATGAAATATAATTTGAATGAATGGTTATAAAAACAATAATAAGTAAGTAATCTTACCCTCAAATATTATAACGCTACTAATACCAATGGATATCTGGAGATGGGAATTAGAAATACATGCCATCGAGATAGAGAGCAAATAAAACATGGCTTTGTTTCAGGTCACAATTTCTGCAAAAGTACAAATCCGTGTACGAGCCAACAACATGGGGCCAGACACCAATCGCTAATTATTTGACACTTTCATGTGATTCACGCGTGGATCATGCAGGAGCTAATACAAATCAAGTAAAATACCCTCCGTAGACTAAGTCTCTTAGTTTATGCAGGTTATCAACACTGATCAGAACATTAACTGACACAACACTGATCAAGCCGTTAGTATTGTAGATTGAAGCGTGTTGATAAACCTCCCAAACAGCCTTTGAAATGTAGAAGTGGCACATTTATAACGTAAATGGTCCACCGGTTGTCTAACTGTGCTTATCCAACAATATGTAAAACATTTCTCGTCTTTTGAATAGTGCTAAATAGGTAATCTGTGTATTGATTTAACATGTATGTGTACCTCATGATAACACACGAACATGGTCTAGATTTTCGAGCCGATAGTAACAAGACAGTGTTAATGTATGCCACCTTTGCCTATCTTATAGCGAACAGACCTTTGTAAATTCAAAGCCTCATTCACACCCGATGCTCGTTGCTGACTTTTAGGACACGTCTGCACCTTTAGCAGAAGCCTGTTGATATGTGAACATGGAGAACTGATGATAGAAGAAACATGAACGCCTCAACAGACAGACGATGTTGTGGGTCATGGCAACCCACGGTGACTCTCAGCCTCTCCTTCATGTTTGCTTACACCTCATACATGGCCATACAGAGTCTTCAGAGCAGTCTCAATCAGGAGGCGGGACTCGGAGTTGTCTCCCTTGCATGTCATTATGGGACCATAATATTGTTTGGGATATTCACGCCGTCCATACTGAGGATCATTGGTTCTAAAAATGCTCTTATACTTGCCATGGTTTGCAATGCACTGTACACAGGCAGCAACTTCTACCCCACCTGGGCCACGCTGGTTCCATCCTCCATCCTGTTGGGTGCTATAGCTGGACCCATGTGGACAGCCCAGGGTCTGTATATCACTGACAGTGGCGAATCCGTGGCTGGATCTGCAAAGGATACTTTACATGCTCAGCTATCGAAACTAAATGGAGTGTTTTTCATGTGTCACGAGTCCACTCAGATCACTGGAAACCTCATTTCCTCATTAGTTCTGACTCAAGGAAACTATACGAAGTCAATGAACAACACTTGTGGAGCAGAGGACTGTCCATCGGAAACATCTGGTGATGAAATAGTTGAACCAGCCTCTGAAAAGATATACATCCTTCTCAGTGTCTTCTTAGCTTGTGACTTGATTGCAGTCGTTCTGGTTGTCCTCTCTCTGCCTCCATTACAACAGGATATCAAAGATAGCACATCTCCTGGTACGGCTCAAGAAGCTCCAGCAGTTGGACAGATTCTCTTGTCCTGGTTTACAGCTCTGTCGGATCCTAAACTTGTCGGACTTGTTCCCTGTTTTGTGTCGTTCTCAATGGCTGAGGCAGTTCTTTTTGCAGATTTCACCAAGGTAATTAATGTTTTCTGTTTATTAGTAACACTGTTGTACAATGAATTAGATGTATTCGTTAGGCATGCTCTCATCCTACACTGTTCATATATATGGTGTGTAAGATTTACCATTTCTACTTCAAAATGTACATATGCATTATTATTCATTATATTCATATAATTATATTCGTCATAAGTATATATAACCTTTTTGTCGAGTATCCATACAGTCTAGCTTGAATAGGATACGTCAACGATTGAAGTTGTTGTTTCAACGAGTAGAAACGAAGTAATTAAGTAGTATTCAGGTTTAGTTTGATCAAGCTACATTTCATACTTACAGTTTAAATAAAATGGTTTCCAAAGATACGGATTCTATACCCTCCTACATTTCGTAATATAAAACTGGTGATATAATGAAATATCTGGCCTCTCCGAAAAACATGGAATAATGACTGTTACTAAACCACAGAATGCGTTTTAGTGAATGTTTTCTGCATAATTGAAAGTTATAGAGGTCTCTATAAATCGCAAAGTTTTATTTTTTTTTATTTCTTTTGCCGATGAGTTTATAATTATGAACTTATTGTATTCATTCATAAATATTTCGGATAGGTACTACTGACTTGTTTGTAACTTGATTTCTATTATACGATTGTACTCCCTAACAAAAAATCAAAATTGGATTATGTTTAGATGTGTGTATTTGTATATATATTAAATCTAATTTTAACATTTTGCCTTTTTAAAAGTTGAGCAAAAACATCTGACTGACATAGGAATCCAATTTTGTATTTGATCTACATTGAGGGAGGCGAGAAATTGTTTAACTTTTGGTGTATATTTTCAGTACATTTATGGATATAACATACTCTCCTCTTTGTATAAAAAGATTGCAAAGTTAAAGCAATTCCATATTATAAATCGGATGTTTCATTTCAGTCCTTTGTAAGTTGTACCCAAGGAGTCGGGATGCTCGGGTTTGTAATGGCGGCTTATGGACTGATGACGTCACTTGTGTCCATAATCACCATACGAGCTGTGGAATATACAGGGAGATACTTCTTCTTCTGTCTGGCCTTCTGCAGCGACTTTGCTGTCTTGATAGCTATGTTGTTATGGGAACCAGATAAAACAACTTTACTGCCATTATTTTTTCTCGCTGCTACGTCGGGCTTCGCATCAGGGGTATTTCATACTCAGCTTAATTGTAAGTTGTTTAAAATATTTAAGAAACAGATTTGAACTAGTGATACATTTGATGCTGTTATCAAGAAAAAGAACTGATACATATACACCTAATACTAATAACTAATACGTAGTTGTTCATATACTTTATTCTAAAATTCAGACAGCGCACAACTGAATTTGAATTTCTCATTGAAACTTCTAAAAGGGTAGTCATTAAGCCACCCATTTGCAAGGCAAGTACAAGGAGGCCTATGGCAGGAGGTATTATTATTGTAAGCATCTTGGGAGTGATCAAATTTTAATAAATGCCGGGAAGAATATAAACGAAATGCAAAATATGGACAAATATTTTATTTTGGCAATCATTGCCAGTTGATTTACTTATGTACTTCAGAACATTGGAAAGTGTGCATTAATTTTGCTTTTCATACTTATAGCTGCGACAAAATGTTTATTTATGGAAACATTATTCATAAAATTCTTTAAAGGTTAGAAGAAATGTCTTTATTATTTTGGATAAACACATGTAATGTGGTAACAAAAAACATTTTAACATATACATGAACAGTAAATGAATTTAAACTTTAAACTGATTCATACAAGTATTTAACATGAAACAAAATGTAAGTGTGACTATGAAGCATAATTGCTCAGAGCTTACCATATGACTGTAAATAGAGTATTTATGACATTATTTAGACCCACTTCATGTGTGTTAGATACGATGACGATGTTTATGTGAAATATTTCATTCTGCAGGTGTTGTTGGAATAATGTTTCCAGACAACAAAGGACCAGCTTTTGCTAATTGCCACACCTGGATTGCTGCAGGATTTACCGTCGTGTTTGCATATGGAGGATACCTCTGTGTACGAACCAAAGTGTATATCTCTATAGGCGTTCTGGTATTGGGAGTAGCAGGATATACAGCAGCAGAAATCATGTTTGCAAGAGAACAAGCTCGTGCCAGAGAAATAGCAAAATCTACTCAAGTGAATGTTATTACAGAACATTCAACACACTTGTAGGTTCGGCTATTATGAAATAGCTGGTGTTGCAAAATGATCATCAATACACTGACTCAAGTACATTCATCAATGTATTTCGATTTAAATTTTCCTCATCAGGAAGTCTGTATAAGCAGTAAACTATAAGCAGTTAATATCAAGTGAAGTATGGTACGTTACCACATTTAATGATTGGGACATCCAAGGATGTAGCCCAGAAAGATCACAGCGGGATAATGCTTAAACGAAATGATACAAAGTTTAACATTATATGTATGCACTGGAAATATAGTACAGTAACATTGGTCATCTTTACTCATCACAAATCTGTTTAAAACCATAATTATATACAATGGTGTTTTTGTACTGTTTGTGCAAACGTCAGCAACATATCGTGAAGAAAATACAAAGAGGTGAAAAAGACTAAAAATCTAAAGGATATTTTATTATCTTATATCTTAGCAACTAATACAGACCTACATTACTATCTCAATGGTGGAATATCGGTCATTTCCTGTTACTCGACAGCAGATAGTACACTCTATTCGTCTGATGAAGGAGTAAGCATATACACCGAAACGTAGTGCATGTTAACAATTAGACGTCATCAAGTAAATCTTGTTTTAGTATATGTCTCAGGGAACAGGTCGCTCAATCAATATATATCTCGCAGACATAATGATAATCAGAACTACAGATAGTGCCAACCCATTGAAAGTCAAGATTACGAGCTACAGTTCCACATGGGCGATCAGCAGGCAGTACTTCATAACGGTTGTCGTAGGTCAGAGGGGTCCCGTCCAGCCAGCTTGTCAGGTGTAGTCCGATGTGGATGGCATTAACTGTGGGGAAATATGAGGTTTTATGACATGCACTTGCCAGTATAATCTTATAGTTTCAATAATAGGTCCTTGACTTTTATTTTTGAATTAACTTTTGAAAAAAGGAGTGAAGGTACGTTAGCTCCTTGCTGAATAATATATAATAAATATCACAAATATATATTCCTATTCACCATTTGTAAACAATTACTAAGACTCGATACAATATAAATTAAAAACGTATTGGTTTTGATTATTTTTTCGATTTTATTCAGATCTAAATTGTGAGCACAAATTTATACATACTTCTGAATGATGTGTATACAATTTTGTTCTCATAAACATTGACTTACTAAAGATGTGATTTATAGACTTCCCAGCTGCTTTGAAGAGATCAGCCTTCTCCTCTGTATCGAGTACAACAAGTCGCCCAGCGGGACGATAGGATGGACATATTGTCTCATTGGCTTCGGTCCAGCTCTTGGTGTCATCCGAGAAAAGCACACATGGTCCATTTGATGCTAGCAACTGGAAGCCCATTTCCATTGGACACGATTGGGATCCACCTTGGGAATAAGCATCACACAACAGCATTACGAAAATCATGTTTAACATTGTTAAGTGACCGATAACACTGTTACTAAATGCATACTGTGTATCATCAAACGGTTAACATAAATCTAAATCGGAAAGGTTTGCATTGATATATTCTTTGGATTTTTAAAAAAAGAAACGAGGTAAATTGGTAAGATCTTACGTTTCCCCGGATAGTAGTACCACAGTTTAGGAGGAGACATGTCAGGTGCGTGTTTGATGAAGAGAATGGTGTAGAACTCGCACTGTCCATTAATGTGGTTGTATATGTAGGCAGCACAGGCATCTGTTGTTAAACACTCGAGAGCACAGCGGAGATGCTCCTGAATGGTCGGTTTGGCTGGATGCTCAGGAGTGATGTGGAGACTCCAGGCGTCGTTACTTGAGCATATTCAATAAAGTTGGTTTCTGTCCGCCAATCAGCGCTGTTAGAAAAAGTAATTTAAATAGAACAGATAAAATGTTTTGGATTTGCATGACTATACAGATATGAGCTAGTTATTGAATGGACGCTAACGATCATGCATTCACTTCAGCAAAATTAACAGTGTTATAATAGTGTCCGATAATCACATTGCTTTAATTCGATCTTGACGACAAAGTCTTAAAGCCCAATTGTTTTATCTGTAAACATGGTTCTTGAGTTAGATGCCCTTAAAGTTCAAATATCTCGAAATCTGAAAGAGATTATTTACCAAAACGTGTTTTCAAATGAAAGTATCAATACTCTCCATCAATTGAAATCATATTTCGAACAAAATAATTTTGCAATTCTTTTGGTACAAGTTCTCAACAGTCTTCACATTTGAAGCAATTGGTTTCTTTCCGTCAAGCGCTGTTAGAATAGAAAAAATGTTTTGAGCTGCATATACATATATGAGCTAGTCATTAAATGGAAGCTAGAGATCCCGAATTCACTGCAGCAACATCAGTTAATAGTGTTATAATAGTATGAAATAATCACATTGTTTTCATTAGGTCTTGAACACAAAGTCTTAAAGTCCTATTGTTTAATCCGGTTTTCACATGAAAATATCAATACTCCCCATCAATTGAAAATCATATTTCGACTAACATAATTTTGCTGTTTTTATCGTACAAGTTGTTGACATCAGTCTTCGCATTTGAGGCACCATGTTAAACTGTGCTGATAGATCAATCGAAAGCTGAATTTATTTCAAAGAAAGCAAGAACAGCATAGTAAGACTTTCGTTATCTGTCCTTAAACAAGCTTCTCTTCAAAATATCAAAACTTTGAGGGGCATTTAGAAATTGATGACATAATAAGCAACTTCTTTATTGTGAATATACACGACGTTTCGTAGTATATGCTAATTCCTCCATCAGGATGAATTATATTAATGATATAAGTCTATAAAGAAAAAGTTATCAATAAAATCTAGTACAAAAAATTTATTTAAAACACTCTGATTGTCTAATCTATCGACGGGCAATTTCTTTGGAGAATTTATGTTATTAAACTGATAAATAAATTATAAATTATAAATATAAAAGATTTCCCCTGATCCGCTTGCAGTGGACATAATGGAACAAAACTTGGCACAGTTATTAGTCTTTCTTCCCATAGCAACCAACAAGAGTAACATATATCTCTCATCGTTTTATTTAAGAAATAGAAGACGAGTTGACGTGCTTTATCGTTCAATTAAACATAACAGGGAGCATACAACACGAAGCACAACAACGAGTCTTCTATTTCTTATATGAGATGTCCTTAAACACTAACTTACTTTTATATAAAAACCGTTGAGATATTATGTAGTTTGTAAAAACTATTCTTGGAAAATATTAATGCCTCCCGTCGTAGAACATATTGTCTCATAAACCACGCTGTTGGTTGACCACCTGTGTTTCATTGCCAAGGTCATTTTATATACAGCTAAAGAGACCTTGCTTGAAGATTTCAGTAGATTGCTTATCAAACCAGGACTTGACTCCCGAAATCAGTGGTTCTTTATCTTGAAAGTGTGTTGCCTTCAGAAATGACTTCATGGTTGGAACAGACGGAGATCAGATGGTGCAAGGTCGGGATTGTTAGGAGAGTGAGAAAGGATTTCCCACCCACAGGACCGTGCTTCTGTCTGGACAATGTGAGAGTTGTGAACGGGACGTTATTCATCAGTCTGTGTATCCATCCCCCGTGTTGATTCAACATAAAAAAATGTGTATTTGGTCTTTGACATATAGTTAAAGGTACATCAAATGTGCACCGACTGTTACCGAAAACTACTATTTTGATGATAGTCTGAGTATATTGACGATGTGAAGGTAAAAGTAGTGATTTCTGATCGAAAGCCAGACAAAACATAGCGATTGACGCGCGCCAATGAGTCAAACGTAATTCTGGAATCTTATTTATAACAGACAAAATGCCAAATTTGAGTTGATAATGTTCATTGGGTAATATAACTACTGTACATGTAAATGGGACATGCAGTTTTGGTTTCTTCACATAAACAGCACATATGGCGTGTTGAAACCTATTAAAGCCATATTATATTTATAAACACAATGGATTCACCTTTGATTTCATATGAATGACACCTTCAAACCTTATAAACTCCAAATTATATTTGTTCTGTATCATCTGTAGGAAACCATTTCGTTTTTACCAACCAGGGGGTTTCCAAAACTGAGCCCTCTCTAACAGAAGCCAATTGCTGTCTAAACGGATTTTATTTCCCGAATATAGTAGCCAAAAGGCTATAAGGCTACATAGCTGTTTGTTAGGATCGTCAAAATCGACTGAGCCCCGATTAGTATAACATAATAAGTGAATCAATTGAATCGTTCTTCAGATATCTTGTTGACAAGCTTAACACGCAAGGTCACATGCCGAAATATTCTGTAATCCTGTGACCTTGAAAATGATGTAATAGTCACCAAGATATTATCCCGTTGTCTAATCCAGATAATCCAGATAATCGTTTTCAAAAGATCCTTCTCACAAGTTTACTGTGCAAGATCTCAAACCGAACAATTATCCAATTTTTAGTTAGCCCTTTTATGAGACGCCATGTGTAAACTATAAAGAGAATCTAGTCAACGGTTCTTGAGATATCCTGCTGACAAGAGTAAAGTGAAGGAGAAATAATATTAAAGTCACAAAACTTGGACGGGGTGTTACCTTCACTACGTTGAAACTACATGCAAAATAGGATAAGTTTCCAGAATTAAAAGTACTCGATCGTCATTCCATGTTTACTTAAGGGGGTACTCTACCAAATACTGTATCACCGTTTCACGTTAAACGCGGGGAATAATCAAACTCATGTAGTAGTCAAATAATATAAGTGTTTGATTGTCAATGTGTTGCAGTTGTAGTCACTTTAAATCATATTTCCCTCTCAATGTTGACAAGTAACATAAATTGATACAGCCATACAATTAGTTCACTGATAGATAGGTATGAGTCTTTACCCTTTACCATTGAGTCCTATGACCCCAAATAAGTAAACAATTTGACTGAAGTCACTACTTACCCACACACTTGGCTTAGGGACACCAAGCAGTATACCAGAAGCAATGTTATGACTATGTCAGTCACTATGACACTGCTCTTCTCTCGAATTATTATTGTTTTTCTAGTAATACAGTGTCAAACATACTGTGTGGTTTTCAGTTCGATATATACCTTCAGCAAATGAATAAAAGACGACACACTTCCGACATGACTATATATAGACGTCTAGACTGAAGAGGATAGTCATCTAACATTGACACGCGTTTGAATAGTTTATAGGTATTTCTATTTTAACACATGGTGATGAACATGCAGTCGACAAATCATTTATAATAGATAGAGGACGAGTAGCAGAGTAGCATTATCGGGAGATAAATGTACGGGTTTGAGAGGGCTAGGCGAGGCGCAAGCCGAGCCTAATCGCTCTCAAAACCGTACCTACATCTTCTGATAATGTATTGCTTAGAGCACAGTCAATTGCGTGAGTTGAGAAAAATGTATATATTTTAATTTAATTGTCAACAGATTTGGGAAAGATTCTCTCGAACACAAAAAGCAAAATATTGACATTTCTCATTTTTAAATGCAAATGTTAGGGACAACGACGCCATCATCGGCACTGTGAACACTGCATTTCCTGTGCATTAGGCGTACATTTTATGAAAGAAATGTACGAGTATTGCTACAGCATAAGCATCGTGCTTGAATCAAGGACATGCATGATATGCACGTTCTAATTCAGAAATATTGAACACTTATACCTTTCATTGCCTTTAAAAACTGAATGGTATTAAGAATGAACCAATTCACACAATCGCTTCATCATGGACAGTGCAGGGACAAGTACATTATTCATTCAGGAAAGGTAATTTTACTGTTTTACCCCTTACCTTTTAAAAGTGAATTTTGAAAGTCAATACTGATTTTAAACAATTTGGCTTATCAATAACAGTTATTGTAATTTAAATAGTTGAGCTGTACAGCTATATACCAATTTAAGAGTTATTGTTTTACATTGTTATGTGTATCACGTGTATATTGCGTATATAATTTATAATTTCAGGTTTCTGCAGCAACCAAATCGTTCTCAAATGGTCTGGGAAACGATTTAGTACAAGTTCGTCCTGGACATCGCTCTGACACAGTCTTACAGTACAGGTGCTTTAGTGAGACGACGCTTAACAGAATTTCTGACATCCTGGAGCCTCCACCCTCTTAGGCACTTTCCAAATAGGTAAATAAATTTATGTCACCTTCTTCTTTTCTTTCTTCTTCTCTTTATAACTTCTGAAGATAAAAATTATTTTCAATCATTGGCAACGTGATTTGATGCTTGTCACTATTTCACTCAATTTCGTGATATAAAGGAAATAAATTTGACAAATCACCGTTGACTCAAACCTCACATCACTTAGTTTACTTAGATGCTTATATTATACTTTTAGGAATCTTAAGGGCCCAAACAAGGAAGACCTCCCGTCGACGGAAGCGACTAAGGGATAACCGCAATTGAATGTTACATCTAATAAGTGTTTAATTGTGTGTTATCCACACAAATAAAACAATGGCTTTGTGGTCTTTTTTGTAATAAAAGTCTGTGAACCAGTTTTATTAGCATGATACCCGAACGCAACCAGACAACTGTACATCTCTCAGGATATAATTGTACTCCACGTGACCACGATTCAATCAATTGATTGGACGGAAGCATTTGACTGGATCTAATAGATGATCCACTATTCTGTCAAATCAGAATACATGAGGAATTGAAACACAAAACTTGCCATGTTAAATACTGTATAAGTACAAACTGATTGTGTTACACTTGTTACTTTGTATTCTGATTGGTCGAGAAACATGCAACCATTTCTCGATGAACACAGATACATGTGCATTCATATCTCGTGCATTCATACACTGTCACTTCACAATACATCTGAACAAACAGTGTCCCATAATAATAACTCATGCCAGTTGTTACTCACTCTGATATTTCCAGTTGTTACACAGTCAGCATGTTTGATTGATTAAGTTATAGTTAGAATTCAATATATGTATTCAGTTGTTTTTATCGTGAGTTGATGTTTATTTTTATATTTATTTAATTATGATTATGGTGAATTAGATGATGAGATGATTTATTCTTGTCAAAATAGTATAAACCATTCAGTAGAGTTAACCTAATTATATTGAGAAACTACATAATGTACTGTTAATGTACTATATATGGCGTATGTTCTCAAAAGTATATATACACTTGCGAATATTGATTGCCAATCATTTCCAAAAAATGCTCCTATTTTATTCTATGGAGCAGAAGTATGGGGATTCAAACATTATGAAATTATTGACAAGATACAATTATATACTTGAAAGTAATGTCCAGGAGTGAAGGCATTATTTAAAAATGAATCTATGCATGATAATGAGGAGGACATGTCTTCCTATGACAAGGCATTTCACTGATAGGTAGTATAATGATATGGTGCAGACACATGTAGTAGAATTTAGACTCAATGGTAGAAAATGTTAAAGTCATTACATTGTTATTAGTTCAGTGCACATTCATGATCAACATCAAGTTTCTTAAGTTTTAAAACATTATGATCAATGAGAACGATTTAACAGTTGCAAGAGAGTTTTATTATTGACTTTAAGTGAAAAGCCAAAAACCTAACTTTTGCGACTGTATTTGTCTTAAATATCTAGGTTGGTTTTCAGATCTATGAAAAAGGCTTTATGCGTTTTTCAATTGTTTTACCCGACGCAAAAGGAAAACGTGTTTAACATTTTATAAGTAACATATCATGACCAGAGTTTTTGTGGATTTAAGGGAGCGTCTTAATGTTATGATGTTCAATGTGTTTTACCAATAATACTTCTTACTATGGGATGTTTCTGAGACAGTCCATCCAATCAAAAGCTAAATAATCACTCATATCAAAACTGACCATAGGTCACGTGAATTGCAAGCTCACTCGACCCGTTTGTTGTTTTATTAATTGGTACTTCATCCGCCTGGGAGTATTAAAACAAACACATGAAATATAATGATAGTTATAGAAACAACTTCAATCAAAACGAAATCAATGATAAAAGTATGTTCCTGTTAATTCCATTAAAAGTCCATAAAGAGAAAAATAAAAATGATATTTGAGAAAGTCGCTGTCCGAAAATGTTTTATATCAACTTAAACTTACAGGGTAATGCATCCAAAGATACACATCGTCTGGTTCATTGATTCTAATCTGCATCATTTCATAATGATGTCTTCAGCAAAATGTTGTCTGAGAATTACCTTCATGAAATGTCACTCACAGAAAAAGCGGTGACCATAATCACTCGGACACTCCACATGTCCGATCAACATGAAGCGGCGCACCCTCAACAACTATGTTGTCCTATCTAGCTGAATGGTGGTTGAATAGTTTGTCTGCAAAAGCTTGTTTAGCTTGTTTATTTGTATGTAAGAACCCTCAGCAGAATATTTTAAACAGGTCCGTCAATCAATATATATCTCACAGACATAGTGGAAAACATTATCGGAGCGTGTTCCCCTCCATTGAAAGTCCACATTACGACCTACAGGTCCACACGGCCGATCGACAGGCAGAACTTCATAACGGTTGTCGTATGTCAGAGGGGTCCCGTCCACCCAGGTTGTCAGATGTAGCCCTATGTGGATGGCGTTAACTGTGGGAAAATATGTGGTTGTAACATGAAGTTGCCAGTATAATATCATAGAAATTTCAATATTGAACTCTTCATACTTTGATTATCCTCAACACCATATACAATCACCGACTTATATGTCAGACATTATGTACACGACGATCACTAGAGGTTATTAAAAGATTACACATCAACATGTCAAAATTCTACTCAAAAATAAAACAGTGGCTCTGTAACTTTTCGGGCCTAATTTTCTATAACATTATTCATTTTCCAAAAGAAGATGTCAGAGGGGTATAAAATCTACTCTGTACCTTCCACCATATGCTTTGAGTCTGAGAGAAAAGTAAAATAGGTTTTAAGTCCTTGTTAGGGTCAAAATGTAATCAAATCTACAATTTGTCAAAGTGTACAAACGATTTCATGTATAAGGATAAAATGGTTTTAAGGCTTGGAACATTTTGCCCTCAAATGGGGGCATATGTTCACTATACCAGAAATTCATATAATCTTCATTGGACAAAGAGACAGGACGACAACAGAGTGAAGAACGTGGTACAGATGTCAGCTCTCTAGAGCAAGAAGTTAAGGAGGAGAAAACGAACAAGGGAAATGTTAATGCAGACAGAACCCGCACACATTTTCAGGCTATAAAGTCATTGAATCTCATTTTGTCAAAGTTCACTTACTAAAAATGTGATTAATAGACTTCCCAGCTGCTTTGAAGAGATCAGCCTTCTCCTCTGTATCGAGTACAACAAGTCGCCCACCAGGACCATAGGACGGACATATTGTCTCATTGGCTTCGGCCCAGCTCTTGGTGTCATCCGAGAAAAGCACACATGGTCCATTTGATGCCAGCAACTGGAACCCTTTTCCCACTGGACACCATTGGGATCCACCTTGGGAATAAGAATCATACAACAGCATTAAGGAATCATGTTGAGCATTTGTAAATGACCGATAACACTATCACTAAATGCTTACTATGTGTCATCACACGGTTTACATCAATCTATAAAGAGGAAGTTTGTATTTATATATTTTATGGAAATGTTTTTAAATAAATATTGGAAATTGGTACGATCTTACGTTTTTCTGGATAGTAGTACCACATTTCAGGAGGAGACATGCCAGGGACGGTTTTGATGAAGAGAATCGTGTAGAACTGGCACTGTCCAGTGTTGGAGTTGTATGTATAGGCAGCACAGGCTTCAGTTGTTAAGCACTCGAGAGCACAGCGGAGAATATTCCTGAATGGTTGGTTCGACTGGATGCTCAGGAGTGATGTGGAGACTCCAGGCGTTGTTACTTGAGCATATTCAATAAAGTTGGTTTCTGTCCGCCAACCAGCACTGTTAGAATAAGTAAATAAAATGCTCTTTGGGTTCTTCGGTTTTCATGAAATGAAAGCTGATAAACCCGAATTTCAACTCCCTCTTGTTTTAAAACTTAGTTCGTTGATCAACACCCCTGTGATTGCTTTCATGTATTGTTTAATAATACGTTTCATACACGTGGCCAATGGTCCTGTGCATAGCTCAGCCGACCGCTGTCAGTGGAGTTCAGAAACAATGGGTGCCCGCTACATTGCTGGATAAACTGAGAGTTTGAAGGGTCATTCCCTGCCCCACACTGAGAATAAGTTGAGAGACTTGTGGTATCACCCTGGGTAAGTGACTTAGTTCGAAGTGTGCCTCTGTCCACCCAGCAGTAAATGGGTACTTGGTATGATACGATGGTAGTATGAATTTGAACTTTGAGCGCCTGACAGGCGACCAATTTTATTCTCCTCAGGGAGTGTTCTGTACTCGTTGACCAGGGGTAATATGTCGACCAGCGCTTTGAGCATGCACTGTGCATGGATATATGCGCTATATAAATGGACTGTTAGTATTATTATTTAAAAGATTACGAGCAGAATTGCCATATCTTAATGTGACCATGCATAAGCACAGTAATGATAGAACTTGTGATGAAGGGTACGTTTCTATTGACGCTTATTGCATAATCAGTGGGCAATATAATGTTTCACATGGGATGTTGTATCATGCATTAATGATATAATTATTCAGACAAACACAGAAAACTTGATGTATTTTGGGGATCAGAATAAATTGAATTAAAACTCACCTTAACACGAGGCCAAGAAAAAACAAAATACAGACGGAAAACATGTCTGCTATCTGATGAAATGCCGTCAAGTGCTGACGATTGCAGCAAAACGTGAATTTCATTATCAGGGAAGAAGATTAAAAAATACATATTTTTATAAATGTTACATTCATAATAATGACATAATGAAATGAAGCTTCATAATTTATTCATTATAGAAATAGGAAGATTGAGATGTGGTAAGGTACAACAAAACATATGAGAAATTGTATTGATAACAAACCACGGATTATGAAACAATCAAGCCGGGCTCAAACTTATAACTGATCATTAATATTCATGTTTCTATTAATATTGCCAATTTCCAACAGCAAATTGTTAAACAGCTGTCAAATACCAATATATTAGACGATCTGAAATTCTTTTTACCTAAGTAAAATGGACTCTTTCTCGTTAGGAAAACGCTAATGAATGGATTTTTTTCTGTGGAATGATTTCAACGCCCCTACTAAATCATTAATGAGTTGAATGGAAAGTAAACAAACCCTAACAATGTCAAATAATGTATAAAGGCGCTGAATAATCGTTTCAAAATGGCAAATGTGGAATTTCACATTTATATTAACTCAGTGAAATGCCCATCAAGGCTAATGAATAGTATTAACTGCCAAATCAGTTCGAACTAATGAAGACTTCGTTGTGAGTTAATCATAATACTTCGCAATGTCAGTGTTGGGCATCTGTTTTTATTCTTTTGTTCAGATAGTATTGCAATACTGCAAAAGGATGCTAATACTACAGAGCTCCTATTAAGATAAAACGAATTGGCATGGAAAGATGTTCAGGTATTGCAGAAATTTCAACGTATACATAGTTGGAACTTAGTGTAGTGAGCATATAAAGCGTTGAACTGGTATACATTATACATGTATAAAGTCATGGTCCATATTAGTGTCAACATTTCCAATGTATATATTAAGCATTACTATGCATATATATATATTAAGGTAGCATAGCTAAGGTCCAGCTGCCAAAAGGAACATTAATCTGCGAAACTCTGTCCACCTTGCCCTGAGATGTGTCTTCAGATTACCTGTCAAACGCTCGAAATTTACTGTCCTGTTTCGTTCAAGATCATACTTCTTTTCAAGAATCAGACAACTCTATGGCTATAAGAAAAGACCTGAATAAGATTATTATTTGGAAATATATATTGCTAGACGGACGTTTGTAAAACGAAATGCGAGCAATCTCATTTATACATTACATATATTTTTTTTTTAAATGTAGGGGATATATGTTTGCTAACATTCCAGTAACATATGCAACTGAATACGAGGTTAAGTACTACAGATCCTTACAGAGGAAACATTTCCAGTGAAATTTGCCCCCAAACATAACAAAGGCACCAGCAGAATCTGCACGTGATACAAATGATAATCATAGTGGTTGAATCCAAGAATCCAAGGTTATACCCATTTTGGAAAGGAATCACTTTAAAGGTGCATCCATTGTGTTTCATAAAAATTTATTAGGCTTTAATACGTTCCGACTCACCATATGTGCTGTTTACAGTACAAATAAATTCACACAGCTTGCATATTCATCTCCAATCGCCAAATATATCATAATTACTAGTTTCCAATTAAAATCGAGTAACATCATTATGCATGTGTGGAAACCGAAATTGCCTGTCCCATTTACATGCATAGTAGTTATATGACCTACTTAACATGATCAACCCAAATTCATCATTTTGTCTGTTATAAATAAGATTCCAAAATTACGTTTGCTCATTGGCGCGCGCCACACGCAGAGCATTGTCCGGTTTTCGATCAGAAATCACTACTTTTACCTTCATATCGTCAATATACTAAGTCGAATATCATCAAAATTATGTTTTTCGGTAACAATCGGTACTTCTCGATTAAGTAACACATTTTTTAACATTTGGAATATGTGACCCCAAACAACACAATGGATGTACCTTTAATTGTTTTGAAACTGATTAAGCAGACATGTGACATGCGCCAACTTACCAAAGATAAGATTGGCATATCAGAGACCGTTGTGGCATGGACAATAAACGTTTCATAGGCGTCATAAGCAGATTATGTTCTTGATATCGTGCTTCACATTCTGTAAACGACGCTAGTGTCGACCAATTCTGGCGGCAACTCATGCTCAGGATAGGTTCGCCCTACATAAGCTCTGACTCCCACTCAGTTTTGAAGGGGTCCTATAGCGCCTCTACAACATATGTTAGTGGTTTGTTGTTGACATTTGCTACCAGCTGTCCTCGCTTTAGCGCATTTCACCTGTCACTGGGCTCGATCATCCCCCCTTTCCAGGGAGGGACAGTGGAGCTCTTCGCCTTTGAACCGTCCTCCCCGCGGCTTAAGAAGTAGAAGTCCAGGGATGATGAGTTCAAGACTGAGCTTCTTTGGTCGAGACAGACAGATACTGAGACTGGCGATCTGCTTTTGTTCATGACTTTCGGCTACGTAGCCTTGGGGTATCTCACCAGGAATCAACATCTTGTGTAGGGACAACTTCATCGTCTTGGCCGTCTTCAGTTATTTTGTGGAGAACTCAGAACAGCATTTACACGATGTATACGTACGTCCTCACATGAACTCATGTTTGAGATTTCATCATCACATTAGGGTAAGACGTCTTTGGTGTCTGGATTGTCAACAGTGGAATAACCAACGTTGGAACAATGTGATGTTATCAGACGAAACAAGGTTCTCTGTGAACTTTCTGGACAGGCGTAGTAGGTTGTCACGTCAATGTTACATCATTGGGCATGATCAATTTTGGTGGATCTATAATGGCGTGGGAAGGCATGTTGTTGCCGGACGTGTGACAGGCCAGTACTACGGGACAACATCTTGGCAGCCCATGGTGTGCCGTTTGCACGTCATCATGGTCGACGTATCATCTTCCAGGATGTCAATGCGAGCTGTGACAGGGCTAGGATTGTTACAGAGTACCCCTGACATCAGAATATCACCACATTTAAATGGCAGGACATTGATGTTCTCTTGGGCTAAATACGAGACTGTACCATTTGCAGTCATTGACAAACCAGATACACTGCTAGTTCCTCATACCCAAAGCCAGTACCGTGTTGTACCATCTTGCACACTGACGTTGATGTTAATGTCGTAACATAGGACTAACAGCAGGTCGTCGTGGACCGAGTCTTGTCTTTCTTAGACGATTCCTGATAGTTTGGTTTGATCACTTATATTCTCTCACCTTACAAGTGACAACTCTGCGTAGCCGTTGCATGTTGGTGACGTAGGTGGTGCAGTTGGATGTGTCGATCCTCGTAAAAGGTCCTTGACAAGGGTGTTTGTAGATTTATGGGAACGTCTCATAGTTATTATTCATAATACTTCCTACTAGGGGATGTTTCTATTCTGAGAGAGTCCTTCCATTGAGAAGCTGAATCCCTACCCATGTTAAAATGACCTTATAGTCACGTTAATTGCAAGCTCACTTGACCCGTTTTTTCCAATGATTGGTCCTACATCCGCTTGTACAGTATCAAAACAAACACAAACATATAATGATAGTTACAGACACAACTTTTAATTCAGCTACACAAATAATTTTAAAAGTAATTTCCGGGTAGGTCAAGTAAAATAATAAATATGTCCATAAAAGAGAAGTAGACAGAAATGAGAAATGGAAATATTTCAGAAAAACGCTGTCCCAACTTAACCCCAATTATCCCTCAACTAAATTCCCTCTACTAGACCCATTATCAGAATCGTTTCATTTTCATAATTTAGTCTCATACTGATGTAGAAAAGACACATCCAAAATTGTATACTGATACACCTCATAATTTTTTAATTGAATAATATTTGAAATATGAACTTTTATTTGATCAAAATGTATGCAAACATTTCAAGTCACAACTAGAAATGCACATACGAGTCTCAATGATGATGCATAATGATAAATGATGTCCACATTTTATCCACATATTGTGTAAAATTTGCGAGATGTACAGTTAAGTTCTTACGAACAGGAAGATTTTCTGGATAACACCTTATTCAGTGTGAAAATACACAGCAATTTAGGGTGTATGCTCACTCCTTCATCAAATGGAATGTAAGAAAAAACACAATGGGATACATTGTTATAGCAATGAAAAAACCTTTTAAAAGGCATTGTTTGAGGCATCTTGTTAAAGTTAGAAAATAGTATAAAAAGGATATGTATGTCATATGTACATATAGCAAATGCGGCCATTTTGGGATAAAAGCTTTGATTACTAATCAAACAATTAGTTGTTAAAATGTCTAAAATTATACCTCGATCGTTTAATTTGTATGACATAGGTATATAGTGTATTAACAATTTACATAGTATACATTATTAATAATGGAAATATATCAAATAGTGGAAACAGTTTTGAAATTGGTCCGTCAGGACTGTTACATTTGTGTGAAATGGTAACAGGCTCATTAAACATTTCATATGATATCAGAATTTGGAATGTTACTTGAGAAAGTACAATGTGCAACATGCTACAAGTACATACGCGTTGTTTTAATTATTATCATGAAGAAAAGGGATAAACACTTGGGTATACTTATGAAAATAATAAGTAACAATTTGACATTTTATGTCAAAACTGTTACCCCAAATATTTTAGAATCAAATATACTCATTGCTTTACATATCTTTGCTTAGAAATACATTAGAACAATTGCGTCAAGAGAAGATATAAGAAGTGGATAATTATAAGTTCATAAACAAGAAATAAGCCTTTGTTTGAATGTAAAGCAGTGAGATGTCAAAACTGTTAATAGCTATGTGCAATCTGTTACCGATTTTCAATATACGTTTATCTATATACAATGATAATGTTTGAAATTCATGAGTTTAAATGTGTCAAAGCTGTTACTTCATTATGTCAAAAGTGTTACCAAAATATTTATCATCAAATATACTCATTGTTTTTCCGAAATGTACGTTAAAATATCAAAACACTTTTAAGGAATATCAAGAAGATATGTTAGTAAGGGGAAATTATAACTAATTCAGCCTTAGTTTGAGTAAAAAGCAGTTACGTGTCAGAACTGTTACTGCCTTTGTCCAATCTGTTACCAGATTGAATATCAACACGACTGACGGTAACAGTTTTGACTATTTCTCAATTATCAGTTCTGAAAAAAATGATTGCTCCCGTGTTTAACTATAACACCGACTCATTTGACTGATGCCTTAATTTGCGTTTATTTGGAATGACTACCGTTTTGATAAGTAGCTGTTACATGTGTTTTATTTAACAGATTTGACAATAAAATTTACAGACAACGTATGTTACCAAACTGAATTTGATTTTCTCAATTAAACTTCTAACAGTGCAGTCAAGCTACCATCCAATGGCAAGGCAGGTACATGGAGGCCCATTAGAGGTAGTTGTATCATTGTTGGCATCAAGGGAGCAATCATTTTGGCATATGATTCATCACGGTAACAGACCTGACATAATAATCTTGGGAATCTTGGCGATTATATTCCAGTTGGTATGTCTATAAGTTTGTGTGAAAACATTAGAAACTGTGAATTTTCATTTTATTTATATCATGCTACAAAATGTCATCAGGCAATTTTGCTTGATTTTTGTACGTAAAAATGCTACAAAACCTTTATTTATGAAAATATTATTGATAAAATGACTTGAGTGAGTGAGTAGAAGAAGTGTGTCTTTATTATTTTTGACAAACTAAAAGAGTAACAATATATATTTTTCATAAAATAGCCTTCACATGAAAGTTACACTCATATACCTCACAGACAGAGTGACAAGTATAATCCCTAGGACACTCAGAACCATTGAAATCAGTCCCCTCAACATGAAGCAGTGCAACATCAGCAACTATGATGTCCTAGCTTAATGGTGGTTGGAGGTTCAAATAGTTGCTCTGCAAGAGCTTATTTACCTTACTATCCGTATGTGTTTAGCCTCAGCAGTATATTTTGAACAGGATGCTCAATCAATATATATCTCGCAGACATAATGGTAAACATAATATCATTGAATGCCATCCCATTGAAAGTCAAGATTACGCCCTACAGTTCCACATGGGCGATCAGCAGGCAGTACTTCATAACGGTTGTCGTAGTTCAGAGGGGTCCCGTCCAGCCAGCTTGTCAGGTGTAGTCCGATGTGGATGGCATTTACTGTGGGGAAAATATGAGGTTTTATAACATGCACTTGCCAGTATAATATTTAGAGGATATTTGGCTTTTCTTGACTAATACAATGTTTATCTCATCGAGTGATGTAGAAAGGTTATATTTTCACGAGTGGCACAGCCACGAGTGAAAATATATAACTTTTCTACCTCACGAGATGAGATAAACATGGTATTTGTCAAGAAAAGACAAATTTTCTATTTATTATATGACCAAATCTTTGCATATTCACCGAAATAGACTTGCATTTACTTGCAGTCGGCTCCAGAATGAGCCTGTCGCCTCAGCAACAATGTGACGTCATGAACGTGTCATGACGTCGGAGCATTGTTTTATGACGTCAGGTCATTGTTATATAAGTCATTAGTGACTGATAACACGTTCCATCGTTATCTTCACTAGTGACTGATAACACGGTTTATTTTCATTGATAGATCCCGGTATTTCACCTGAAATCATATAATAATATAGTTTCAATAATAAGTCCTTGACTTTTAGTATTGATTTGACTTATGAAAAGATGAGTAAGGGTAAATTAGGTTCTCGCTGAATACCATATACTAAATATCACAAATATATCACACATTCAATGATTATCAATAACTTAAGCTAAATTTCTGAAGGATTTGTATAAAATTTAATTCCCATTAACATTTACTTACTAAAGATGTGATATATAGACTTCCCAGCTGCTTTGAATAAATCAGCCTTCTCCTCTGTATCGAGTACAACAAGTCGCCCACCAGGACCGTAGGATGGACATTTTGTCTCATTGGCTTCGGTCCAGCTCTTGACATCATCCGAGAAAAGCACACATGGTCCATTTGATGCCAGCAATTGGAAGCCTATTTCCACTGGACACCATTTGGATTACGGAAATCATAACAATTTTACTAAATGCTTACTTTCTTACTTCAACTAACGATTAATCTATAAAGAGGAGGTTTGCATTGATATATTTTATGAAAATGTTTTTTAAAAGAAATGGGGGAAATTGGTAAGATCTTACGTTTCCCTGGATAGAAGTACCACATTTTAGGCGGAGACATGCCCGGTACGGTTTTGATGAAGAGAATGGTGTAGAAATGGCACTGTCCAGTGTTGGAGTTGTATGTGTAGGCAGCACAGGCTTCAGTTGTTAAGCACTCGAGAGCACAGCGGAGAATACTCCTGAATGGTCGGTTCGGCTGGATGCTCAGGAGTGATGTGGAGACTCCAGGCGTCGTTACTTGAACATATTCAATAAAGTTGGTTTCTGTCCGCCAATCAGCACTGTTAGAATAGATAAAATATTTTGAGGATTGACCTGCATATGATAATATAAGTTTTATGAGTGACACTATATAGAAAATGCCCCCTTGTTAAACAAAAGTGCAAACAACCATTTCTCCTTAAAAGTATTATTGTAGAAGGACTGGTTTATTTGCATGTGTAGTTTCAATAACAACAAAACATCAGTTTGTACAAACTGGACCCGGCCCACCAACTCATCCAGGCTTCTTTTCCCATATTACAACAGAAACTCACTGTTTATGTAAGCCTATGCAGTTCACTAAAGCGTGACCAGCAAGGGTAAAGGGAAGGACAGCTGGATTATAAGATAGCTGTAACATATTTCTCATTAGGATTAGAACAATGAAATCTTACTCTCCAGCAAACAATGATGATATTGAGCTTCCTAGCATTAAAGGTTCCTGGAAATAAATTGAAGGTTTGAGTGTGGATACCCTGCACAATCTATATTTGAAATGGGAGTAGGCGCAAATCAATGAAATTCTGTATGTTATAATGTTGTTATTCTGAAGTGTTTTTTTTTATTTCTATGTCAGTTGGTTTTTCGAAGTACATCAAATATCACATATAATAAAACGTAAAATTGTATGTGTGTTATTAAGACAGTCGTAATCTAAAACGTTCTACAATAGATTAAATGGCAAATATGCGTAACTACTGAACATGTAAATAAAACGCATAATTCTGGTTTCTGCAGACTTATAAGACGTAATTATACGTAATTATCATTTATTTGGCGATTGATATATATATATATATATATATATTTATATATATAAATATATATATATATATTATATGTATATCAAATGAAATCATGGGAATCAGCACATGTATAAAAGCAAAATACGGCATGCCTCTTTAAAGATTCTAGACAAAATGCCTGCCGCTCAGATATTTGAGGGGGTCAGGACAAAATGAACAAAAATTAGTTCCCATATAACAAAGCTGTTAAATCCTTAAACTTTGATCTTCCTGTGCCAAAGGAAAATGGCTGCCATGTCCATGTTTGAGCGGCGTAAGGACCAAATGTATAAACATTGACCCCCTTTGGTGTCAGGCTGAATTTCAGCTTGAAGGTGCTGAAGTTCTCCAAAAGAAGTCGGAAATGTGAAAAGTTTACAGACGCCCGACGAGATCATTTCTAGACCCTTATCCCCTTGGAAATACAGTTATTACAATTTACATAAATATTTATTACATTTTACCGAAAGTCACGGTTATAACAATTTTTGTAAATTTTATTAGAATTTGCATCTTATAATTTAGGTCAAGATTGGTTATTACAATTTAGGTATTTTTATATTACAATTTGCGACTTACAATTTACGTCAAGATTAATTACAATTCACGTCGTTATAACAATTTACATCGTACCAGCAGCATGAAGCTTTTAAACGGGCGTACACTTGTGGATATTAACTATAAATGACAATACTGAATCGAGATAAACACATTAAACAAAAAGAATCGAAAAAAGCCATAACGTTTAACTGCAACGACAGCAAACGCAGTCATGCTTGCCATGCACTCAGTGTACAGGGCAGTTGAAATGTAGCGTTTTTCACCCCATAGCTAGATTTTTAAATATTTTATATTATATATTTTATATATGTCCTGTATTTCATCATAACATGAAAAATACACGTTTGGCAATGTCTCAAGGTATAGAAAAAGCTTAATGATTGAGTATAATTATTTAATTCTCTCTATTATATGTTCTATGATCAAGATGTACAGCTACGTGCCGAAAATTTTTTCACCAACTTGTATATTTTAGTGCAAATATCATATAATTTGGAATGTCTTTGAAGCATCGCATCAACGTGATAACGAAATCAGCTTGCAGCTTTGCATTATAAGAGTGTTCCATAACATAATCTGATTTGGTATCTTATAGTAAACAGTTATAGTTTTGGCAGCTCTTTGAAGTGACCAGAGGTCAATATTTTCAAAACTGCAGTTTTTATTTTCTTCTGTGAAATATACAATTAGGGATCAATTAGGTGTCCTCTTATACTCATTCAATGTATTTGTGTTGAATGTGTTCTCATTTAGTCAATATGACAATTTTATTTGAAAACTAATGAAAGTTGAAATTTCAAAATGTGGCCCCCTTATGTCTATTTCATTATGCCGAATTTCATAAACATGCACTACTGCCGTGCTGTTCACAAGATATGTGTGAGAATGATTGTTTTACACATGGATATATAATGATTCATTGCCATTGTTTGTTGTATAATTTTGTTAATGTTACAATGAATGTCAATGTACATGATAATTGCACTGAGATACACATGCATGTGAACAAACATTTTCAGTACACAGCTGTATGTGGCGTGCAAGCCGGGTCATTATAAAATCGAACCTGTAGCAAAAACTATGATTCAGATGCGGAATCGGACTGTTACAATTAACAACAGGAAAAGAAAATGAAACAATGCAATTGTCATCAAGGTGACATGATCCCCCGCCGCACGTTAATACTAAATTTGTCAGGATCATCAAAATCGACTGAGCCCTGAATCTTCCATAGAAAAGCATTTGCATAAGATATGAAGTGAAACCATTCTATGGTGATACAGGCTGACATTCTGGAAATGAATGTTAAGGACACAAACCTTTGTCGGAACATTACTCTGACTATGTGGAAACTACATGCAAAATAGGAAATGATTCCAATTAAAAGATCTTGATCGTTATTCCATTTCGTACTTGCGGGGATAAACTACCGAATACGCGGGGAATAGTCAATCTCATGTAATGATGAATTAATATAAGTGTTTGTTTGTCATTATGCTCAATGTTGACAAAGTACAATAAATTGGTACAGCCATACAAATAGTGTACAGGTGCATGGGTGGGTCTCTAATAGTATTCCTTTATGATTGAGTCGCATGACCCAAACTAAAAAATAATAAATCTGACTGAAACCACTACTTACCCACACACAAGGCTTAGAGACACCAAGCAGTATACCAGAAGCATTGTAATGTATTATCTATGTCAGTCACTATGTGACTTCTCTCGTCTCGAACTGTGTGTTGGTCATCTGATTATGCAGTCTAAAGCATACTGTGTGGTTTTGAATTCTAATGGATATATTCCATCAGCAAATGAAATGAAAAACATGAACCTTCACAGTGACTTAATATGAACGTCTAAACTGGAGATGATAGTCATCTTACACTGACACCCGTTTGAATATTTTATACAATTTTCTATTTCAACAATGAGGTCTCCAAGGGTTAAAGAGTTCATTGTATTTCGTTGATTACATGTAAAACAATGGATTTGTAATTAATGAATTTCTCCAGTGAAAAATTAATGATCCTAAACTCCGTAACCGAAAGAGAAGAACGCATATAGCAGACTGCAACAATTGAAACTTTGTTATTTTCTCATTTTATAACTTATTCTCATATTCACAAATTACAAATTTAACTTTAGAGACTAAAGAAGCATTTTTTATTAAAAATACTGCCCATCACTGAACAGTTAATTCACATGAGAAATTGATTTATTATATATAAGCAAAATTAAATAATACACCGAAGATGTATATCATCTTTCATAATCAATACTTTATCCTACAATATGCATATGTCTGCTTCTTGTATCGAAGCTTCTTCAGGGAGTAATTGTTTGAAGCATAGCGTTAGTTTAATAGTCTATGTACAAATAGTAAAAATGGTCTGCTTTGTCAACAGACGTTGCTATCAATCAATCAGGCAATCAATATATATATACATATATATATATAAATGGAAAGTCAACCACATTATAGGTCTCTATGGTCCGTCAACCTAACTTTTTAGACTGGATGTTCTTAAATATCAGAGTTTTAATATCTGTTTGAAATTCTTTATCCGCATCTAAATTATTTTACTTGACGTAAAATGAACATATAGTTTAATGTTAAGTTCAGTATATCAGTAAAATGTTCATGGTCATATTGTTTGTGGATTTAAGGGAACGTCTCAAAGTTATCATACTCAACGTGTGTTACTCAAAGTACTCCTAACTCCTAACTTCCATTCAGAAGCTAAAGCCTTACTCATATTAAAACTGACCACTGGTCACGTGGATTGCATGCTCACTCGACTCGTTAGTTGTTTCCTTACATCCGCCTGTACAGTATCACAACAAAAACAAAAGTATAATGATAGTTATAGAAAACAACTTTTTAATTCAGCTGTCAATAAAGAGAATTAGAATGAAGTTAAAAATGGATATGATATTTGAGAAAAACGTTGTTCCAAAAGTTAGAATGAAGGACTATAGCTTTGTATATCAGCTTAACATAAAGAGGTAACGCGTCCAAAGATACACAGTGTCTCGTTCATCGATTTTCAGTCTTTGTCATTTCATAATTATGCCCTAAGCAAAAGGTTGTCTGCCAATCAGATTCATCGTTCT
The DNA here is from genome assembly GCA_936450465.1 of Gibbula magus. Taxonomy (NCBI): domain Eukaryota; kingdom Metazoa; phylum Mollusca; class Gastropoda; order Trochida; family Trochidae; genus Gibbula; species Gibbula magus. The sequence goes on along the minus strand of OW388295.1, from coordinate 7,195,201 downwards.
CACCGACAGATCGGTTGACATAATCACTAGGACACTCCGAACCATTGAAATTCGTCATCATTACAAGCTGCTGCTCCACATGTCCAATCAACATCAGCAACTATGTTGTCCTAGCTTAATGGTGGTTGGGGGTGCAAATAGTTGGTCTGCAAGAGCTTATTTACCTTACTATCCGTATGTGTTTAGCCTCAGCAGTATATTTTGAACAGGTTGTCAATATATATCTTGCAGACATAATAGTAAACATAATTGCATTGAACGCCAATCATTCGCTTCGCCAAGCTTTTGCTTCACCAGTCATTCGCCTTAGGCTTGATTCTACTTGACTCGCATCGTCTCGCCATTGACTTGCAAAGGTCACGCGCTTTGCCAGTCTATCGCCTTAGGTTTGACTCTCGCGGAGGGTTCGATTCGCCAAGCATTCGTTATCGCCAGCTTTCGCCTTGGGCTTGATTCTACCTGACTCGCATCGTCTCGTCAGTGACTTGCAAAGGTCACTCGCTTCGCCAGTCTATCGCCTTAGGCTCGACGCTCACGTAGGATCGATTCGACTTGACTCCCATCGTTTTGCTAGTGACTCGCTTCGCCTGTCATTCGCTTCGACTGTGATGCGTTTCGCCAGTCTTTCGCCTTCAGGTTGTATCTACTTGTTACGTGTTTCGTCTCGTCTTGCAGTGTTTGACTTAGTCAGTGTCTCGCCTTGTTTCGCCAGTTAATTACTTTGTCTGGCGGGTAGTTGATATTGACTTCGTTCTCTTCGAGTTCGGAGCCTCTGCTTTCAGGTTGTTGCCTTGCGTATACTCACTTACACGTCTCGCACTGCCTTTCACTCACCTGCCTAAGTGACCCGTTTGTCTCTCACCTTCGTCTAGGGTACGCGTGTTAGTGATTCTCCTACTTCTTCATGTACTCCGCTTTTTGGACCGGCATGGCTCGCTGGATGGGTGGGTTACCCGCCTCATTGCTGAATGAAAACTGAGAGTTTGAAGGGTGATTCCCTGCCCACAACTGAGACATGAGTTGGAAGGCTCGTGGTGTCACCTTGGGCAAGGGACTTTATTCGAAATGTGCCTCTGTTCACTCAGCAGTACAATTGAGTACCTGGTTGGGAAGTGCAGGCAATGTCACAGATAACCTTCGAGTGCCTTAATTGGCAGCCCAGGTTGCATACTCCAAAGGGAGTTGAGAATGAAAAGGGAACTATGTTGGTTGATGTTAGTAATGTGTTTAGCGCTTTGAGCATGACCTTTAGTGCTGTGGAGTTCAGCGCGATATAAGTAGAAAGTCTGCCATCAAGGATCCGCACTTGTTGTGTAGAAAGTGCAAGGACCTATGTGAAGAAGATTTTCGTTGTGACGAGTGTGCACCTCTCTCCGCTTCAGACTTTCATGCGTATGTCTCGGCCATTCGCAAGTCCGTCGCCGATAGGGCTGCATTTCAGAAACGTTCGGCTTCAACGAGTAAATGTCGGGAGGTGTCTCCCATTCGTCACCCGTCTCCACAGGAGGGGTAGACATTGTACTTACCGAACGGGCGGATGAGTTCGACCGGGAGTCGCTGGTTTTATCCGACTCCGCTAGGGATTCGAGGGATTCGCTCTCTCCCCCTTCGCGTTCGCGTCCTCGTCCGCAGGCTCGTACTTCGCCTCGTCCTTCGCCAGACAGGCGTATGACGCCTTTGAGACTTAAGGTCAGAGGACCCTCCACACCCAAGAGCAAGAAGAAGAAGACCAAGAAGGATAGGTTTGACAAAGTCAATCCGGACCTCCTTCTTGCGTCCGTTAAAGACATGGTCTCTTCGTTCCTGGATGCTCGGTTGGTTCCGCTGGCTTTGCCTAGTCTCACCACCCCCGCTGCTACGCTAGGTTGTGAACCTAATGCGGACTGCGTGTCTCTGGGGTCGCGTCCCATGTCCTAAAGGGCCTCCTTGTCCGCTGCCTCCTCACGTCCTTCTCACACCGATACGCGTCATGTCACGGTGGTTCATCAATAGTATGTATAGGAGGATATGGGCTTGCTGGAGGGTCCATCGGTTATCGTCTCAGTCGCCATGCTGTCGTAGGTGGCTTCGTTCGCGGAGGTACCTCTCAGTCAGGTCAGCGTGTCGGGACCTCGTTCGTCGGCAGCCAGGAATGGTTCCTTTTGTCCTGATGGGGACCTAGCTCCCGCGCGGCTCGCTCTTCCGCCGCATAGGCTCCTGCTGGACGCATCCGAGGATATGGAGCAGGTCATCTCGACTGCGATTCCAGGCCGTTTGGTTCCGCCATTAGTGGTGTCAGATAAGTGTCGGCGTCATTTGCCCTTGTACCCGACTCCCTTTCAACTCGTCCCGCCTGTTCTTGATCAGGGTGCGTCTTGGTTAATTGCCCCCAAACCGCCCCATCGCGTTACTGATGCGCAGTTGACGCATTTCGACAGAGAGGCTCGCAGGGTGTTAGGGCTGGGCAACAACGTGGCGTGGCATGGAGTCGGGTGACCCGGTGCTTTTCAAAGCATTCGGCAATGTGGCCGCGGATCTTGCGCAAATCATGTTGTCAGCTTGTAGAGACAATTTTCTTCCCCGTTCAGGTCTCAACCTGGTTCAGAAATCCTTCCTCCGACAGGCCCCTGCCCACTGTGAATCTCTTTTTGGGGTCGTATCCCCGAGGTTTTGAGGGCGCGGCAGGAGGTGCAACAGCAAGACCTTACCAATCGGCTTGTCAATCAGAGGCAAGCTACGCCGAAGCGTCCTCTGACTAATTTCCGTCAGGGTCAAGGTCACGGCAGAGGCCGACCTTCCCCCAAGAAAGCAAAAACGGACTCTGGTGGGGAGGACGTGGCCGTGGATCAACGGGTCAGTCCCCCAAGATCCCCCGTCCTGGCGCCGGAGGTCGTACCCCTCAGAAAGGGAAGCGGAGGAAGTGACTCTTGGTCACCCCCTCCACTTCCTCCTCCACTCGTTACGGTGTCGGAGGGTTCGGTGGGGGGTCGGCTTCAGGACTATGTCAGCAACTTGGTGCAGTTGGGGTTCGACCCTTGCGTTTGTCAGATTCTGGGTCAGGGTTTCCGCATTCCCGTCTCATCCCCTCCGCCTCTTACTTGTACTCCAACGGAGCGTCCCTTAGCAAAGGACTGACTCCAATTGACGTTGGAACAGGTGAAGATCTTAATCTCCAAAGGGGCGGTGCAGGAGGTCATGACCCCGCATCTGACACGGGGGTATTACTCCCCAGGTTTCGTCATACCCAAAAGGAATTCGAAAAAATGGCGGCTTATTCACGACTTGAAGGTATTCAACTGCCCCTACTTCGTTTGGCTTTCATATTTTCGACTATTGACGTTTCCGCCGTGATGCGATCTCTGGAGCGCTCAGACTGCATGGTGTCTCTCGATCTCAAATATGCGTACCTGCAAGTTCCGATTCACTATCGGGATCGCAGGTACCTCCGCTTCATTCTGGACAGGAGACACTTTCAGTGGAACGTCCTACTGTTCGGGATCTCGTCCGCCACCTGGCTATTCATGCGTGGGACTCAGCCTATTGTCCAATCCTTGCACCAATGCGACATTCAGTTCCTAATGTATTTGGACGAGGGGCTCGCTCACGACCGTTCTCCTGTCGTTCTCGAGGCGCAGCTCAGGTTCACAATAAACCTCTTCCTTCGTCTAGGGTGGTAAGTGAACTTAGAGAAGTCGCACTTGGTTCCGGCGACTCTTCTGAAGTTCCTAGGGGCTATCCTAGACACTCAGCTGTTCCGCGTGTTCGTCACGAGGGAGCGGATGGCTTGTTACGATGGCCAAATGGATCGGGCGCTCAACGCGTCGCTCTCCCTACGTCAGTTGCAAAGAGTGTTGGGGTTACTAACGTCAGCTCAGGACCTGACCCGCACGGGGAGGTTGTTACTTCGCCCGTTACAGGTGTTCCTGAATCCCCACATCAGAGAGACACGTTGTCGTCATGCCATAGCCTTGATCCCAGATCTCCATCGTTTCCTATCTTGGTGGCGGGTGGACGAGAGCGTGTTCTCCGGAGTTCCACTTCGACCTCGTCCCCCCTCAGCTCACCTGTTTGTAGACGCCTCCACCCAGGGGTGGGGGGCGCACATGAGTCACGAGCAGGTGGCGGGAGTCTGGTCTCTGTCGGACCATAACCAACACATCAACGTCCTCGAGTTGGACGCAGTACGTCTAGCCATTCAGCACTGGCAGACCCCCTTGCGAGGCCAGCTAGTCCACACGGACAGTTCAGCAGCTGCTTGGTCAATAAACAAGCAGGGGACCGCCAGGGCGGAGGCTCTGCTACGCGTGTTGCTCCAGCTTTTCAAGCTAGTGGACCAGGTGGACCTGGACATTCGAGCAGTCCACATTCCAGGTGCCTAAAACATCTTGGCGGATGCACTGTCGCGACCAGATGCCCCACCCCCGAGTGGCAACTGAATCCTGTGGTATTCAAGGGGTTGTGTCTCCAGTTCAGCACTCCTCTAATAGACCTGTTCGCGACATGTCTCAATCACCAATTGCCAACCTATGTCTCTCCAGTACCAGACCCGCTAGCGGTGGGCTTAGACGCGCTCTCGTTAGGGTGGGAGGGGATGGACACGTATGCTTTTCCGCCGCCGGCCATCCTCTCCCAAATTGTAGCCAAGATACAGACAACTCTGGTTCTTCGTCTTCTTCTGGTAGCCCCTTGGTGGCCAGCCCGACCGTGGTTCGTTCATCTCTGGCGTCTCTGTCATCAGGAACCTGTTCCGATTCAGCAACAAAGAGATCTGCTTCTCAGCAGGCCAAGCGGAAGGTAACACGAGAACCCTCAGCTGTTCTGCCTTCAAGCTTGGCTTGTATTAAAAGTAATTATTTATACTAAACTGTTGTCTAGACCTACGCGCTAGACCCGCCCTTCCTCCCCACTTGGTCTGTCTTGCCTTTTGGGACTTTCTGAGAGTGGCTTATTCCGGTAGTGACGTCACGAGACCAGGCAGATTAACCTGCCCTTGGATAAGGGAGTTTACGCATCCCTTACTCCACTGTTCAAGTTTTCGTCTGTGTTAAGCTTGAAATTGCATTATAAGAAGAGTGTTCCATAACATATTCTGATTTGGTATCTTATAGTAAACAGTTATAGTTTTGTCAGCTCTTTGAAGTGACGAGGGGTCAATATTTTCAAAACTGCAGTTTATTTTCTTCTGTGAAATATACAATTAGTGATCAATTAGGTGTCCTCTTACACTCATTCAATGTATTTGTGTTGAATGTTATCTCATTTTAGTCAATATGACAATTTTATTTGAAAACCAATGAAAGTTGAATTTTCAAAGCTAAAAAAGAAAAGCATATGAAGTGAAACCATTGAATGGTGATTGAAATACTTGCTGACACTCTGGAAATGAATGTTAAGGACACAAACCTTTGTCGGAACATTACTCTGACTATGTCGAAACTACATGCAAAATAGGAAATGATTCCAATTAAAAGATCATGATCGTTATTCCATTTCGTACTTGCAGGGGTAAACTACCGAATACGCAGGGAATAGTCAATCTCATGTAATGGTGAATTATTATAAGTGTTTGTTTGTCATTATACTCAATGTTGACAAAGTACAATAAATTGGTACAGCCATACAAATAGTGTACAGGTACATGATAGGGTCTCTAATAGTATCCATTTAGGATTGAGTCGCATGACCAAAATAAAAAATAATAAATCTGACTGAAACCACTACCTACCCACACACAAGGCTTAGAGACACCAAGCAGTATACCAGAAGCATTGTAATGTATTATCTATGTTAGTCACGATGTGACTTCTCTCGTCTCGAACTGTGTGTTGGTCATCTGATTATGCAGTCTAAAGCATACTGCGTGGTTTTGAATTCTAATGGATATATTCCATCAGCAAATGAAATGAAAAACATGAAGACATATTTCCGACGTGACTCAATATGAACATCTAGACTGGAGATGATAGTCATCTTATATTGACACCCGTATGAATATTGTATATGTTTTTCTTTTTTCTATTTCAACACTGACATAAAAACAAGTTGATGAACATATACACAAATGTAGTTAACAGATCTTTACAGATGATCCAGAATTGTATCAATTCAGACTACATGAGGATTGAAACAAGATAATTGCCATGTTAATTGCTGTTTAATTACAAAATGTTTTTGACACTTACTGACACTTGACAAACGAATTTTGCGGGAAGAGTGTTTAAGAGTCACATTAACTGAATAATCAAACTTCGTCAGTATGAAGAAATATCGTAAAGCAATGCTTGAGGGTGTGAAGTTGAGTAGGCGGATGAGGCAAATTCATCGACGCAATGGTCATCTGGTTCTGACAACTGAGCATGACATTTTGATGCAAAATATGAAATACATATGTTATATCACCTGTACTACTAGACGTCGATAACTAGAATGTGCATTCCAAGTACTCACGTTTGCTCTTTCACAAACCTTAGCCATTTTAAATGTTGTGTGAGATGATATTGGGGATAAAAATAAAAATCCGGAATCCAGGAAAGCGTATGAACGTTAATGCTGGTTAACCAAACGAAATTAAATCTTCTTTCGCTTTAGTTCCTCAATGTTGATTCAGCCATGTATTTTTGTATGTGACAGGCTGCAATCTCCCGTATTAAACAACAAATATACATTAGATTTGTGTAAATATTAAAGAAAAACTTGTTAATTTTGTAATTTTAAATCTTGTTTATGTTTTGTGCCTATCGAAGTATAACGTCGTGCAATGGTAGGCAAGTTTATAAAATTTATTGCTGTTATAAGAATTGATAAAAAAAATACTTTGGCTCTTTTCTACATTACTGAATGGCAAATGTAAATATATGTAAGTTGTAATTAGTTAATTACAACTGATCAACATAATGATTTACCGACGAGCGAGTGTATCATTACAGGATGCGAGGATACTTAACAAAGAGTTACTTTGACTTGACTGAGAGGCAAAGGGTGACACAAAACAGGAGCTTCCTGGTCTAGTTTCACCGCCATAACAGATGACCTGAACATGACTCGTAAACCAATCCATTAGCATATCCAAGGCATACTTTGGAATGTATATATGCAAGCTAATGATGACTGCCTATCACAATGGATTTAACTGATAGGTAGTATATGGAAATTGTGCCTAATTGAAAGACAATGACTGATTTTGGTGTCAATACACTGACGTGTTAAGATGTTAAGCATTACAACATGCTAATGCTTATGTTCATACATAAATATGCAATCTTCCATATATATATATATATATGTGACCCACCTGGAAAAACGAGGGAAGATGTGAGTTTGGTTGATCAACTTTACTCAACGAAACATGGCAGAAGACACTCTGCATAATACAACATGACATAATACATGGATGCAACGGATAAATTGTTTATAAAGTTTACATACTTGTAAACCCGGTTCCTTTAATAAAGGGCTATGGTAATACCAATATACAGTAGTGACAATGTGGCCTGGTTCAGTAACAGCTATTAATAGTCCAAACAGAATTTGGAAGAATCTATACATACACGACAAGAAGGAAATATTTACACTAGAAATATTTCTACAAGAGAAATTCAATTTTGCACTAAATTTATGAGTACTTTGCAGTAAAATGTTACTTTTGGTAAAAGGAAATATTTACTACAGAAATATTTCTACAAAATGAATTTAAGTTTACATTAATGAAGTTCATCATTAATTTACAAAATTGTTTGTTCTAATAAAAGGAAATATTTACAACAGAAATATTTCTACAAGAAAAATACTAGTTGACATGACATGTGTCATCAATTTTTAAAACTGTTGGTTTATTAAATGTTACGGAAAATATCGGAAACGAACTTTAAATTCTTAAGAGAATGATATAACAACTTTATATTTAGTCCAAATAATCATGAAATACCAAAATCTGATCTTGGAAATAACTTCTGAGGCTTCTAGCAAAAACACCAATTATCTCCCTTTGATACTTAAAATGTACAGTAGAGGTACTTTACAGAAGCTTCCTTGCCTAACTTATTCAGGTTCAGCAAAACATGTCAAAACTACAGTTACAACGTAAATAAATGATTTACACATGAGCGAAAAGTAATAATACAGTATAAAAATACATTTTCGTGACGTATTAACACCATATTTACTCTAACAAGGATATTTTACTGAAAAGAGTCTATTTGCAAAGTGGCGGCAATTTCACCGCGAAACAGCGTTGTAGTAAAATGTCAAACTTTACCGTAAAAGAGCTTTACATTACAAAACCTAGATACATTTGTGTTCTTAGGCATGTGGCATGAAAGTGTACACAACAATGGATGTAACAAAGTCATAAATACCTGGAAAAACGAGGGAAGATGTGAGTTTGGTTGATCAACTTTACTGTACACTTTACTTTACAGCCAATCAGCGGTCTGGATTTCTATCCACGTAATTGTCCCAGAGTTACTCCCCTTAGACCGTTGACAAGAACGGTAGATGATAGAATAAATAATTATATTATTTATGTCTGCCATATTTGTCAGGTACCAAACATGATCACATTCTTACACATATATATATATATATATATATATATATATATATATATATGTGGACCGTCAACAAAACTTTTTGGACTGCATTTTCTTAAATATCAGAGTTTTAATATCTGTTTGAAATTCTTTATCCCTATTTTACTTGACCTAAAATGAACATATGGTTTAATGTTAAGTTCAGTATATCAGTAAGACGTTTTTGGTCATATTGTTTGTGAATTTAAGGGAACGTCTCAAAGTTATTATACTCAACGTGTGTAACTCAAAGTACTCCTAACTTCCATTCAGAAGCTAAACCTTCGATCATGTTAAAACTGACCACTGGTCACGTGAATTGCACGCTCACTCGACTCGTTAGTTGTTTCATTACACCCGCCTGTACAGTATCAAAACAAAAACAAATCTATAATGATAGTTATAGAAAAGACCTTTTTAATTCAGCTTCGAAACAATGTCAAAAGTACATGTAACTTCATGTAAAGTCAACTAAGATCATTAATATGTCAATAAAGAGAATTAGAGTGAAGTTGAAAATGAATATGATACTTGAGAAAAACGTTGTCTCAATTATTTAAAAGTTAGAATGAAGGACTATAGTTTTCCATGTCAGCTGAACATTATGGGGTAACGCTTCCAAAGATACACATCGTCTCGTCTTTCATCGATTTCCAGTCTTCATTATTTCATAATTATGTGCTCAGTACAAGGTTATCTGCGAATTATATTCATGAAATATCACTAATCGTTTTCACCGACAGAGCGGTGAAAAAAATCACTAGGACACTCCGAACCATTGTGAGCCATCATTACAAACTGAAGCTCAACGTGTCCAATCACCATTGTCGTAGCTGAATGGTGGTTGGAGGTCCAAATAGTTGGTCTGCAAAGGCTTGTTTACCTTACTTTTCGTATTTGTTAAGCCTCAGCAGTATATTTTGAACAGGTTGCTCAATCAATATATATCTCGCAGGCATAATGGTAAACATAATCGCATGGAACGCCAATCCATTGAAAGTCAAGACTATTTCGACCTAAAGTTCCACATGGGCGATCAGCAGTCAGTTCTTCATACCGGTTGTCGTAGGTCAGAGGGGTCCCGTCCACCCAGGTTGTCAGCTGTAGTCCGATGTGGATGCCGTTAACTGTGGGGAAAATGTAGGGTTGTAACATGCATTTGCTAAAACAATGTCATAATAGTTTCAATAATAGGTCCTTGATTTTTATTATTTAATTAGCTTATGAAAAGAGGAGTGAGGGTAAATTAGGTTCTTGCTGAATGACATATACTAAATATCACAAATATATCACCCAATCAATGGTTATCAATAACGTATGCTCAATTTCTGAAGGATTTGTATAAAATTTAATTCTCATAAACATTCACTTACAAAATATGTGATTTATAGACTTCCCAGCTGCTTTGAAGAGATCAGCCTTCTCCTCTGTATCGAGTACAATAAGTCGCCCACCAGGACCATAGGATGGACATTTTGTCTCATTGGCTTCGGCCCAGCTCTTGGTGTCATCCGAGAAAAGCACACATGGTCCATTTGATGCCAGCAACTGGAAGCCTATTTCCACTGGACACCATTGGGATCCACCTTTGGAATAAGCATCACACAACAGCATTACGGAAATCATGTTTAGCATTGTTAAGGAGAGATGGGACCCAGAAATCACTTACGGTAACATTTTGTGACAACAATGTATAGTTGTAAATAAGTTTCAAAATATGTGCATTGCGTTTTTACAAGTAGAAGCTTATCAGTACACTAACGGAAATTTACTGTAACGCCTTTCTAACGGTCATTTTACCACATGCCGCATGACATAACTGTCACCTATATTCGCTGTAAATATATTACTCTGTGTATTATTCCAATTACATATATATATCACAAGCTAGTGATGAATTTAAATTGCCTTGTATGATTAACTGATATTTGATCTTCCAATCTGCACGCATAGATTGATAGTGTATTAAATAATAATTACGCGACAGGCAATCAAAGTTACACTTTAATTGATCAAAACTGCCGTGACGTCAGGTTTTTACGTTTATGTATGTAATTTTTAAAATGACGTTAAAAAGATTAAAAACGTTCGGTGACCCCCTATTATTATTTCTGAATTAGTTTGTTTATTCAACTGCGCATATCATATTACAATTTTAGCAATATCTAAAATATGTGTGTCAATTAAAAATCCCGTTGAATATGTGAAAAACGATCATAAAATTGCCGTTTTTATTTTAAAAGTGCCTCATTTAATTTTGTTTCCCTCATCAGTGTCATTAATTTTCAAAATATAGACTTGCTATGTATGAAAGTATGTGATAAAATTGTATCTGAAAGGATTCGGAGTTTATTCATTGAAAGCGCGTGCTTCATCCAAGTAGGTCAAATTGGTCAAAAATAGTGCAATTTTGTGACAGGGGTAATACTATTAATGCCGATAACTCTTTTAATAATTCGATGACCCCCAAATTTTATTTCATTTTTGGATAAAAGACATAATAAACTTACTTATTTTTGCTTTTATTTCCTTAAGTGATCCATGGGACAATTACATAATGTATCATCAAACGTGATTGACATCAATGTAATGAAGAAAATTGGCTTTGATATATTTCATGAAAATGTCTTTAAAAGAAATGTTGGAAATTTGTATGATCTTACGTTTCCCTGGATAGTAGTACCACATTTTAGGCGGAGACATGCCAGGGATGGTTTTGATGAAGAGAATGGTGTAGAACTCGCACTGTCCAGTGTTGGAGTTGTATATGTAGGCAGCACAGGCCTTTGTTGTTAAACACTCGAGAGCACAGCGGAGAATACTCCTGAATGGTCGGTTTGGCTGGATGCTCAGGAGTGATGTGGAAACTCCAGGTGCCGTTACTTGTGCATATTCAATAAAGTTGGTTTCTGTCCGCCAATCAGCGCTGTTAGAAAAAGTAAATAATATGCTCTTTGGATTTTTCGGATTTCATGAAATGAAACTGATAAACCCGAATTTCAACCCCCTCTCTCTTTCAAAACTTAGTTCATTGATCAACACCTGCGTGATTTCTTTCATTTATTGTGTAATAATACGTTTAAACTAATTACGAGCAGAATTGTCACATCTAATGTGATCATGCATAAGCACAGTAATTATAGAAATTGTGATGAAGGGTATGTTTCTATTGACGCTTATCGCATAATCTAGTTTCACATGGGATGTTGTATCATGCATTAATGATACAATTATTCAGACAAACACAGAAAACTGGATGTAACAGTAACATGTATTTTGGGGATCAGAATAAATTGAACTAAAACGTACCTTAACACGAGGCCAAGGAAAAACAAACTACCGACGAAAAACATGTCTGCTATCTGATGAAATGCTGTCAAGTGCCGACTATTGCAGCAAAATATGAATTCATTATCAGGGAAGAAGATTAAATATTTTTATACATGTTACATTTCTGATAATGACATAATGAAATGAAGGGAAGCTTCGTAATTTGTTCATTATAGAAATAGCAAGATTGAGATGCAGTACGGTACGAAAAAAAATATGAGAAAATGGTATTTGCTGAACAAAACACGGGTTATGAAACCATCAAGCCAGGCTCAAACTTATAATTGATCATTAATATTCATGTTTCTTCTATAAGTAATGCCAATTTCCAACAGCAAATTGTTAAACAGCTGTCAAATACCAAAGTGAATCTTCTTTTGGGAAACATACGTTGCAGTATCTAAGATGTGTGATGTTTGGGTTGCAGATTCCAAAGATTGTTTACCTTTAAATTCTGTTTTATCAAAATGTTAATTGTATAATTGAGTCATTCGTTTACACTTTACATTACACTTATATTGACATGAGAGTTTCTTAAATATCTGTCCTTTTTTATTCTTCAATTTGAGAAGGCACATTCAGCTATAATCCTGTTTACATTATATTAGACATAAGACGATCTTAATTTTTACGTAAGTAGAATAGACCCTTTCTCGTTAATGAGCGTTAATGAATGTATTTACCTTGGGGAATGACTTCAACGCCCCTACTAAAACATTAATGAGTTGATTGGAAAGTGTACAAATCAGAACAATGTAAAGTAATGTAAAAAGACGCTGAATAATCGTTTCAAAATGGCAAATGGGGGATTACACAAGTATATTAATTCAGTGAAATGACTTTCATCAAGGCTAAATAGTTTCAAATGCCAACTCAGTTCGAACTAATAAAGACTTATTTTGTAATAAATCCTAACACTTTGCAATGTCAATGTGTGGTGTTTTTTCTCTTTTTATTTTTTGTTATTTTAGTATTGCAATACAGCACTAGGATGATAACACTACAGTGCTCCCATTAAGATATAACGAATTGGTTTAGGAGAGGCGTTCAGGTATTGCAGAAATTCAACCAATACATAGTTTAGACTTAGTATACTGAGCATATATAGTGTTGGCCTGGTATACATTATTCATGTGTAAAGTCATGGCCAATATGAGGGTAAACATTTTCAATATATATTTTAGGCATTACTATATATGTATATTAAAGGGAGAATAGCTAATGTCAAGCCATTCTAACCGGCGTAATGAAAACGTTTCCAAATCGTCTCTCTTCGCCCTAGACTTCAACCCTTGTATTTTCTGCGCTAAGATTTTATCGTACTGCAGGCTAATCGGATAGGCTAATCAGAAGACGGCTTGCAAATTTAACTTCCGCGACAGTAACTTGTTGTGTTTGCAGCGATACGTTGCTGCCTATTTAACAGAAACAAATCTTTTCTAAATATTTCCAAGTATTTAGCAAACTTTCTCAAGTCATCTGCTTCAATCTCCAACATAATGACATGTATATCCTCTACCACTATATCGAAAACGGGTAGAGTAGCCTCAATACGTTTTCACCTTGTCTTGGGAAGATGATGTCCTTCTTGCAAAAGTAACACGAATCTGCGAAAGTTTGTCCACCTTGCCCAGAGATATGTTTTCAGATTAAACACTGGAAATTGACTCTCCTGTTTCGCTCACAATCATACTTCTTTTCAGAGTCAGAAAAATGTATTAGTAAATAGCTGAATATGATTATTATTTGGAAATATATTGCTAGACAGAAGTTTGTTAAAATAAATGTGAGCCCTGGCATATACTTTTAAAATAAAGTAGGGAATATCATTTTTGCAAACATTCCAGTAGTATATGCAACTGAGAGACATAAGAGACACAATACTATCGATCCTTACAGATGATGTATTTCCAGTGAAATTCGGCACCTAAACACAAGAATGGCACCAGCAGGTGATGATCATACGGGTTGATCCAAAATATGCACGACTTTGAATTTTAAGGTTATACGCATTTTGGAAAGAATTAGAAGGTGGAAACATACTTTAAGTGTTTTGGAACTCAGTAACCAGACATGACTTGTGGCATGTGTCGACTTACACAAAATGAAGGTTACGTGACCTTTGCATGCATATGAGTGGCATATCAGAGACCGTTGTTGCATGGACAAAGAACGTTTCATAGTCGTTATATGCAGGTTCACATTCTGTTATGCCTAGTTCACACCAACGGCGATTGCCGCGTTTTAAATCGGCGAGCAAAAGGCTGTCATTTTTGTTCACTTTTCAAAAAATATCACGATCTCCTAAGTAATGTTACGCTCAGATAATCTCTGATACGCTCTGATACGAATAAGTTGCCGCTTTGGGGACGAATTATTTCCCGACTGGTTACGGTTCCTCACGCTTTAATCCCGCTGTGATCAGGCTTTGTTACGCTTGAAATCACGCTTTGATAAGCTTTGATAATCTTTATAACGCTTTATTACGTTTTGATGCGATTATGACGCTTTAAATCACGCTCTGATACAATTATCAAGTTCTGTTGTGCATTGTTACGCTCTGTTAAGCTGTGTTACGCATTTGAAAATGTCGAGATCGCCGATTTCATGCCGCTTTTGATCCAGAGCCTATATAAAGATGCAGAAGATCCACACAGTCATTGTATCTTTCACTCCAGAACACGATGGCAGAACAACAAGATCCAGAAGTTCCAGATGTACCAGAGCATGATCTATCTGAAGAAGACATGATATTTGTATCCCTGCTGTATAAATGATGACAGAGCGTGGGTATCGTAGGAGAGCGTGAGAGAGCGTGAGGAAGCTTGCCAAGCGTAACAAAGCCTCTCAATTCGTGGGAAAGCATGAGAGTCCTTCATCAAAGCGTAACAAAGCGTGTCAGAGCTTGATGAAAGCGTCTGACCTCGTGTCAGATCTTCATGCCAGATCATAGCAAATCTTTAGACATCTTTACGAAGCGTGTCAAGTGGTGACAGACCATGAAGACTGGGGTCCCCGCTTTGAACCAAGCTCTGTTAAGCTTTCCTACGCATTGAGTCAAGCTTTGCTGAGATTTGTTACGCTTTGTTAAGCTTTGATACGCCCTGGGCGCTTTAATCAATTCGTGACAGAGCGCCCAAAATGTTTAAACAGTTTAAAATTTGTTGGCGCTCTTGCCGAATGTCCCGCTTTACTCCAAGCTTTACCACGATCTATTACGACCCTGACGCTTTAATCAAGCTTTGTTATGCTTTGGTGCCGCTTTGCACGCAGCTTTAAAGCGGCATCAAAGCGCCGTTGGTGTGAACTTAGCATTAACGACGCTAGTGTCGACCAAAGGCGACGACTCATGCTCAGGGTAGGTGTATCCGTACTTTAGCCTTGAGAATTTGTATCATATCAGCAAATCAGATGAGAGCTCGACTTTAAGCAGATACTAATGTGAAATTGAGTGACCAGACCATCAGAAATTGACTGCACAGAGGGCATTTACACGATGTATACGCACGTCCTCACATGAACTCATGATATCTTCACATTAGGGCAAGACGTCTTTGGTGTCTGGATCGTCAACACTGAGATAACCGATGTTGGAACAATGTGAAGTTTTCAGACGAGTCGAGGTTCACTGTGGACTTCCTGGACACACATAGGGGTGTGTCGCGTAGATGTTAATTATTGAAATGATCAATTTGGGATGGATCTGTAATTGGGTTGGGAGGCATGTTTTTGCCAGACGTGTCACAGGCCAGTATCAGCGGGACAACATGGTGTGCCGTTTGCACGTCATCATGGTCGACGTTTCATCTTCCAGGATGTCAATGCGAGATATGACAGGGCTAGGATTGTTACAGAGTACCCCCGACATCAGAATACCACCACATTTCAATGGCACGACATTGATGTTTTCTTGGGCTAAATACGCAACTGCACCATTTTCAGAATTAGACTGTCACCAATAAGCTGAAACTAGATACGCTGCTTGTCCCTCATACTCCAACCCAGTACCGTGTTGTACCATCCAGCACACTGACATCGATGTTATAATCGAAAAAAAGGACTAACTACAGGTCGTCGTGGACAGATTCTTGTCTTTCTTATACGATTCCTGATAGTTTGGTTTGATCACTAATATTCTCTCACCTTACAAGTGTCCTACAGTCTGCGTAGCCGTTACATGTCGGAGACGTAGGTGGTGCAGTTGGATGTGTCGATCCTGGTAAAATGTCCCTGACAAGGGTGTTTGTAGATTTAAGGTAACGCCTCAAAGTTATAGTGTTCAATGTGTATTAAACACCCCTTCTTACTAAGGGATGGTTCTATTCTGAGACAGTCCTTCCATTGGGAAGCTCAATTTCTACCCATATTAAAACTGACCTTAGGTCACGTGAATTAAAAGTTCACTCATCCCGCTAGTTTTTTCATTGATTGGTCCTACATCCGTCTGTACAGTATCAAAACAAACACAAATCCATAATGATAGTAATAGAAACAACTGTTTAATTCAGCTACAGAATCAATTTTAAAAGTAGCTTCCTGGTAGATTAAGTAAAGTAATAAGTATTTCCATAAAGAGAATTAGACAGAATACTTCCAATGACACACATCGTCTAAGTCATTATTTTTTAGTCTTATGCATTGTTTCATAATTATGTCTTCAACAAAAGGTCTGCAAATGGTAGTCATGAAATATCTCACAGACAGAGTATCGAACATAATCTCTAGGGCACTAGGAACCATTGAAATTTCTCATAATTACAAGCTGAAATTCCAGATGTCCGCTCAACATGAAGCATTGCACCCTCAACAACTAACTGTGGCTGGAGGTCCAAATAGTTGGTCTTCAAAAGCTTCTTTACCTTACTATTCGTATTCGTGAACCCTCAGTAGAATATTTTGAACAGGTCGCTCAATCAATAAAAAATCTCGCAGACATAATGGTAAACAAAATCACAACGAACGCTAACCCATTGAAAGTCAAGATTACGAGCTACAGTTCCACATGGGCGATCAGCAGTCAGTACTTCATAACTGTTGTCGTAGGTCAGAGGAGTCCCGTCCACCCAGCTTGTCAGGTGTAGTCCGATGTGGATGCCGTTAACTGTGGGAAAATATGTGGTTGTAACATGCATTTGCCAGTATAATATCATGATAGTTCAAATAATAGGTCCTTGTTCAAACTTTTATTATTGAATTATGAAAAGAGGAGAGAGGGTAATTCAGATTTTTTTCCAAATAACATATACTAAATATCACAAATATATCACCCAATCAATGGTTTTCAATAAATCAGGCTATTTTTCTTAGGGATGTATGTAGAATTTAATTCTCATAAACATTCACTTACAAAAGATGTGATTTATAGACTTTCCAGCTGCTTTGAAGAGATCAGCCTTCTCCTCTGTATCGAGTACAACAAGTCGCCCACCAGGACCATAGGACGGACATTTTGTCTCATTGGCTTCGGCCCAGCTCTTGGTGTCATCCGAGAAAAGCACACATGGTCCATTTGATGCCAGCAACTGGAAGCCTATTTCCACTGGACACCATTGGGATCCACCTTGGGAATAAGCATCACACAAAAGCATTATGGAATCATGTTTAACCTTGTCTAATGATCCATGGGACAATTACATAATCTATCATCAAACGTGATTGACATCAATGTAAGGATGAACATTGGCATTGATATATTTCATGAAAATATCTTTAAAAGAAATGTTGGAAATTGATAAAATCTTACGTTTCCCTGGATAGTAGTACCACATTTTAGGCGGAGACATGCCAGGGACGGTTTTGATGAAGAGAATCGTGTAGAACTGGCACTGTCCAGTGTTGGAGTTGTATGTGTAAGCAGCACAGGCTTCAGTTGTTAAACACTCGAGAGCACAGCGGAGAATAATCCTGAATGGTCGGTTCGGCTGGATGCTCAGGAGTGATGCGGAGACTCCAGGCGTCGTTACTTGTGCATATTCAATAAAGTTGGTTTCTGTCCGCCAATCAGCACTGTTACAAAAAGTAAATAAAATGCTCTTCGGGTTCTTCGGATTTCATGAAATGAAAGCTGATAAACCCGAATTTCAATTTTTTAAAACTTAGTTCATTGATCAACACCCATGTTATTGCTTTCATTTATTTTAGGAATACGTAATAATTACACATGTATTTACAAGCAAAATTGCCATATCTTAATGTGATCATGCATAAACAGAATAATGGTGGAACTTGTATTGAACCAGACGTTTCTAGTGACTCTTGAAAATAATAGTTCATTAAAAAATATATACATAATAATAATATTATGTTTGAAATGGGATGTTGTATCATGTATTAGTAATAGATTGACCACTTGTGATACAGGATACTGGATGTACCTTACTTACCTTAACGCGAGGCCAAGGAAAAACAAAATACAGACGAAAAACATGTCTGCTATCTGATGAAATTCCGTAAAGTGCCGACTATTGCAGAAAAACATTAATTTCATGATCAGGGAAGAAGAAATTGTATATGTGTTACATTCATAATAATGACAGAATGAAATGAAAGGAAGCTTCATAATTTATTCATAATACAACTAGCCTGCAAGCTTGGGATGTGATACGGTAGATACATACAATAATATGAGAAAATGGTATTTGCTGAAGAGAACACGGAGAATGATCTCATCAAGCCGGGCTCAAACTTATAATTGATCATTAATATTCATGTTGCTGTAAGTATTGCCAATTTCCAACGACAAGTTTGTTAAAAAATATGTCAAATACCAAAGTACATGTATATCTTCTGAGGGGGGTCGATAGTATAGGCTAACAGCGAGAATACTACGATAGACTTGTCCGTCGATAGTATAGGCTCAGGATTAGAGTTGATATCATAGTTTTGTACCGACAATACTCCAATGAAAGTGATCCCTTAAGTGATGGATGGTTTAACGCTTAAATTCAATATATTGCAGAAAACTGTCCACGCTATCACTTTGTGGTGAATTACTTGTCAACAATGTTGAGGCACCTGTGGCAACCCTTCATTTGAGGTCAAAACAAGTATTCAACTTGCAGGCGTTAATTTCTGTTGACGTATCGGAATATTGTCGGCCAATAATTGACGGAATTCTACTATATCGCCCCCACTCCCTTCAAACTTCAAACATAGCGAAGAATGATTAGAGAACTTTTTTCTTTAATAAATTTAAAATCCCTCAATAATTATAAATTCACGCCAAACAAGAATATATAATTCCAAAGATGTATTAATCTCTGTCTAACAGTTTTCCAGATCTGTTAGAGTGAAAGTGAAGTGAAGCGAAATTGTAAAAGAATTGAAATTGAAAATGGATAAAAATAGAAATCTGAAAAAGATGAGAAAAAAAAAACAAACATAAAAATCTAACCATGATGATCATTCCACGCACTAAGTTTCAATGAGGTATGTCTTGCAGTTTTTTAGTTCTGGTCAGGAAACATTGTTTTACATAACAAAATCCTCAAAATGTTGAAAACCCTAAAAGGCACATCTACAAACGAAGTTGGTGTAATGGTAAGACAAGAATATTTTATGGATGAACAACTTCTTTATTTACAATAGCGACGTTTCAGTATAGATCCTTATACCGGTGTCAAGCATATGGAGGAGATGGTGAAACAGCAGGTTATATACAGGATACATGTTGGTATGATGAGGAAATAACAATTGCAAGACTTGATGTGGCGGAAATTTGCTGATGTGTTCCGAAATGGCTGATTTGTTGTCTCCCTTGATTGTTGATGTTTTGTATTCCGTGATGCGTATGTTGAGTGGTCTAAATGTTTCCCAATGAAAACACAGTAAAAAAAGTTAAGCACCCCCTTCTTTTTTTTGATAGGGGTATGTTTCAGAGACCCATTATAGCAAAACTAAAGATCCCACAGGGGAAAAACGAATTTCAGGAGCAAGTGTAATTAATTGTTTTATTCGTTGACATTTTTGTGTAATCTTCAGAGAATTCAAATGACCAAAAACAGGAAACAAAAATTGACTAGAAAATGGTGAAAAACACAGACTCGTAAATGTATTGTCATTTCAAGTTTGACGGCTGAACATGATGAAGAAATCATACTGAATAACCCGTGCCATTGTCTTAGGAACGATTTAGTGTCAATATCGTGTGCTGCCACCGCGTGCCTGAAGTACTGCTGCCAGTCTTCTGGGCATACCCCTGACAAGGTTCTTTAATTCTTCCATGGGGATTTGCTGCCACTCATCGTGAAGTGCGGCCTCCAGTTGTCTTAGATTGTGTGGAGCAGGGTTCCTTCTCTGTAGACGTCGACCAATCATGTCCAAGACCTGCTCGATGGGATTCAAATCTGGAGACAATGCTGGCCAGGGGATACGAGAAACAGCACTGTTCTCCAGATGTTGAGTCACAGCTCGTGAGCGGTGAGGCCGAGCATTATCATCCATGAACAGGGGTCGAGTTGCAAGTCTGTGATCATCAAAATGGTCAATCACAACTGGATCCAACACTTCTGCAATGTAGCGGGCGCCGGTAAGTGTGCCTTGTAGTTTCATCAAATCCAACTTGCAATCAAAAGAAAAGCAACCCCACACCATAACGGATCCTCCACCATATGGAACCCTTGGAAGAATGTTCCTTGGTGTGTATCGACTGTTTTTGACTCTCCAAACTCTGATTCGCCCGTCAACGGTTTGGAGGAGGAAGCGACTTTCGTCTGACCAGTGGATACGTCTCCATGACCTCAGGTTCCAACGCTGCCGGTCACCACACCACATCCTACGATCCCGTTTATGACGATAAGTAAGGTTTGGGCGTCTGATGACACGTCGAGACCTTAAACCTGCTGCTTTGAGGCGGTTCCTCACCGTCTGATTGCTGATACGTCTATAGGGTAGCCAGGCTTGTTTCAAGACGGTACTTGACGCAAACGGTTGACGTCGTTGATGACGCAATAGGTTCCTGTCCTCTTGCAATGTGGTAGCTCGGGGCCTTCCGGAACGTGGTAAATCGAGAACATGGTTAGTTTGTTCATGTTTCCTCACTAAACGACTGATGACCGAATAGTGGTAACCAGTTCTTCTCCCAATTTCCTTGTACGAGAAACCTGCTAAATGCTGTCCAATAATTTGCCATCTCGTAGCCTCGGACAATCTCCTTCGAGGCATTGTTCATGAATTTTGTGTATTGAACTGACATTGAAGCCGTAAAAGGCGTTTATTTAGCCATGGTAAGTCGAAGGGTGAGAACCGTTCCATAACAGAAACCACACCAGTTCCCATCCAGAATACCATATTTGGCCTGTCTATCGATTTGAATAACATGATCATAAAATCCAAAATGGTTTACAACTTTTAATTTGGGGGTGCTTAACTTTTTTTATTGTGTATAGTTGCTCCAACAGTCGCAGATAATATTGTAAACTGCCTATAGCTACTTGTAGGTTGAGAAGACGACTAATGTGATGGAATGTATTGCCAATTTAGGGTAGTGGGATGCGACTAGAAACTAGACTAGAAACTATATCGATAATAAAGGAGGAAACTGTACTATAGAAAACTATAATAAGACGAGGATGTTCTTCACTGAGTGACGTGAACCTGTTTAGTTGACCAACGGTTTATGTGCTTGCCGAACTCGTGAGTCACTTCATATTCGACAACCTCATCTTTGACTGAAATCAAAATATAAAATTTGCTATCAACATGTATTTAAAAAAAACATGATTCAATTCGATTTGAAACTTAACTATTTGTAAGTGATGCAGTTATATATTGGACTCCAGTATCATAATCTTTAAGTTACTTCCACCACTAAGGAAGTCGATGCCAATCAAGTTATTATGAGACGATGTTCGCTTCTCTCCATAAGTGATCTAAGGGACCTGTTATTCGGTTGTTCCACATGCTTATCGCCCCCTTAGGAAGATGATGTAAAGGGATTATATACATGCATTTAACGGATAGGGTCAACAATAATGTAATTGGTTGAAAGTGCTGTACTCATTGATAAAATTAACTTTGTATAGCTACTGTTATTGAACATACAACACTCCGTGGCAAAAATAAACTCAAAATCGGTAAGCACTTTAGCTTTATACCTTCAGTCATTTTGTGGAATATATTATATATTCGTGTATACTCAAATGTCGCATCGATACTTACTTGGATCGTAATACTTTCCTTGAAATGTTCTGTTTTTATTAATCATCTTTGTCGGTGTCTTAGGAGAAGTCGAGGATCTGTTGTTTTCAATTGGATCGTCGCTGAGAGGCGTAAATAAAGTTGCAGGTTTCCTATTTTCAAACGATAATCTGCTATCTTTGGTGCTTGGTCTACCCTCCTCCTCCTGGGTACCCTCAGTGTTGCTACCAGATTTGCAGGAATCCCGGTGTGGTGGGGGTGGTGAGTGCCCAATCTTTGGTAGATCAAGTCCTCGTATTTCCACACTTGTTGGTCGTTTGTCTGGAGTAACTGGTAGCTTCATATTCCACTGTTGAGAGGATGTAAGAGCTTTGACGATACCCTCTTCTGGTGCTTCTCGATTCGTAGACGTTTTTCTTGAAGAAGTTTTCACTGATACACGGCTTGGAGTCAGAGTTGTTCCGGTTTTGATTTTTGTTTCCTGTGTTATATCCTTAGAAAGGGTCTTACGACTAGGTATATTTTCTTCGCTAAAACTGGTTTCGTTCAGCAAATGTTTCAGTTCTTCTTCTGACATCATCGACGATCGTTGAGATTCAATAAATCGTTCAAGCAAAGGCTGAGGGTATCCTTTAAAGAAACTGGTTTCTTCTTGTTGTAGGCTTTGTCTTCGGAAACCTTGCTGTGATGTGCTTCTCCAGCCATCATCGAAGTCACACACGCCATCATGAGTATAACCCACCAGTCCATGATGAACACATTTTACTTTATCATATATCATGGACGGAATAGCCCGTGAGCTTCTCTGTGGGTAACAGTTGCAGGCTTCTGGACCTGCATGGAGTAGAACTCGAGCATTGGCGACATCTCTGTCATATTCTAGTGCCCTAAAATCAAGAGAGCTGTAATTGATAACACTCTCTTCTGTAACACTTTCATCTATACTTTTGGAGTGTCTTGCTGACAGTTTATCAATACTTCCGGCCCTTCCTGACCCTCCGGATCCAGCAGCAATACTTCCTGATGCTTTTGATCTAATGGAGGGTGACTGGTGTGCCTCCTGGATTGTAGCCCTACTCCCAGTATAGATGGGTTGATGGGCTGAAGCATGTCCAACCCCATGACTGTCTCTACTGTGTAAACTGTATCCGCCATGCTCGGGGGCAGTGCCGTGTCTCGAAACCCTCTTTGAACCATTACTTTGATTTTGTTGTTTGGAAAGATTTCTGGAGGCAGTGTTTCTACTATGACGCTCTTTTACACTTGCAGTCGATGAATGAACATTGTCGTGTTGTCCTACTGGACTTCCATTTGCACTGTGTTTTTCATTGGCTGTTTTGACTTGTGATCTTGTTTCTTCTGGAGAGTTACCTTTAGGGCTAGGTGTCTTCTGTTTGTCTTTGTCTTTATTGTTATTGGAAGCTCTTGATGTTTGAGACATGGTTCTGCTTCATATTAATCTGTAGATTAAATCAAATTGTTAATATCAAGGATTATTAATTAACTATCAATGTTATGGTACTTATATAGCATTTACGGCATAGACCATATAATTCGACAACTGGGCCAATACGGGAAAACTAGGCCAATACGGGAAAAACTGGGCCAATATGAGTCTGAGCATGCGCAGTTGCACATTTTGGCGAAAGCCCGAAGCTTCCCGCTTCACAACTTTGACACGTGCTATTTGTTCACCAATCTTGTTTATAATTAATATTTCAATATAAATGAGATGTCTAGTGTTGTGCATATAGAATGAAAAGAAGTTGATTAATAAAACTGTCATTAATTAAGTTAATTTCCGTATTGGCCGAGTTACAGGTCCTCGGTTCGTTGTATTGAACGGACCTCGGACCTGTAACTGGGCCAATGCGGAAATACTTAATTAATAACATTATTTGATAAACGTAGCAATTTTATTCATTCATATAAATATACTCCGTGGTTTGTATTTAAAATATTACAGAACATGTAACTCAAACTAATGAATAGTTTAGTAGCAATAACGTACATGTAACTCGAAAATCATTTACGTTTTGATTGAAGCGAGTTGCAAGTTCAGGATATTGTTTAAAGTCAACCTGACGTTATTTTCTCTTCGGATCAAGAGGTCTGGGGTTCGAATCCTCGACAACGTTGCCTGTTGTAGAAAATTGTTCGGGCAAACAAATATTACCAGGATGGTTTAGTCCTTGGGAGGATTTGTCCAATGGTGCATTTGTCCGGACAACCTCCCTGCATTAATACTAGCAACCGTGATATAAGGAACATAATCTTCGAAACTGCATTTTTAAACCCAAATCTATTTGATCTTTTCCCAGTCTGTTTAAAGCACCATTTATGTAACACTAATTTTACATATGCTCTGTTTGTTTTGATATTGCAAGGGTGCCTGTACGAACAATTGTTGTAATATTATAATAGTCAACAACGTGGAGATTTCAGCGCTATAACAATACTATTCATTATTATTAATAGTCAATTTTAAACGGTTTTTTTTATTCAATTGGAGGAAGTGGGAACATTAATCTTCTTTCTTAGTCAACAGTGTAGACTAATATACACGGTGTGCCTTTTGATTGTTTATTACAGACTTTTCTAGCTGTTCCTTAGAGGTAATACATATCTGGTTAGCAAGAGCAGTCGCATCTCGAAGGTCGAAGGTCAATAGCAAACGGTGCAAAAAGTATTCGGACGGTGAGGTCATTTCCATAGACTAACATGTTCATTTAGTCTGGGATAAATAATTTTCATAGAAAGGATTTTTGTCCGATCCTATTCACATTTATCACGTTAGTGAGGAATCATCTTGGCTACAACCTCATAATTTATGTTTAATTTTCCGCTTTATATATAGGAAATGACAGAGTGAGTAATTTAATCAACATATATACATAGTTGTGAAAACATTTAACATGGCGATCTATGGGACCCGTTTTTATTTAATGTACATACGTAAATCGTAATCGTAAATCGGATGACATTTGTTCAATTGTCGTCAGAAAATTTAATCCAAATTATGTACTTCAAGCTGAGATGTTTTCCAATCAAGCTGGAAAATTTGACATTGATCCAACCAGAATTTATTTCATGAAAAATTATTTATCCAAGACTAAATTAACATGCAAGTCTATGAAAATAACGTCACCGTCCGAATATTGTTTGCATCACTCTGTACATAAAACTGTTCTAAGCACGTTCGGTATCAGTGAACATGAGAATATACACTTCATAGGAAATGGT
The DNA here is from genome assembly GCA_936450465.1 of Gibbula magus. Classification (NCBI taxonomy): domain Eukaryota; kingdom Metazoa; phylum Mollusca; class Gastropoda; order Trochida; family Trochidae; genus Gibbula; species Gibbula magus. Next base: position 7,169,945 of record OW388295.1, on the reverse strand, counting down.
ACGTTGAGGTTTAAAACAAAGAGGACAATGGTTTCAAATTTACTGACAGATAGTCTTCTAAAGTAATACAATTCTAGACTTGAAATAATACGTTCAAGCCAGTTGTGGATAACACATACATTGTATGTAACATTTGTCTTTATTACTCGCCCGTTGAAAATATCACGGTTTAATAAATCTACAATGTTATTACATATTGTAATAGCATCGCGTGCAGACGTCATAATGGTTAAAACATGACGTCACAATATCAGCGCCGCGGTCGCAATGAATTTAGATCATGCTATATTTAAGACACTCGTGTCTGAATATCGGTATATGCCTCGCTATCGCTCGAGAAATACTAATATTCAAGCATTCGTGTCGTAAACATAGCATGACATAGACACACATATAATGCCCTCTATATATGTGATACATGTAATTACTTTGTTATTTGTACCAGGAAACATGATATGAAATTTAAAAAAAATTAAATAATGTCAATTCTCAATCAAATGTACAGCGTGTACACGCTCATCATTAAGTACATACATGTAGATAGGCAGAAGGACCGTTTTATCTTTGCGGAAATTAAATTCTGTAGAACATCTTGTTTGTGCATGTATGCTTTAATTATTTCGTTCTATATTACAGTTTTCCCAATTCGTACCGTCGCAGTAAATATCACTCTCTCAGTGTTGGAGCATATACTCATTCCTTAATTAGGTGAAATGTTGGGTATAACAAGGCAGCATACATTACTACAGAATGTTTACAATTGTGTTTACTTAGTTCTTACTCCGAACTTAACAACATCCTAGCGGACGAACAGAATGGCTTTCGGGCGAAGAGGTCGACAATAGAACATGTCTACACAATAACTTCTATTATTGAAACCAGGAGGAGTATAGGGAAAGAGACTTTTACTGTTTTTATCGATTTTAAAAAGGCATATGATTGTATAGACAGAAGAATTATGTGGAATAAGCTTTATAATATCGGTATACGTGGCAGCATGTTCAGTGCTTTGTTGTCTCTGTATGACTCTGTCCGGTGCTGTGTTCGACTTAATGGTCTCACAACAGAATGGTTTGATGTGAACTGTGGTTTGAGACAAGGATGCCTTTTATCCCCCCTCCTTTTTAACCTGTTCTTAAATGACTTGATTGATAGTGTAAATACCCTTAACATCGGTGTGCAAGTGGAAGGTGAGACTATTAGTATTCTTGCCTATGCAGACGACGTTGTGCTTCTGGCTGACACTGAAGAAGATTTAAACACGTTGTTGGAGACTCTGAGTTGTTGTTGTCTGATTAATAAGATGGCGGTGAATCCAACGAAGTCCAAGATTATGCACTTCCGAAAGCCTGGAGCCGATAAAACTTCAAGTACTTTCATGTGTGGAGACATGGAGCTAGATTCTGTCGAGTCGTATACTTATCTTGGCCTTCTCCTCACAGATTCGCTCGACTACACTAGGATGGGGAAAGCTGCCACGAACTCCGCAAGTCGAGCTCTAGGACTCCTCATCTCGAAGTTCAAGATCCTAGGAGGAATGGGCTATGAAACATACTCCAAATTATATGACAGCATGGTGTGGCCCACTATTTCGTATGGATCGGCAATCTGGGGACCGTATGCACTACCGGCTGTTAAGGCGCTGCAGAACAGAGCAATGCGGTTTTTTATTGGACTATATAAGTACTCTCCAAACTCAGCTGTAGCCGGGGACATGGCATGGATTCCAACTTGTGTGCGACAGTGGGACAACATCGGCAGACTGTATAAACGCATGTGCGCTATTAACCCTAACAGACTGGTATCAAAGGTTTTCAAGTGGGCAAATAAGAATGCGGAACAACACAAAAACAATTGGAATAAGAGATTTCACACGAAAATGAAAAAGCTACATCTTCAACATTTCATTCCCACAGAGAATACGTTCCATGTTAGCTTTATATCAGCAGAGATTCGAACCAAGGTGATGGACAACTTCGTGAACGACTGGCAGAGGGACCTATCACGACAAACAAGCAAACGAGGGGATGGTGGCAATAAACTCAGATTTTATGGAACTTTTAAATCATCTTTTAAACCAGAGAGATATGTCACTGCGAATGTACCAAGAAGTCACAGGAGAGCACTGGGTAGATTCCGCTGCGGCACTGCTCCTCTTCGTATTGAGACTGGCCGTTACACCAGCACACCGCTAGATGATAGGAAGTGCTTTAACTCAAGTGTTTTATGTGTATGTTTAGTCTCTCATAACCCATTTATGGGTGGCTCACTTTTTTACATTTTTATACTCTTATACCTTTGTATTTTATGTAAACATTTGAGGTGAGACTTTAATAAATAATCTGTCTGTCTGTCTGTCTGTGAGAAAACTGAGTCAAGAAGACTAAAGTACACGAGTAATTTGTACAATGAGGATTAAAATGCACGAGTTTGCTATACAATAAGGATTAAAATGCACGAGTTTGCTTTACAATGAGGATTAAAATGCACGAGTTGGCTATACGATGAGGATTAAAATGCACGAGTTGGCTATACAATGAGGATTAAAATGCACGAGTTTGCTATACAATGAGGATTAAAATACACGAGTTTGCTATATATTGAGGATTAAAATGCACGAGTTGGCTATACGATGAGGATGAAAATGCACGAGTTGACTATACAATGAGGATCTGCAATACAAACACGAGATATCGTAAATCTGAGCATATTCTCGGAAACGTTCTGTGTCTACACAATAAAGAAGTTATTATCAAGAAAAGCATATTTCCTTTTGTATTCGACTTCTTAATGACCCTGAAAGACTTCTCTCAATGTTCAGTTATCTAGGTGAAACTCAATTTCGTAATGAGATAATTAATTAATGAACACGAGTATATGTATTTATATTGTAGGAGCATCCATCTACATATATATTTCACTTATGAAAACCAAATCGTTTGCTTACCTTAGATACAGTAGCTGGATATTGAACATACTATTAAAATATTCTACTCTATGCATATATTGATTCAAGTCTGCTTGTATGCTCAACGCTGTGTCAAAGCGTCGTTGTTTCTATTCGTTATTGCATTATTCTGATCACGCGATGACCATTGATTTACCACTGGCAGTGAAGCTCAAAGGAAAGTCTCAAAGAAAGCGCCAGCAACTTATTCTGAATGCACTGTTGACAGTATTAATGTACAACATGCGTGCCAATCAATAAGTTTGTCCGTTTCGCTACTTTGGTGTCTTTGATTTTTCTCCGTTTGAGTACTCCTGGATGGTATGTTCTCTCACGAGTTACACGTATGGACGGTCGGCTAACATGGTTGTCTGGAGTAGCTTTTCATATAATATCATGATCATTATTTAATTTATGTTTTACCAATTCTTATCATAACATTAATTTCAGAGTTGTACCACATATCCCAGCAAACATGACTGTACTGGGCCAGTACTGGCCTGGTACTGGCTGGTAAAGTTGATAAAGGCATACTGGCTAACGGTAAAGAACCAGTACTGGCCCAGAACCGTTTTAACTGAATTGTCCCAGTTCAGGTAAAATTGTACTGGCCCAGTGCTGGCAAAACGGTACTGAAGTACGGTACTGGCCCTGTACTGGCCCAGTTAAGGCATATCATTTCCTGTCGAAATGCATTATGGGATATTTACAAAGAGCCAGTACTGGGCCGGTACAGGGCCGGTACAGGCCCAGTACAGGTTATATTAGGTTTATATACTGGCCCGGTACTGGCCCAGTACTGGCCCAATTCAGGTATGACACTTCCTGTTAGGGAATTATGGGTAGTATTTCAAATTGTCGTATGCTTCAGAGAGACAAGAGGAGAAGGCAACGATTTGGTATCCTTTGAATGTGAGTTCAATTCATGAGTTAACTTTAGTTGTATTTATAAAACTTTGATTCATTCTATATGACTATCTATCACTGGTGTGTTTTACATTAACAATTGCTGCTGTATGTATTAATATCATTAGGAAATCTAAGTGTGAAAATAATCACAAGTTGCTATTTTATCATTGTCTTTGTTGTACATAGGCCTACTTGTTAAAAATAAATTTTGGCTTGTTTTCAAATAACACACATTTGACTTCATATTTGACAATATTGACATTATGAAAAAAATACAAACAATATTTAAGTTTCATAATAAAAATACAAATTCAAAATAAAAAAGCTGGAAGATTTCAAACTGATATGATTAATATTGTATACTTTAAGAAAAGTAACAATTTAGAAAATGAGAGAGAAAATGATAATAGCTTAATCAACCTTCATTTATCAGTTCATTTGGATATTGAAAATTTACGGTATACACACTATATTTAATTACCGGAACGGTAAAGGCTAACCTGAATTGGGCCAGTACAGGGAATGGTATCGTTTTAGTACTGGCGTGATACTGGCCCAGTACTGGCCCAGCACCACGCCAGTGTGCAAGTTGGTACAGGGCCAGTACCGGATGCCTGAATCGGGCCAGTACTGGATGCCTGTATCAGCCACTACTGGCCCAGTACTGGCCCGGTACGGTCATTTTTTCTGGGATGCGACCAGAGCACATTGAACGAACTTGTGATAGGGTCGGCGCGCATAGTGTTGTTACGTCATATATGTGGATTTCTGTTTCAAAGGTTTTGGATGTGATATCTTATTCAGGAATATGTTATTTCATAAAAAATAAAAACGTAAGTTAAATATGCTCGATATATTCAAACAAAGGCTTTCGTTTTTTCATCGATGTTATATTGTTTCATTCTTATTTATTTCCTATGTTTATCATACTTACACCTGTTAAGGTATTGTCACAATCAACGGTAGTCACACCAAAGACGTAACAATCTCTTTATTTTGACTGTGAGTAGCTCGGATAAGTAACTTAAACATGTAGTTCAGTTCACAATAAACTGACTTTTATTTCTTCTTCGTGATGACTACATATATGAGAAAGATCCATTTAAATTCATATTTTGAATGCTGACTGTTGCAGAATGCCATGCATTATCTGTCTTTCCGGTTTATTTGTACACTCACAATGGTTTATACCTTATGGGAAGTGAAGAAGAAAAAGTGTTCTGCGACGTATTACTAGTTTACTCTTTCTGTGAACATTTTCACGAAGATACATCCAACATGGTTTAACAACAGGTATAACAACAGGTATAACAATAGGTATAACCACAGGTATAACAACAGGTATAACAACAGGTATAACAACAGGTATAGATACAGGTATAACAACGGTTCATTCGCTTAAAGTCGACACCTGGGGGGGTGTAACAACAAACAGGAAAATTTTGTGCGAATTTGAACCTGTAACTAATTAGTGGAAACAATAGATGGCTTGTGTTTACATACGCATTAAGCTATATAAAAAGTAGGAATGGATAAAAAAACGAATATAATTGATCGAAGTTTAGGTTTATTCTTGCATTTGAATTTGCACATAAATATCAAATATTTGCACATCACAAATTAATAAGCACTAGTACAGATACTGAGTGGTTTGTGATGAAAAATGTATGATTACATCTCTAATAACAACAACCTGTTTGTATGATTACTAAGTCTTGATTGTGAGCATTTTACTCATTTTTACTTACCTTCACTTAGTGATTTATGATTTAAATGACTTCATCTCTATAAAAAAAAAACAATAACGAATAACGTAATCCTGAAAGACACCTAGAACTAAAAATAATTCTAATTCTATAATAATAATAAACAATCAATATAGCAATCATTCGCAAGAGATACTAATATACTTGGAAGCGTGCACTTATATAGATAGATGTACTTCGGAATGTTTCGTTTCGTCGTTCGATCCAAATTTTGTAGATAACTGTCTAGTTAATCCCTTGTTAAACAAACAGAAAACATCAAAGCGAGCCGCCTGTCGGCAATCTCAAAATTGAATTTTTCAAATGTCGACGTCCTGCGAAGACACCATATCAACAGGTATAACAACAGGTATAACAACAGGTATAACAACAGGTATAACAACACGTATAACAACAGGTATAACAATATAACTTTTTTGAATACAGAAATAATTTACTCATTTTATCATCCGATGGAAAAGTATACACATTGTTCAACGGGTATGATTTAAATAGAAAATTGAAAGATAATTTGGTAATCTCAATCTCAAAGTCTTAAAATTATATAGAATATATGAAGATGACATATGCCAACAATATACACGTACATAGGATAAATAGGAGGTAAATTCTGCAAATCAAGAATCCATTTCCATATACCGACCACAAAATGTATATACATGTACATATGTAATATGAAAGGAAACTTTAAAAACTGCGTATATGTGTAATTGAAAAAGTTCTAAGGATTTACAAGCAAGCATTAACCAAACGTGAAATCTACTCTACCCAACAACAGGGGCCATTTACCAATGCCAATATATGTAATAGCAAACTGGTGATTTAATAATACGAAGAAAAGTATTCAAAGGTTAAACTGATGTGCATAAACTTACGTGGTTAACTCTCAGATGTCCGCGGTTCAGGTTATAGCCACATGCAGGCGTACGTACCTGGGATAATACACACCACACACGGCTCGAGGCGAGATTGAAGGTGAGATTATGTCAAGAGGAGATTAATACAGGGGAGATTACATTGTTTGGTTGTTTCTCCAGTCATGTATGACGTTGTTACTTTCCCCAGTTACCTGTTGTATAGACACGTATGTCACATATACATTTACACAGTTCGCTTCATGGCTTTTGCTTAGTGTTTCTCTGTCTCAGTGTCATCTTATATATATGTACATTTCCAAAAGTTCATAAGTTGACGTCTGGCTAGTTTGCATTTCATTGTGCAAGTAAACAGGACTCTTATAAGTGATTAACACATTATGTAAGCCTATGGTATTGCAGTAAGAGCATTCTTACTGTCTTGACACTGTACCTTTAATATACGCACACATTTGGGTGATATCGCCAATGTAACGGATAACTGTATATCATGATATATACCATATCAAATTGACGTATTCAATCACTGGAGACGTCACAGTTGCATAGTTTAGGTTTTCACGTGAATATGTAAATTTTAGTATTGAAACACTGATTATTTTTCAAATAACGATCATGGGCTTGCACATCGTCAAAATACCACTTGAAGTGATTTGAAGACGTAGGATACAAACTACTACAATTACAAACAAATTAAAATATGGCACTTTTTTTATAAGAAATACAGTAGTAATGAGAAAGAAATTTTGCCTATATTAGATGTGTCATATCTGCACAAATATTAGCTTGGGTTCAAAAGATAAACAATCATATTACTGTGAAATGGTACGATTAGTAATCATTTTGTATTCCACACCAAATTTTGTAAATTCATATTGTCGGCTACCTCACAAGCAATTTGGTAGCTTTGGGCGAATGTGGACGCCATCCTTTGTTTATCCATCAACAGCTGAAAGTTAGTTACTTGTTAAATATAGTTAGCATGAATTATAATAGATATGTCAAACATTGTTTTTTTCTTATGAAATGGGCATCAGCAGTTTGATTGTTTTTTTTAATTATTTTCCTATGGTTTTGGCTTTGTGGATTTGTCAAGAAGTAGGAAATAGTAAAGTATTTGTGTTAGAATTTAAATGACGTGTATTTGATATGCACTTGGAATCAAAATATAAGTAATTCTTCATTTTTGTCTACATAGTGTACCTTTAAAACGCAGCTAAATGCCGAAATATACTTGTTTTGTATAAAATATGTACAATTGAGAAGGGTTTTAAAGATTAACGAAGGTTAGATGTTGTTAAATGATTTTAAAGTTACTAAATTGAAACATGTCCAAGATTTAAATCCAGCTGATGTATTATTGCCATATTGCGGAGAGGGTGAAGAAGATGAGTATCATGTTTTGTGTATATGCCCTTATTATTTTCCAATACGTGAACACTGTCTACCAAAGTATTATTATAAGTATCCATGTACTCAACATTTCACCACCTTGTTATCAACAACAAATAGAAACGTGTTGCTCCGCTCAGTCACCTACTTGTATAATGTATTTAAATTAAGATAGCGCTTTCAAGTCATTATTATCCAGCGATCATGTATCTCAAACTGTACTCTAGGCCTCCTGGTCCTGAAATGCAATAAACTTCTGTTAATTTGTTATTCTGTTATTCATTTTGTATTCCTAATGCCCAAATGATATTCTCTACGAATCCCATATGTTCTACTCATATTGACTACCTTTTTATCATAAATATGTTTGGAAGGATGGCCATGTTTTCTCAACACCTGTTATTATATAAGAAGTGTGCAACATATTGTCTGATCCATTTAGTGTTGTACAGCTATAATGTGACTATTGATGCACGACACCGAAACTGGCATGGTACTATCATTATTTTGATTCGTACCTGTATACGTATTATGTGCTACAACCTCCAAACGCAAGGCATAACTCTTGCCATTCTCCATTACTGTGCTACTGCATAGGAATTGATAATGTGATATCAAGATGAGGAAACCCAAAATGACACAGCACTTGTTTTTCTTTTCTTTTTTGTTATTGTTAATAAATGTACTGAAGAATGCACAATTTAGATTTCTTGTAATATTGTTTTATTTGACTGTCTATGTTTTGGGATTTTCTTGATTCTGCTTGATTGTTCCAACATCAGACATAGTAACTCGAGAGGCTCTACCTGCATTCCCATTAGTATGCGGCTCGCAGTGTGAGGTAGAGCAATCGGACTATCTAGAGAGGTTACCATATTAAGCTATCAATATTTAATAAGCATCCGTGAACGGGTGGAATACATAATAAAGTAAATAAATGTCTCAAAAACGAAGTCTTTATTGTGTAGTGAGTGAGTGAGAATCTTTAATTCCTCCAAGTAGGAGATATGCTGTGCTGCTGAGCGTGCTGTTATATACTATAATTTAAGAAGTTGATGTGCATGCTCGCGAAGTTTTTTCTTCATTGTTCTTAAAGGCACATGTTGATTGATGTCCTGTTACTTGTATAGAGAGTAGATATAGTTGTAAATGGATGATATTTTAATTTTTAAAAAAAGGGGGGGGGGGGGGGGGGGGGGATATTTGACTTGTTTATTTGAAGATGTTATTAACGAAGATTAAATAAATCACTTGTATACATATATATGTAAAAGTATGCTGTGTTGATTGCGAATAACCCGGTAAACATTATTTTTGGTTTTACATGTTTACATTTGTTATTTTAATGGTGAATTAGAATGAAAACTATTATTGGTGAACCATTATTTTTTAATTTAAAATGACAGGCAAAAGAAAGTATACACTTTTTAAAATGAAATTATGGAAAATGGATATTATTGATGTTGACAGTAAGCATCGGATACACAGGGCCTAAACATTAACTTTTGTTTTTTAAAGTTCACCTATAACCAGATTATTACCCATAGGGTTAAAAATAACCGAGTTAATATTATTGATATGAGCACATGTGCACATATCACGTTTGCCTAGCAACCGTATTGTGTCGTCTGTGACGTCATAAAACGATTGTTCGTGACGTCACTGTCGCTTGCCGTCGCCAGAGAAGTGGGTAGTTTTTTGACTGATTTTACGCGAATAAAAAGGAATAGAATGGGTAATAAAGAAATCATTACACTCGAAAGTGTACCATATGACTTTTACGAAACTCGTGCAAATTTATGTATAACCCTCGCTCTCGCTCGGGCAATACAAACATTCACACTCTTTTCGTAAAAGTCATATGACACACTTCCTCGGGTAATAATCTCTATTTAACACATTTTGGAGAAAATTGGAAAATATTGATAACCACGTGACCTCCATACTGGTGTAAAGTCACGTGACACATAAGTAAAATTGCTGCACATTATTAATGTTGGCCATCCCATCTGTGAAAAAACAGCTAAAACCCGTCAAAAGTAACACCAGAAAATCGTGAATAGTTTTGACAAATTTGACAAAAGATGGGCAATGGATACCACAGCTACAAGAATCTCCCGTGTTCCTGCATTGCTAATGTCAAAGTATTGTCATATTACAGCCGAGTTGGGGAGACATTTGACAATCCCAGAACACAGTGGTCTTTTTGCCTCATGAAGGCTGATATCTGCTGCTCCGAGTGACGTCATTGACGGCGACTACCATAGATCGGCGTGTCAAGATGCACACGTACACCAGAAGACCTTGAACTGGTAGAGTCGAAGTTCTTCGACTGCTCAATAGACAGGTACTGACCGCTGAACTTTGATGTATGGCTAATGTCATCAACGTCGGTTTTACTTGCAACGTTACAGCTTTACCATGATTTCTGGGTTTTTTCAAGACTTGTCGCTGATTGAACAACTGTCAGACGGTCCACAATGGCGTGTTAGAATCAAACCACACCCTCAAGTTTATGAAAAGCGTCGATGCAGGTTTTGCATGAACACAGATAAAGCTGTCAGCTGACGTAATAAGACAAGGCCGCAGTTGGCACTCGTGTGGCATATTGTACGAATTGAACAACTAGAATAGAATAGAAATAATTAAATTTAACGTGTTTTGGTTGTGTTTTTTTACACCTACGTCTTTTGGATTTCTTGTGTGCAAAACTGGCTAATTAAACATTAAAGTTTAGGCTTTTGACGTTTTCCGAAATGAATTAACTATCCAATGTACCTTACATGTATCTCAAACTTCTACCATATTTAGTTTTTTAATTGTAGTGATTTAAAAAGAGGTGTTTCTTTTGCCTGCCCCTTTTTTTTCGAAAAACTAATTTATCTGTAATCACTACAGCTTTAATTTATATCAATACTGAACTATCTAAAATGATAGTAAATTAAATTAAACATAACTAAGCTTACTTCTTTTGAACAATTAGATGATAACAATGCCATCTATTATATACTATTATATTCTAAGTGAATCTGTCGTTTATCTTAAATTTAAGTACAAATAGGAAGAACAACCTTTGCACATTTTGTCAACGTGAAGTTGAGACAATTTCACACCTTTTTGGCATTGAAGACATGTACAGACATGTTGGCAGTGTTTTCTGAAATTGATAAATGAAATGTTCTCATATCTACAACTTGAACTTTGACTTGCAGCTTGTTATATTTGGATTGAGAAAAAATGTATACACTGATGATGTCTTTGACTTATTATTCCTGTTAGCATTTTTTTAATATATACAAGTGTAAGGTTTTAAAATCTAGACTTTAATCATTTTAGACAGTATATGTACAACAGATATGTCATTGAAAAAAGTATAGCATTTAGCAAAAGCAAAGAAGACATGTTTTATGCAAAATGGATGTTATACCATCATTTTGTAAATGTAAATGATCCTTCTTGAAGTATTTCTTCTTTCTTGCTTAGAATGATGTTTATGAGCTCATGTTCATATATTAAAGGTGTGAATGTGTGAGTGAATGTGATGTTTGGTCTTGTGTCTTCTTGTTAAAAAAACAACAGAAATCTGATTCTTTTCATTACTTTAACTGCAATGGAGCTCCTGCTTTCCTGGAATGGAGTCTCTTTTTTGTAACAGGGATCTCTGTAATAAAAAGTTGATTAAAATAAAATATATACAAAATGATAGTAAATAGTTTACTTAAGAAAGGAATTGTATTGACCTTATGCTTTCATATCCCGGTGCCTCTGTGGTCCCCAATTGTTGAACAAATGGTGTTTTCTATTCACATATATTGACATCATTAGATTCAGGATATGTTTGTCCACTTGATAACACAAACTGAATCTACTTGTTTACATTTCGAGAGGTCGAATACTTGAGGTCATATACCTTAAAGTGACAAATTCGAAGTTTTCCAAAATACTGCAAATTACCTGATGTGCTAATTTCAGTGCTCATAATTTCATTTAACCTGCATAATTATTCTCGATCGTCAAATATGTCATAATTACTCGTTTTCAATTGCAGTCGAGGAACGGCCTTATATGAGTACAGAGGATCCAAATCAAGCCTCTCGACTGATTACACGATACCATCCTTTCTCTGTCTCTTCATGTATTACATGGACTCCTTTAATAATAAAAGTAGGATAATTACACCTTAATTTTCTAAGATGAAAAATAATCAATAAAGCGTTACGGTGTGCCTGTTGATTAATATTAATGTAGATAGATAGATAAGATAAGATAGGATATTAATGTAGGTTCAGATATTACGTTATTTATATACATTGTTGTATATATTTCAATTTCATCAGTTGGCTTGTTTGTACGTTATGTACGTTATGTTTATCCAGTATGTATATGTTAATAAAATCATAACTTTTTTCAAATTTGTATTGAAATCTCTTTTCCTAAACGGGTTTTATGCTGAATCATATTATTGAAGGACTTTTTATCTATCAAATTATTTTGTTTGAGAAATTTTAACAAAATATTGAATATTCATAAATTAAATTATTTTCCCATATAATGTAAACTAAATAACGTAACACATGGTACGTACAGTTGACGTGTGGGAAGTTGTTGGTACGGTCAATGCTAGCGATTGTTGCCTAATTACTCCGAGTGTGTGGGTTCGAATCCCGCAAAAAGTACAACAATTTGTACTATTGAAGGTAGTGTTACCCAACTATAATCATGTTATATTTGTTCACAATCTAAATGGCATGTTTTTTTAAATATACTTCGTTTAATATCTGTATATCAAACTGTTTGAGAGGCATTCTAGAAGTTGGTGTGATGAAGAAGACACATATTTATGGATGATCAACTTCTTTATTAACAATAGCGACGTTTCGGTATATATAGATCCTTATACCGTTATCAAGCACATGGGAGAGATGATAATTATCATGATTTTATCATCTCTCCCATATGCTTGATAACGGTAATAAGGATATATGCCGAAACGTCGCTATATATTGTTAATAAAGAAGTTGATCATCCATAAATATTTGTCTTCTTCATCTATATACAACTTTAAAATATTCAGGTTAAGATAGTCCTAGCACAATATTGGTCATGTGACAACTATGTACTTCTCAAAATACAACTTGTAAACACCGCTTGACACAATTTAGTTAATCACAGTCATTGACTTTCTCTAAATTAAAGCATGGATGTCAAGGTTCCCGGAGTCTAATTAAGCCAGTAGCCAGTTACGCAGCGCAACAAACTCCCCAAACCAGAATAGGAAACGCAATACCAAGTTTATCGTTTGGTATATCCTTGATCGATATGGCGGACGAAGCAGGGACGAACGGTGCAGGCAATGCAGCGATTTTGGACATGTTAGGCCAGGTGTTGTCCAAATTGGACACTCTTAATAACAAAGTATCTGATTTAGATAATAGAATATCGGCAGTTGAAAAGAGTCAAGAATATTTGAAGGGGAATCTCTCGGATCACGCCACAAACTCAACAACCTACACTATCGTTGAACAAGCTCGCTTAAAACTGGCTTCCCTTACTTGTTTCAACACTGACTACAATCTTGTTTTCTATGGAATTCCGCCGCGGTCTGACATGTCTATTGATGAGGCCTTCCGTAGTTTCATGGTGGAATCGCTCCACTTAAAACAAGAGGAAGCTATGGAAAAGCTTTTCAGTGCTCAGAGCATGGCGATTCTTGGACCCCAAGATAAGAACCCCCCTATCTGTGTGTCGTTTACCTCGGAAAGTGATGCATTTCGTTTGAGGAGCAAAGCCAGGAAGCATAGCAAAGAGTTATTGAAGTCCGGCATATATGCCAGGTGGACTTATCAAACTGGACTCCATATGAACAAAAATTAAGATGACTGTCATAGACAGAACATGCCCGGAAATATTCAATTAGGCCTATATAATCCCGATATATAATGAGATGTGAATGGGTTCTAGTCCATTTCATGAGTAACATGAACATGGTTATAAATTACGAATTATGTGAATAATTACGTATCAAAATGCTTCATGACAGATATATAGGCCTACTCGACTTTGGCCTATTTGACTGCCCTACTATTTCCACAGCATACATTTTAAAAAATATGTTGATGGTTGGTGTAGGTCCTGTTACATACTGTGAACTGTGAATGTGCAATTATGTTACTTCTGTGAAATGTTTCATGTGTTCGATTGTAAATAGAAAAATATATTAACATTTTTAGCTCATCAGGCCTGAAAGGCCCGATGGGCTTATGGCATGGGATGTCGTCCGTCCGTCCGTCCGTCCGTCTGTCCGTAAACTTTTCACTTTTTCGACTTCCTCTCCAGAACCAATGACTCTAGAGAGCTGAAATTTTATGTACAGACTCCTTGACCAGTGGGGATTCTAAATTGTAGATTTGGTGACCCTGTGACCCCAAATAAGGGCCCCAGGGGTCATAATCTTAAAAGCTATTTTCATCTTCTTCTCCAGAACTAATGACTCCAGAGATCTGAAATTGTATGTACAGACTCCTTGGCCAATGGGGATTCTAAATTGTAGATTTGGTGACCCTGTGACCCCAAATAAGGGCCCCAGGGGTCATAACCTTAAAAGCTATTTGTATCTTCTTCTCCAGAAGCAATGACTCCAGAGAGCTGAAATTTTATGTTCAGACTCCTTGACTGATTGGAATTCTAAATTGTAGATTTAGTAACTCTGTGACCGCAAATAAGGGTCACAGGGGTCACAACCTACAAATCATTTTTCATCTTTTTCTCCAGTCCCAAAAGCTCTAGAAAGCTGAAATGTTATGTACAGACTCTTTGGCCAATGGGGATTCTAAATTGTAGATTCTTGTGACCCCAAATATGGATCACAGGGGTAATCACTTAAAACAGCGGTTTTAATGAACTGTGAAGATAATGAGATTTTATGTGCACTTCATATGTCAGCTTAAGACAGCTTAAGTACTCTCTGCTGTGTTACTGATTTAGTCTTACACTCAGATGCTCCATAGAATTTATTAATTAACTATTGAAAAGGATCCTATGAAACTATGAGCCTATGAGAAACAGGATTTTTAGAAACAAATAGGGGCTATTTTTCATTATGTAATAAATGTTGATTATTCCAGGATAAAAATAGGAAGTAAAACAATATACTGCAAAGGTCTACATTATTTATAATGAATATGGATTAATGTGTAACCAATTTTGATAATAAATTTGATGACTGAGCAATGACTTAATATGTGATATCTTAACCTTTTCCTTTAAGGATAATTAATAACATGATTCCTGATGAGTTTCAGAGCCAGTGGCTCTATTTTTTTCAGAGGAACACTAGCATACGTACAAAAGATAGAATTTGTCTTCTCATTATAATATTGAATATCATAGTCTTACTCCGTAGAAATAATGAAGATAAATAGCAAACTATAAACTTTCTGTCTGTGACAAAGTGAATGATATACGTAAATACGTAACAAAAGCTTTGATAAATGTTTATGAAATCTGTAAAAATATTGTTACTGTTGCATTGTATGTAAAGTGTATGTAACTGTTGTATTGTAAATGCGTGCCTTTATATAATGTATTATAACTTACTCCAAGACAATACTCTGTTTGATGTAAAAGGAATTCTAAATGGTAAAAAGTATTCTGTTTTCTTGTAAGCGCTCTCAAATATCATGAGTAATAAAACTAAGAATAATTGATCAGTTGTTGGTACTAACATAGTCTTATAATTTGACAGTGTAACTTTACTCTTTCAAAAATGGCATTGGGTGAAATGGAAGAAGTCTGAAAATATCTTACCAATCTAGACTTGCGAACATGTTCTTGAGTTGAGAAGGCTCTACTGCGGATAGCCTGATCTGATAGGTACATGTTGTAGAGACATAGAGATTATTACCCGAGGAAGTGTGTCATATGACTTTTACGAAACGAGTGTGAATTTTTGTATTGCCCGAGCGAGAGCGAGGGTTATACATACATTTGCACGAGTTTCGTAAAAGTCATATGGACACTTTCGAGTGTAATAATTTCTTTATTACCCATTTTATTCCATTTGATTCGCGTTAAAATAGTCAGGAAACGGCCCACTTCCCTTGCGACGGCAAGCTATAGTGACGTCACGAACAATCATTTTTATGACGTCACAGGCGACGTAATACGGGAAGCCGCGGTGAAACAATCGTTGCTAGGCAAACGTGATATGTGCACATGTGCTCATATCAAAAATATTAACTCGGTTATTTTCAACCATATGGGTAATAAATGAATTTATTAGCAGACACACATAAACTGGTACTTTGTATGACTCAAGTCTCAATAGATAACTCGAGCCACCTACATATATCGTGTGCTGATGGAGGATGTTCTAAGAATATTCATAAAATCTTCTCAACCCTATCTTCGCTGAAAACTTCATATACATATGCTGTAGACTTTCTCGATTTCTTGACGTTATTTGTAGAACATAATTGGAGAATTATGTAGACTGAAGGTGCTTTAAAATTGTATCCATGTACATTTACTTCTGATGTACTTATGTACTTTATAATGGTATAGTATACGCGCATATACCTATTCCCTTTGTCTATCTAATATGTTTCTCAATATTTCACCCGTGTATTTATGAGTGGGAGATTTGAATTATTATCATATAATACATGAATATGCTGTTTTTATGAAGATGAATTAACCCAATTATGCACATATTTCTCAAAATATAAAACTGGTGTGTTTCGATGGATATTTCATGACTTACGTTGATACAACAAATTCTGAATTCCTGTGTGAAAGTGCTTTTGTAAACATGTTCAATAGGCTATACATTTCGCATATCATTATTTCAATATTATCAACCACGCGCACCGGCGCCATGTTCAACTTACGTTTTCTTACCACAGTTTCAAAACCTAAGTTAAAGGTGCAGTAAGACCGAGGTGATATTTGTGCGTCGAAGTTTACAGAATCCTCCTGTTTGTGATATTTATAAGTTACATATGCGCTATTGAAGCAAACCCAACACCATATTTCAGGACTACATTTCGTGATCATGCATGGAAACGCACACCCATAATTCCCTGGAAATGTTGTCCCCCTCAATAAATCCCGTGATCGCATCGTCCCTTTTAATGAACAATGGACGTGATGAAGCAAACCTTCAAGCTTCTTTACTTCGGAGATTAATTCCCTTTGATGAAATGTTTAACTTCAATGTACCATTGGAATGGATGCTCACAGAAGTATTTTTGCTGACACTCTGCTTTCCTTTGTATATAAGCACTGTATTATACTTAACTGTACGCTTCATGTTTGTTCTCCGGCAGACATGAATACATTTACAACGAATGTTAGCCTAAACCATACTGTGGTTGTTGTATGAAGGGAATCATATACTTGGCAACAGAACATTTTCAACTCTATTTGCTATCAAATGATGAAACTTGTATTGTTCAATCGTCTTTGTATATAAAACAAAACGATACATTCTTATCAAACAAAGCGTATTCACTTAAATACCTTAAATCATAATCCTATCAATAATTGATAGAATATGTAAGCATACAGGTCAGTAAGAGTAAATATAAACTTGAATTTTGCTTACTGTCCAGAAGCTGTACCTTTAATGACTGTGTGTCGGGCTACACATTTTAAGCACATTTTTCAAATGAATATATAAATGTTAAAATGACATTGAGAAAATGTTCATAAAATGTTATTTGGCTTTGTCGGTGCCAAACTATCATATACGGTGATTGAAACAGGTATGAAACACACTACTAAACTTTCAAGAAGTTTTCAATTTTATATTAGTTTGTGGACAAATGTGTCAAAATGTACCAAGCCTGAAAATTGAATGCAGGAATTCCCCAGAAAAAGAAAATCAAATAATAATATTAATAAAACACGACAATATAGCAATATGTCTTAATGATTTTAAAACGCACGATAAAACAATAGTTCGATGTACTTGAGGACACTACCTGTCACGAGATCGAGATGTTACAGTCAGTTGTTTCTGACGTGGAATCTCACCTTATCTTTTATATTATCTATACCATAATGTTTATGTTACGTGTTTAAATATGTAGCTTAGAGTGAGCCCTATCTACTGATACCTCACTTTTTGTTGTACCATTTATAGTAAGTGCGATAGGGCCATTCTTGTGCTGTAACAAAACACAGATTCTATGTCTCTGGCGTTGTCGCCTTTTACCTAGAAGGGTGCTTTCTATGAGGTCGGCCCCGTGACACTTGTACTTAATAACACTGGCATGGAAATAATCGGAACAAGCACACATGAAATATTCACTAGAACGTTGATTTTAGAAAAGAAAAGTTGTTTTATATATATTATAATCAGTGAAAAGTTTACATTATGCAAAACTCCATGCATATTGTCTTCATGCATAATTATGTAAATGCATCTCTCTCTCTCTCTCTCTCTCTCTCTCTCTCTCTCTCTCTCTCTCTCTCTCTCTCTCTCTCTCTCTCTCTCTCTCTCTCTCTCTCTCTCTCTCTCTCTCTCTCTCTCTCTCTCTCTCTCTCTCTCTCTCTCTCACTACTACTACTACTACTACTACTACTACAGGGTAGTTAATTATGTTTATCGCTTGGTATATCCTTGATCGATATGGCGGACGAAGCTGGGACGAACGGTGCAGCCAATGCAGCGGTTTTGGACATGTTTGGCCAGGTGTTGGCTAAAATTGACACTCTATCGGACAAAATGGACACACTCAATACCAAGGTATCTGATTTAGATCAAAGAATCTCTTCAGTTGAGACAAATTTGATGGGGCATCTCTCGGATCACGCCACGACCACAACAACCTACAACATCGTTGAACAAGCTCGTTCAAAGCTAGCCTCTCTTACTTGCTTCAACAATGATTACAACGTTATTTTCTATGGAATTCCGCCGCGGTCTGGCGTGTCTATTGATGAGGCCTTCCGTAGCTTCATGGTGGACTCACTCCACTTTAAACAAAAAGAAGCTGTCGAGACGCTTTTCAGTGCTCAGAGTATGGCAGGACTTGGACCCCAAGATAAGAACCCCCCTATCTGTGTGTCGTTTGCGACAGAAGTTGATGCGGTTGATGTTAGAAGTAAGGCTGCGAAGCATAGCAAAGAGTTATTGAAGTCCGGCATAAACGCCAGGTGGACCTACTCAAGTGGACTTCGTTTGAAGGAAAATTAAGGTGACTGTCATAGACAACACCGGGACAATATTTAAAGATATGACCACGTCACTCAGTCGCCTTAATATTTTCAATTTAATGAGTAACAACAATGTGGTGACATGATTAGTGTAATTATAAATGCTTCATGACAGATATGTACTCTGTTTTGTATTCACCAACTTTATTTTCATTGGTGTATGGTAAATAGTATGTAAGCCTACTTACTATGAATAGCTGGTCAGAAAAGTTCTTGTGGTAGACAAAGAAATGTGTTACCTGACAGACAGACAGAAAATTAAGCCACACTGGCTTAAGTAATTATAAGAAATGACCTCTGGCGGTAGTCACCCATCTGACAGACGCCTTAAAATAACAACATTTACGGTTCGGCGCACAGCTGAGTTACTGCTTGTTACCTTTTCATTGTAATAGACCAGTCCAAATTAAAGACAAAAGAATGTATTTGAAAGTGAGTAATTATTTAAATAAAATTGATATCTCACTTTTCAATTTTTGTTTAAAAGCACATTTGACACATTTCACATAAATATTTATTGACGTAGTTATATTTCACCTACGTGTAATTGGTCTTTATAAAGTGTTCATTTGACACTACGTTTACACAACCAAGTTTCACAGTGTGTGACACAGCATCCAAGTACTTTTCGCAATCCAGCCATTTTAGTGGTGATATGTGTTCCGTGTTCCACGATATACATTTAGTAAATGCAGTAAATTTAGTAAAAACAGGATTAAAACACTCAAAAGTGCAGTCACACACAATAATTATCGTGGTCAAAGTCTGATCAGAATCTTGTAAACAAAGCCTCTAATGCTTTATTTTTGGTTAAACTTCCAAGTCATAAGCTTAAAAACATCTCTCCTATGGTTCTTTGTTTTCAGATAAAACTGATAATATTATGCGTCGGAAATATGGGGTTAAGAAAAGTGGTCTATAGTTGAACAGTTTCGATTAAAGTTTTGCAAGTTTGTATTGGGTGTGAGTTATAAGAGTACTAATGATGCTGTTTTAGCTGAATGAGGCAGACACTATATTTATGTTAATTCTTTGTTGAGAGAAATTCAATTCTGGATTAGATTGCTTGAAATGTCAGTTGACAGGTGTCAAAAACAGGCATATCTAATGTTGTATAATTGAGAGAAAGTTGAACGTAAACATCTCTGGCCACGTACATAATATCTATTGCTGTTATTATAAGAAATATGTTCTATCCAAATTGAACCATTTCTATCACTTTCTTTCCTGAAAAACGTCATCTACATGTATATATACTGGATAAAAAATAAGGTAATTTTGAATAATTATATATTTAGTTACTGATTCATTAATGAAATATTTATCATAAAAATAACAACATCCCTAACTTATTTTGTCCAGTATGTTCGTATGTACATGTACGTATATTTCTAAAAATAAAAGTATACATAATAGGTATGTAATGATGGATATTTATTTACTGCTTGACCTATGTTGATATAACACATTAGGAATTGGTAAGTGAAAGTGATATTGTATACATGTACAATATACATAAGTATAATCATTATTAACTGAATAATGTCAATCCAGCCCACCAAAAGGGGTCATAGGTCAAACATGTAACGACGACGTCAGTAGAACCGCGGTGTTTTGTTTTCGGTTCAGTTCACTGCGCATCAAAATGTAGTATGGGTTTCAACCGCATATACTCTTTTAAATTGTTTTATTAATTAATTAATTATTTTAATAATTTTATAAATGTTGATGTCTATTTTTAGTTTCGTGAATAAGTTCATTAGGCTTGTCTTTCTTGAAAGACATTGTTTAGTTGTGGCTTTTTAATTTTGTAATCTTGGTTGTGAACCGAACCGAATCGAGGGTCCTGTGCCGCAAAAGGAGACGAACCGAATCTCAAATTTACCGGGTCACAACATCCACGTGCGCTTTACAGTACCTTTCTTTATCATGGTTGCAAAACAACTTTTCTTAAATATACACTACGGCCAGTACTTAGGGACCCGAAATTTACAGAATACTCCAACCTTTCTTTGTTATTTATTATTTATATGTTGCTAAAGGTTAAATCCATTAAGTATGATTTTAGAGTAGCATTATGTCAAACGTTATAAATGGTGTCATTTTGTCGATAAGTACGGACTGTTGCTGAAAATTATCAATTGATGTTAGCTTCAATGAAAAAGTAAAAGTCGCGATTTATGATCGTCGACCGGACAATGGCGCGCGCCAATAGGTCAACCTAACTTTGGAAACTTATAACAGACAGAAAAAACAGGTGTTGGTTGGTAATGTTTAATATGTCACGTGACTACTTATAGGATACACATGGGACTTATTATTGCAATTTCCTCACATGTAAAAGGCTATTGATCGCTTTTCATTAGAACAAAATTATTATTATAGAATTAGCGACAGGGTAGAGCAAATGAGTTTTTTGGGCA
The DNA here is from genome assembly GCA_936450465.1 of Gibbula magus. Classification (NCBI taxonomy): domain Eukaryota; kingdom Metazoa; phylum Mollusca; class Gastropoda; order Trochida; family Trochidae; genus Gibbula; species Gibbula magus. The sequence goes on along the minus strand of OW388295.1, from coordinate 7,148,413 downwards.
CGTATGAAAGCCAAGTAAAATTTAATGAAAAACACCCAATGGTTCTTTAAACACCATGCATTGGAAATATGTAATTCGAGACGTTGTGTGGTTAGCATCTACTCAAAAGAAATCCCTCCGCAGTTTCTCCCCTCAATAATTCCCGGGATAGCATCGCCCCTTTAAGTGAACAGTGGGCGTGGTCCGATTGATAAAAGCAAACTTCCTGGGCTCTTTACCTCTTAACATTAATTTTCCTTGATGAAATAAATGTTCGATGTTTCCCCAGTCTTTGACTGCAGTCTGTTTTCTTGATAATCTGTTTCCACTTCATACATGGGTATCATGCTTGACTGTACAATTTATGTTTGTTCGCAAAATAAACTCTTTTTAAATCAAATGTTTACCTTCGATTTATATGTATATTTATGCAATTATTATTAGCTTAATGATTCAGCTGTTGTATGAGCAGAAATAATGAATACTTCCCACCCTGAAATACCTATGTTTATATCAAGAATGTTGATCGTCTGTAAATTGGGCAGATACACCTTTCATACAAGAAACATCTTTTGAACTCGAATGTTTGCAATGAATTGTTTAATCACAGTAACAAGTCAACACATGTACAGTGAGTCAATTATATGGCTACACGTCAAGCAATAAGTCCTAGTTTAATATTGCTTGAAGGAGAGTGTGTCGATGCCAGTGACACATTCATATAAACAGAGACAGATTAGTTATTTATCAAAATGGTTTACATGAATAATATATAGTATTGAATATAAGAAACCATCTCTATAATCAACCATCTAAACACGTGTTATTAATAATTCCTTGCATACTTGCACATATGGTCAAATCTGTACAGAAAGAGGGAGGATTTGTTTATTTATCTCTCATCTCGTACATATACATAAAGCCGATACATGTTAATACTTTACAAATATACAAGCCGTCATAAGACATATAAAACATAATGACATAAGATTATCCAATATATATATATATATATATATATATATATATATATATATATATATATAGAGAGAGAGATTATTAACCAAGTGTGTTTCCGTATCATTAATATCATATTTTTGGAATAAAAATTGTATTATGCGAGCCTTTGGCGAGCATAATACATTATTTTTTATTCCAAATATATGATATTAATGATACGGAAACACACGAGGTTAATAATCTCTTTATCATATATGTCATTATTAAAATAAGCGTGTTTTTGTAGTAAAATTGGAAAGAGAATTGACCTAGTTTTAGCGTAGTAATATCATAGACGGTACATCAAAGTGATGGTCACGACAACGGCTGTGAAGTGCCTAGAAATAGTTCTTAATTAAAAAATTAAATAAAACACGATGTGCGCGTTTATTAAAAAATCAACAATTGGTCGCTGATTTCTTATTCATGGTGATATTTTCAATCAATTCATATGCACCTATCTAATAATTAAAAAGCACTCATCACTTGGTCACGTCGCTAGAACAAGGGAAGTAACTCTAAGTTTCAACGTTTTGGAAGCTGCGTTGCAGGGTTGATTCGGATTGCTGCATAACAGTATCTTTCACACTTAAACGGTAATTATTTTTGGGATGAGGTTGTTTCTTTCGTTTATGACAATAAGTACCTATAAATGTATCTAATACCGTATGCTCAGCCCTCAAGAACTGCCGAAACGCTAGTGCGATCGACGAGGCGTGTCGGTTTGACGCTGACACATCAAATTCATTTTGTACACAGGACACTGCAGCTACTTGCTGATTCTGTTGGCCAATAGCGCACTGAAGTTTTGAATGATTCTTAGATTCAATCTACAATTATCTTTACTTTGTTAAAACTAAAAATGCACAGTTTCATATCAGAAGAATTTTTTTTTCGAATGTCCATTCTTTCAAGCGGAAATACACGGATAAACTCCCGGTTACGCTTTCCAATGATTCGTAAACAGTTTTAGGATTCGCATGAAAGATTGGAATTTTTCCGAAAGTAGTTCGTGTAATTGACCTTTGACCTGTTTTGCATATTTATCAGATTTGGATACCAAGTTTATCAGATTGCTTTATTGCATCAATAACACCCGCCATTATATGATAAATATATATATATATATACAACAGATGTAACCAAAAACATGCATAGTAGTAAAATGAATAACCACAGCATGTTTATAAATATAAAGGTAAATGTATATTAACAAACAAATGGGAAAATATAGTCAAAGTTAGAATATTTCATATAAGTTGATCATGGGTTTTCTTATCTGGAACTTTCTATCAGTACAGCTAGCTTAGTTCCGCTGTATTCCGGGACTGCATTGTAGTTATTGACGTTTGGATAGAGTTGCCATTTATGAAGTTATCTGGTAAAAACTCATTGTTAATAGTTTAACTATACATGCATATTCGTAACACAAGTCAACATTAATTCGAAATATATAACGGATAAAGTGTATTCTCAAGTTTAAATTAGCGATATATTTGTTGACGACTAACTTCATTATTTTCACTAAAGGAACGTTTCGGCCTTAATCTTCATCCCTTCTCGCTGTTGGTCATCCACGGAAACAATCTCATCATCCTCTCCATATTGCCAACTTCCTCCTTGCCTCTTAGTATGTTACAATGGTATCACTTCTTCATTTTACAATCCATGGTAAAAGATAGGGCAATGTCGGATATTTTTTCCTGGTGTCACTATTCTGTATCTACACCGGTACTGTACGGCACAGTTTATTAAACAACCGCCCTTGTAACAGATGCACTAACATAACATGGCATCAAGCGAGGAAGTGAACGTGCATATAGTGGACATGATGAGCCAAATGATGTCCAAATTCGACTCCAAAATGGACTTTCTCTCTGACCAAGTAACCAGCCTCGGATATAGAATGTCCGCCATGGAGAAGAATGTGGAACAGTTGAGGGGTCAAATCTCGGATACAAATACAGCCACCGCCACAACACACGCTGCTGTTGAACAGGCGCGTCAACACATTGCGTCGCTCGTGTGCTTCAATCACGAGTATAACATCACTTTCTATGGATTCCCACCGAGGCCTGATATGTCACTGGAGGAAGCCTTTAGAAGGTTTATGTTCGAGGCTTTGCATATCAAACAGGAGCGAGCTATGAATATGCCCATTAATGTTCAACAACTTGGAAAATATTCTCCTCAGGATATGTATCCTCCTATATGTGTCTCCTTCGTTTCCACTAAAGATGCTACAACCGTTCACGATAAGACAAGGAAATACGGATCGGAGCTGAAAAGATCCGGGATTTGGGCAAAATGGATGTGGCATAAAGGTGTTTTAGTGAAGAAAAGTTATTGACTAATACTTTTGAATATGACCGGGGCTGAAGTCAACAGCCACTGGGTGTGGTATTGACTGTTTGACGCTCATATTGACATGCACATGTTAGTAAATGATCGACATGCATGGTTTCCCTCCACTCGCTGTCTTCTCTGTGCTTTTGCAATAACACGTTTGTGTTTAGTGCGTGTTATGTTTAAACAAGAAAAGACAAAATATAAAGCCCAAATACAAGTATTTGAAGTTGAAATAATTGGCTCGTTTTCATTTGAATGAAGATAGTTTTACTATTTCATATTTACTTTTTATGGTACTTTTAACGCAACGTTATTCTAAATCTTTCAAATTAAATTATATACATGTATATTGCTTCTCACGTGAAGTAGGGTATATAGAAAAGAGAAAACGTCATATGATTTTGACTCGATCAATCTTCTTTTATACATGAACTCATTTCAACCAGTGTATTGATCTTTCTGATTGAGGCAACGGTCTCCCTTATCAGTTTAGAATAAGTAGAAAAAAGTTGTGCATTCAAGATTAAATCAGACAAAGAATATTGTGTACTGTCTTTCTATGACTAGATAGGCATACCTATTGACATATTCTCTAGTACAGCACAGACCTCGTAATTCTTAATTATGCAATATTGATATCTTAGTATATAATGTTAAGACACCCTGAAAATAAAATTGTAAAGCTCATGCAAAATGAATAATAATAAAAACAATGAATATATTAATTTATGTGGCCTTTTATTGAATACTGCACCACAGTCCTGTAGTGGTTAGCATGCTGGCCTCTCACGCCCGAAGGTCCGTGTTCGAATCCCGGTGGAGACACGTGGGACATGGTTAAGTACTGTCCATTTAAGAAATAGAAGACTCGTTGTCGTGCTTTATCGTAGAATAAAACATAGCAGGGATCATAAAACACGATAAATCACGACGAAGAGTCTTCTATTTCTTAAATAGACATTACTTAACCATGTCCCGTTAACTCATTATAAAACAATATGTAAGTGAGTTTCTAACGTCTCTGATGCTCCTTTTCAACAAAAAAAACAACAAAAACATAAACATAAAAAATAAACATAAAACCATCGTCCATATTGAATAAATAAATTACAACCATAATTAAGTGTCAGTCAAAGGCTCTAAGTGTGCTGACCGCATAACCAAGGCTGATATGTATAGCTTAGACATTTAGTCTCAGAAATATTTTTTTTCTCACGAAAACACCATTTTACAAACAATTCAAATATATATATATATATATATATATATATATATATATATATATATATATATATATATATATATATATATATATATATATATATATATATATATATATATATATATTGGAGCCTTAAAGGTGTCTAGAGCTGAGTAATCTAGACTTGCTATAATTTTCTAGACTGGGTTGGTCGTCAATTGAATATTTTGCTCTAGGGTCTGGATGACAGACTATGTATAGCTCTGTGTGAGCCGGAGCTGGCTTCATCGCCACTCTCAAAGTGTATATGTTTCATGATCTCTGATCCACTATTTGGTGTGTTCTACATACTTTACAATAAATAATAATTTATAGTTAATATTGCAGTTGTAATTAAAACATATATTCTCAAATTATCGCCAGCTGTCAAATCTAGGTCATGATGTAAGGCTATGCTCGATTCTTCGATTTGGTATACGCCGCTCTGTACCAGAGGTACGAGAATTCTAGTGTTTTAGCTTACGGCCAGGATGGACTACTTGCAAACAAATTATACAATTTATGTGATGCATGTATTTATTAATAATTTATAAATATGGATAGTTGCATGCTTCAGTTTGTGTTTCGACGGAAGCATGATCATAGCATTTGGAAACGAAAGTTGCAAGTGAAAATGCAAAAAACTGTTGCAAAATTAAGGCGTGCCGTACTTTAAAAATCTTTGCATAGAATGGTACCGTAGTGTACTTCATAGTTTTATATTCGATCAAGGGATAAGTGTTGTTAGTATGAGACTGTATTTTGCATTTCTGAATAAAATAAGAAAGTCGAAATTAGGAGAATAGAACCAAATCCATTTTCGTATTGTTGCTGATGTAAAGAAATGTCTTCATTTGTTAAGATCAGCTTCATTGGTTGTTGGGGTCTGCCAAAACCTGCTTAGGCTTATCATCATTGGATATTGCTTAGTTTAAGAATTACATGGGAAACCTAGTGCTTGACTCAATGATAAGATCGTTTGGGCCCACACCAAAAACTTATCATCTGATCGTCAGGTCAGTACCTGGTATATATATATATATATATAGAGAGAGAGAGAGAGAGAGAGAGAGAGAGAGAGAGAGAGAGAGAGAGAGAGAGAGAGAGAGAGAGAGAGAGAGAGCGAGAGCGAGAGCGAGAGCGAGAGAGAGAGAGAGAGAGAGAGAGAGAGAGAGAGAGAGAGAGAGATTCCACATGTTAGAATACAAAATGTCCGTATCGATTTAAGGAGAGAGAAAATAAGCACAGTACCTTGAATACATATTTCAAAACATGTATGACCAATGTTTGATGCTATTGATCACTTTTTGGAGATTGTTTCAGAATTTATTATAAATGAAAACCATATTTCAAGTAAAACGATTGTCATGTTGACGTGATCCTTTCTGATATACTGACTATTGGTTTTATTTGGTATAATACCGGGTCTGTTTTATATATTGTTTTACAACATTAACATTAAATTAGTAAACATGATGTTGTTGATTAATTGCCATCGTGATATTTTCCAGGGGCAAGGACATTAAGTACTATGGGTATTAAGCAACGCTTGTGTTTTGTGTTTGTATAGTTTCTTCAACTACAATATAACCACTACAACGTTATCTGAACTAAGAAACGACATCAGTAAGTAACAAAACGCCATTTGAAGAGACTATAGGATATTCTGATATTAGGCATTATTTCCCTCAACACCGGTTGCATGTTTAACGGGACACCGATCTATACAGCACTTACTTCAACACTAAAATGGCGTCAGGAGATGAATTTAACTCACATTTACTGAACATGATGAGTCAAATGATGTCGAGATTCGACTCCAAAATGGACTCCCTTTCTGACCAAGTGACCACCCTCGGACATCGAATGTCCGCCATGGAGAAGAACGTGGAAAACTTGCGAGGTCAAATGTCTGATAACTCGACTAATACAACCACGTACAATATCGTTGAACAGGCACGCCATGGTATCGCATCTCTCGTCTGTTTCAATCACCCTTACAACATCACTTTCTACGGGTTGTCTCCGAGACCTAGTATGTCTGTCGAAGAGATGTTTAGAAACTTTATGGTTGATACTCTTCACATAAACCAGGAACATGCTGTTAACATGCCGATCTATGTGCAACTGACTGGTAGACTGTCATCGGAATATGCGTATGCTCCTGTATGTGTTACCTTCTCCTCTGGGAAAGACCTGGACTTGGTTGAAGGTAAAATGAAGAGTAAAGGCTCCAAACTGAAAAAGGATCATGGAATATGGGCCAAATGGAGGTTGAAAAGTAACACCGTTATAGTGAAGAGTTATTAAAACAATGCTTTATTCAGGAAACTGTAGGTATTCGTTTCCATGTTTTACACCTGTTCGTCTGGTCATGAAGGAACTGATTTTAAAGTCGTTGTAGCACACCGTTCTAACTGTAAAACGTGTTCTCACAAAAAGGCAAATAAGTGTTAACAATGGCAAAATAATACACCTGAATCACTACAAAAAGGTCTAAAACGAATGTACATAGCTCGGTTAAGCTTTGTGAGTCCATTTCCCTTCGCGCGGCCATTTAAAGGTGTTCACATTAAAAGTGTATACACTTTCCATTACTTCTGGTATGCAGTTACCGTAGAACATATAACATTAAGGCTTTTGCATATTTTTCATGGAATCCGACCTTATAGTGTGCCCATTTGAGCCTTCTAAATGATTGTTCATGTGTGTATCTACAAATGTTCCTGAGTGAGTTTATTTAAATTAAATTAATCATTTTCATGAATGTACAGTGAATATATCGCCCAAATATCGTAAATGTATACATGGTTCTATAAAACAATTAGTTTTGGGATTTCATGTAATCTCAATCGTTCTTACAATGTTAGACCCATTACTTATTGCTATTCTTCTGTGTATCCATGTTGCTCATTGTCCGACTACCTCTATATATCAGTGTAATTATAAATCCTTAAATAAATATATTAAATATGACCACAATCGCTTTATCATTATTTTATTATATATTTTCATGATTACTACAGGTCAAACACTTGAAACTTTCGACAATCTTATTTTTTGTATTTTGTTTTCAACGTATTTTGAGTCAATATTTCCAAAAATGTGTTATTCGTCAAGTATAATGGACAGGCTAATATAAATAGGAAGTATCCTTTAACATCAATATTCCCATAAGGAAAGAACTTATCTTCTTTTACTACTCTGCATGCTATAGGTTAAATTCGATAAATATATAATAATTTTTCTCCATGATATTTGTATGTGTGATGTTTTTTGTACAACTAGTCTTTATTCTAGAAGAAGTAAACATTACACCACGGATCAAGTCTACATCCATGAAGCTCATTGTAACCTGGCATGTTTACATAAATAAAGCTGTTTTGATGGTTCACAAATTCGTCTCTCCTTTTAAAAGATTCATATTGTTTCTTCGCCTTCTTTGAACTGACAGGTTAAGATAGATTTGTGTGATCCCCCTGAGATTTTCACACAATATCATACATGGTATATCAGGTTAACAATCAATATTAACGGAGGGTAAATCAGGTGGCAAACAATCTCAAACATGGTATATCAGGTTAACAATCAATATCAACACAGGGTAAATCGGGTGGCAAACAATGTCAAACATGGTATATCAGGTTAACAATCAATATCAACACAGGGTAAATCAGGTGGCAAACAATCTCAAACATGGTATATCAGGTTAACAATCAATATCAACACAGGGTAAATCGGGTGGCAAACAATGTCAAACATGGTATATCAGGTTAACAATCAATATCAACACAGGGTAAATCAGGTGGCAAACAATCTCAAACATGGTATATCAGGTTAACAATCAATATCAACACAGGGTAAATCAGGTGGCAAACAATGTCAAACATGGTATCAGGGCAACAATCAATATTAACACAGGCTAATATGGGTGGTAAACAATGTCAAACATTGTATATAAGGCTAATATCAATACTAACACAGGCTACTCTGGGTGGTAAACAATCTCAAACATGGTATATCAGGTCAACAATCAATATTAACACTGGCTAACCTGGGTGGTAAACAAGCATTGTGTCATATAATCATTAATGGAGGCTGAACCAATGCTTTCATCCGAATGACCGACAAATATTATGCTATATAGCAAGATAATAAAGGGTCCAAAACTACCGTCACTTCTTTTTAAATAAAGTGAAGAAACGAAGAAAAATCCATATAAATGGCGAAATAATACCAAATGTCAAGATGAAAAACTAGTTGTAAAAATGAAAATCGTAATTAACGTGAAACAATATCAAATATCAAGTTAACAAACAAGAAGTCATAAATTAGGGGCAAATATAAATGATGAAATAATAAGAACGTTATTCTGACCTAGTTGTAACGTTTCTTTAATTACAATAAAATAATCACAGTGTTAATTGAACGGTAAATGCGAAACTGTATCAAGACACAATAACACTTTATAGGATCTTCTAACCCAGGACACTATTCCCCTCAACACCGGTGGCATACTTAGCGAGGCACCGTCCTAATGGTAGTTATATTGTGACTGGCGCCAGGTTAGCAATAGAACTCGCATGCAGTTACTGAAAACAATTCAACAAAGTGGTCTCCGAAATGGAATGGGTTTCTCCGACTCAAATGTCCGCCATGGAAACTGAATAATGTCAAAAGGGCAAATGTCTGAGCACGGCACCAACACACAAACATACACTTAATTTATATTTCATGGCATTTATTTGCAGTAAGATACGCACGTTGGTTTTAAAACTTTCGGGATGCAAAGTTATTTGAATGGAAAATGTAGAAAGGTTTTCAATAAATAATATAACGTCAAAAAGAGCAGAGGATCTTCTGTCATTGGACATTATTTCCCTCAACACCGGTTACATAATATATTGGTCATCGTCGTTTACAGCACTACCTTCAACACTGAAATGGCGTCAGGAGATGAATTTAACTCGCATTTACTGAACGTGATGAGTCAAATGATGTCCAAAATGGATTCCCTTTCTGACCAAGTGACCACTCTCGGATATCGAATGTCCGCCATGGAGAAAAATATGGAAAACTTGATGTCTGATCACTCGACCAACACAACAACATACAATATCGTCGAACAGGCGCGCCATGGCATCGCATCTCTCGTCTGCCTCAATAGTTCTTTCAACATGACTTTCTATGGGTTACCTCCAAGGCCTAGTCTGTCCCCCGAAGTGATGTTTAGAAACTTTATGGTAGACACCCTTCATATAAACCAGGAACGGGCTATAAACATGCCAATCTTTGTGCAACAGACTGGTAAACTGTCACCCCAATCTACATCTTCTCCTGTGTGCGTCTCATTCTGCTCTGGGAAAGATTTAGAATTGGTTCAAGATAAAACTAGGAGTAAAGGCTCCAAATTGATAAAAGATGGAATATGGGCTAAATGGTCGTGGCAAAATGGCTTCAATGTGGTAAAGAGTTATTAAAACAATGTTAAAGAAGGAACTGTTGGTATTAGTTCCCATGGTGACGCGTGTTCCTCTGCCCACGGAGAGACTGATATAAAGGTTACTTTGTGTCTTTCAATTGTGATTTATGGTAAGAATATGTTTTAAATATAAATCCAATATTGAAGTAATTCTAAGAACTTACTGTGCGTTATATTGCTTCGAGATGGGTCAATATTACAAACTCTATTCTTCATATTGTATCAAATACTCTTGTTGTTGTATATATACAATTTTCAATTACTTTTGATGTTCAGTTCGTTTAGAACATTCACGCTTTTGCATATAGTTCTAGTGAACTCGCCCCAACAGTGTGTACATTTGTATCGTATAAATGATTGTTAATGTATGTATTTTACAAATGTACTTGGGTGAGTTGATTCAGTTAATCGTTTTCACGACTGTCCAGTGAATATATCTCCAGCTATCGAGGATGTATACGTGGTTGTACTTGGACGTTACATACCTGTAGCTAAGCTTTTACATGTAGATATTTAAATGATTTAAACTGAGGACTTTTAAATATGAACTGTGATAAACTTGTAAACTAACACAAATATGTAATACTTGAATCCCGAACTGTTAGTTTGACCAAACCTTCTTCAGATCGGTAATACACAATTAATCATGTACATGTTTGAAAAATAATTCTATGATAAGACTCTTTTGATTCTCTGAAACGTGCGTAAAAACATAGTTTTGTGCATTCATATAATCTCAATCGTTCTTCATGATTGTTATCTTCCATATATTCATGTTGTTCATTATCTAAGTGTAACTGTAAATCATGATAATAATGATATCAAATATACCTATAATCTCTTTGTCGTGGTTTTGTTCTATGTTGTCATGATTACAACAGGGGTTATCGGTTTTTGTGATGTTTTCAACGTATTTTGAAATTCTTTTTCAACAAATGTTTTATTTAACACATATTTGATATGCCAGTACTTGAGAGCCTTTGAACATGTTTAAAATTGTAAAAATAATTTAATCCCATGGACAAAAATAATCTTCTTATACTATTCTGGATTCATAGATGTAGATCATTTTATACAAAATGAATAATATTGGTATGTTTAGCATTCTGCATATAGTCTCTATGCCAGAAGAGTTACCTAAACACTATACCACAATGCAAGTCGACGACTAGGTCACATGTGATCTGACATGTGACAGTGAATAAGCTTATGCTGTGGTCAACAAATTCGTCTCTCTTTAAAATCAAGATAGTGACTCTACCCCTCTTTAAACTTCAAAGTTTAGATAAGACTGTGTGATCCCCCTGAAATGTAAAAGATGTCAAATGTTCAAACAATATCAACACAGTGTATATCAGGGTGGCAAACAATATCAACACAGTGTATATCAGGGTGGCAACAATATCAACACAGTGTATATCAGGGTGGCAAACAATATCAACACAGTGTATATCAGGGTGGCAAACAATATCAGCACCGTGTATATAAGGGTGGTAAACAATATCAACACAGTGTATATCAGGGTGGAAAACAATATCAACACAGTGTATATCAGGGTGGCAAACAATATCAACAGCGTGTATATCAGGGTGGCAAACAATATCAACACCGATGATAATCAATGTTAACACAGACTATATCAGGGTGGCAAATAATATATCAACACAGGACATATCAAAGTGGCAAACAATATCAAATAGGGCATATGATGGTGGCAAACAATATCAACACAAGTTTTATCATGGTGACAAACATTATCATCAAACAGGGCATATGATGGTGGCAATTGATACTGTAATTAGGCTATAAACAATGCAACTGCATGTAAACATATGGCTATAAACAATGGAGAGGTTACAGACAAATACAGATAAGATAAACAGACCCTAACCTGCCAATAAATGCAAGCAACGACGCCGTCCTTTGAGAAATTGAAATAGGACAATGATGTTTAAATTAAATCACCAAATGTATTACATTTTGAACAAAATTTGTATGACCAAAGCAACCATACTTTGTATGAATTAGATGAAGCTGGTCGTATATCTTCGGCAACATTTTCTTTTAATATGGATTTGGCGACGCCTGGATAACATGAGATGCTGGAAATCCTCAACATTCATTTCTCAATTCAAACAACGGATAATGGACTGAAATTAATCTGAAATTCAAAACTTAATATCTGTTTTACTTCAGCATTAGATATTGAATTATACCTTCAACACATTGATAACAAGGCCTTAAGAGAATCTCTTTTAAGATTCTGATGCAGTTGCCATAAAATGAAAATTGAAAACTGAAACAATATACATATACTATATATACTATAACAATAAAGAACAAGCCAAACAATCGTGCCCAGTGTCAACGATTAAGTCATGATTTCGTTGAACATGAATACCATATAGTTTTAATTTGTAATATTTACTCAGATAAGAGGCTTGACTTTATAGATAAATAGTTGTATGTCAATCCATCAAATGAAGACTTTGTATATCAGGTGGCAAACAATAGCATCACGGGGTATATTGAGTAACAAATCGTAAATAGATAAAACGTCAGAATGACTGACTGTCTCTTATTTTAAAATAAAGATGTTGTCTTCACACCCTCTATGGGTTCCAATGTTTTTAATAGGAGTGTTTGATCCTCGTGGAATAAAATACAATAAATGGTGAAACAATTTAAAAGTATTATTAATAACGAATATGATGTCATGAAATAAGGACAAGTCGATAAATGGCGAAATAATACCAAATTTCAAAATGAGAAACAAGTTGTCAAACTAAAAAGGATAATTAGTTGTGAATACACTCAGACTCTGAAAAAAGTTTTTATTTTGAAAATATCACCATTTTATTAAATATTGAAAAGGAGACTGTAAGAAATGTAATTTCTATAAATAAAAAAGGCTCCTTTTCAATATTTTTGTTTCAGATATATAACAATTATTTTTCAGATTCTAAGTGTTAGACTACAATACCAAATATCAGGCTGAAAAATAAGTTGCCGTTTCTTCAGTTGCAATAGCATCGTAACAACATTATTTGAGTGAAAAATTAAAAACTCTATCAGTAAGTAAGAAGACGTCAAAACAGTACAGAATCTTCTGTCATTTGGCATTATTTCCCTCGACACCGGTTGCATATAAACGCGACACCGTCCTTGACATCATTTACCTGTACACTAAAATGGCTTCAGGTGAGGAATTAAACTCACAGGTATTGAACATGATGAGTCAAATGATGTCCAAAATGGACTCTCTTTCTGACCAAGTGACCACGCTCGACCATCGAATATCCGCCATGGAGAGGAATGTTGATAATCGAATGTCCGCAGTGGAGAAAAATGTGGAAAATCTGAGAGGTCAGTTGTCCGATCACTCAACCAACTCAACCACGTACAATATCGTTGAACAGGCACGAAATGGGTTAGCATCTCTCGTCTGCTTCAATCACTCTTATAACATCACTTTCTACGGGTTGTCTCCAAGACCTCGCATGTCTGTTGAAGAGATGTTTAGAAACTTCATGGTTGATACCCTTCACATAAACCAGGAACGCGCTACAAACATGCCGATCTATGTGCAACTGACTGGAAAACTATCACCGGAAGAGAGGTATGCACCTGTGTGTGTCTCCTTCTTCTCTAACAAAGATTTAAAAGCGATTCTAGAACAGTTGAGAAGTAAGGGGTCAAAACTGAAAAAAAATGAGGGAATATGGGCCAAATGGATGTATCACGAACGTGTCCATGTCATGAAGAGTTATTAGCCCGTGCAACTACTAAGCTACCCGTGGACTGGGCGATGTTGATCAAATGCTCGTCGCGACTATCTCCAGTCAAGCGTAGCCCAGCGAAGGGAGCTTGACCGAGGCGAGCAAGATCGTCTACTCCTCAAATCGCATGCTCAGGAAGAATAATCATTCTAAGGCTACTGAGTGCCTTTCGTGATATGCACAACAAGACTGTGAACCCCGGGAATGAGGAATTCATAACGTTGACAACCTGTTGCAAGAGTATATGTTTTATTTATTTATTAAATCCTACATCAAAGGGTATGACAGGAATATGACGTTTTTGAAGTAACTTGGATTTTTATCAATGGATAAATGCTCTTTTGTTTTCATATAATATCATATAGCACCTAATGTTTGTCAGAAATAGAAGTAACTAAGACGATCTTTTAAAACGTATAGATTGAAGCATACATATAATAACCATGTTGTGCTTCATTTTGTGCTCATTCGTTTTCCAAGGCTCGTCATATTATTACTCATGTCTACTGTTTTACATAAAAATAGCTGCTCATTTTCTGATTGGATAACTCTGTTTATACCAACATTATGTTCGACCAAATGAATGCAATTACATGTAATCTGATTGTATTATCACCATTGTTACAAAGAGTCTAAAATATTAACCATTTTTTATATAATTATATATCATTAAAGATGAACAATTCCCGGATTGTCCAAGGCATTATAGTTTGTATTTAACGAGCGAAAGCTAGTAAAATACGAATACCCTCTCACGAGTTTCGTAAATATGTTATTAAACGGAACCGAGTTTATTATTTTATTTATTACTCATTCATTTAAATGTCACTTAATAATTAGTAGACGCTAATATTGTGACGTCATATTTATGCCATTATGACGTCATGTCAATCGGCAGCACGCGATGTTATTACACAATGTGTAATAACATTGTAGATTTATTAAACTGCGATATCTTCAACGGGCGCGTAATAAATAGAGGATACTAAACGACCTTCTATTTAATACCAGTTTTAATAAACGAATTAATGATTATGTATAAAACGAGCGACAGCGAGTTTGATACCAAATCATTCACGAGTTTAACAAATATGGTATTAAATAGAAGGAAGTTTAGTATTCTGTTTATTACTCGCCACCTTATTTCCAGCGAAATAGCTTACATGGCTCTGAAAATATGATTCCCGCAAGTCCGATACCATTGTGACGACGTTACTCCCATTATGACGTCATAACCACAAACCTAAACTCGTTTTGTACAAAAGCATTAAATAAAAATGGTATTAAATAGAAGGTCGTTTAGTATACTCTATGTATGCTACAGAGTATTAGCAGATATGACACCCACCTCGATGGTTAGCAGCTATGACACCCAGCTCGATGGTTAGCAGCTATAACACCCAGCTCGATGGTTAGCAGCTATAACACCCAGCTCGATGGTTAGCAGCTATGACACCCAGCTCGATGGTTAGCAGCTATGACACCAAGCTCGATGGTTAGCAGCTATGACATCCAGCTCGATGGTTAGCAGCTATAACACCCAGCTCGATGGTTAGCAGCTATAACACCCAGCTCGATGGTTAGCAGCTATGACACCCAGCTCGATGGTTAGCAGCTATGACACCCAGCTCGATGGTTAGCAGCTATGACACCACGCTCGATGGTTAGCAGCTATGACACCCAGCTCGATGGTTAGCAGCTATGACACCCAGCTCGATGGTTAGCAGCTACAACACCCAGCCCGATGGTTAGCAGCTATGACACCCATCTCGATGGTTAGCAGCTATGACATCCAGCTCGATGGTTAGCAGCTATGACATCCAGCTCGGTGGTTAGCAGCTATGACATCCAGCTCGGTGGTTAGCAGATATATGACTCCCAGCTCGATGGTTAGCAGCTATGACACCCAGCTCGATGGTTAGCAGCTAAATGACACCCAGCTCGAAGATAGGGTGTTACTTGTTGGCATCCTTCTGATTTGCAAGTCATACTACCTAAAAAGGTGTTCCTGACAAGCTCAACGTACGCAAATTCAAGGGTAAATATATATACTGGGTTTGACAGTATAACGTGGGCATGGTGTTCTTGGTTTGACAGTATAACGTGAGCATGGTGTTCTGGGTTTGACAGTGTGACGTGAGCATGGTGTTCTGGGTTTGACAGTTTGACGTGAGCATGGTGTTCTGGGTTTGACAGTATAATGTGAGCATGATGTTCTGGGTTTGACAGTATAACGTGAGCATGATGTTCTGGGTTTGACAGTATAACGTGAGCATGATGTTCTGGGTTTGACAGTATGACATGAGCATGGTGTTCTGGGTTTGACAGTATAATGTGAGCATGGTGTACTGGGTTTGACAGTATGACGTGAGCATGGTGTTCTGGGTTTGACAGTATAATGTGAGCATGGTGTTCTGGGTTTGACAGTATGACGTGAGCATGGTGTTCTGGGTTTGACAGTATGACGTGAGCATGGTGTTCTGGGTTTGACAGTATGACGTGAGCATGGTGTTCTGGGTTTGACAGAATGACGTGAGCATGGTGTTCTGGGTTTGACAGTATAACGTGAGCATGATGTTCTGGGTTTGACAGTGTGACGTGAGCATGGTGTTCTGGGTTTGACAGTATAATGTGAGCATGGTGTTCTGGGTTTGACAGTATGACGTGAGCATGGTGTTCTGGGTTTGACAGTATGACGTGAGCACGGTGTTCTGGGTGAGACAGTATAATGTGAGCATGGTGTTCTGAGTGAGACAGTATAATGTGAGCATGGTGTTCTGAGTGAGACAGTATGACGTGAGCATGGTGTTCTGGGTTTGACAGTATAACGTGAGCATAGTGTTCTGGGTTTGACCGTATAACGTGAGCATGGTGTTCTGGGTTTGACAGTATGACGTGAACATGGTGTTCTGGGTTTGACAGTATAACATGAGCATGGTGTTCTGGGTTTGACAGTATAACGTGAGCATAGTGTTCTGGGTTTGACAGTATGACGTGAGCATGGTGTTCTGGGTTTGACAGTGTGACGTGAGCATGGTGTTCTGGGTTTGACAGTATGACGTGGGCACGGTGTTCTGGGTTTGACAGTATGACGTGAGCATGGTGTTCTGGGTTTGACAGTATGACGTGAGCATGGTGTTCTGGGTTTGACAGTATAACGTGAGCATGGTGTTCTGGGCTTGACAGTATGACGTGAGCATGGTGTTCTTGGTTCGACAGTATGACGTGAGCATGGTGTTCTTGGTTTGACAGTGTGACGTGAGCATCGTGTTCTGGGTTTGACAGTATGACGTTAGCATGGTGTTCTGGGTTTGACAGTATAACGTGAGCATGGTGTTCTGGGTTTGACAGTGTGACGTGAGCATGGTGTTCTGGGTTTGACAGTATGACGTGAGCATGGTGTTCTGGGTTTGACAGTATGACGTGAGCATGGTGTTCTGGGTTTGACAGTATAACGTGAACATGGTATTCTGGGTTTGACAGTATGACGTGAGCATGGTGTTCTGGGTTTGACAGTATGACGTGAGCATGGTGTTCTGGGTTTGACAGTATAACGTGAACATGGTATTCTGGGTTTGACAGTATGACGTGAGCATGGTGTTCTGGGTTTGACAGTATGACGTGAGCATGTTGTTCTGGGTTTGACAGTATAACGTGAACATGGTATTCTGGGTTTGACAGTATGACGTGAGCATGGTGTTCTGGGTTTGACAGTATTACGTGAGCATGGTGTTCTGGGTTTGACAGTGTGACGTGAGCATGGTGTTCTGGGTTTGACAGTATGACGTGAGCATGGTGTTCTCGGTTTGACAGTATAACGTGAGCATGGTGTTCTGGGTTTGACAGTGTGACGTGAGCATGGTGTTCTGGGTTTGACAGTATAACGTGAACATGGTATTCTGGGTTTGACAGTATGACGTGAGCATGGTGTTCTGGGTTTGACAGTATGACGTGAGCATGGTGTTCTGGGTTTGACAGTATAACGTGAACATGGTATTCTGGGTTTGACAGTATGACGTGAGCATGGTGTTCTGGGTTTGACAGTATGACGTGAGCATGGTGTTCTGGGTTTGACAGTATAACGTGAACATGGTATTCTGGGTTTGACAGTATGACGTGAGCATGGTGTTCTGGGTTTGACAGTATAACGTGAGCATGGTGTTCTGGGTTTGACAGTGTGACGTGAGCATGGTGTTCTGGGTTTGACAGTATGACGTGGGCACGGTGTTCTGGGTTTGACAGTATGACGTGAGCATGGTGTTCTGGGTTTGACAGTATAACGTGAGCATGGTGTTCTGGGCTTGACAGTATGACGTGAGCATGGTGTTCTTGGTTCGACAGTATGACGTGAGCATGGTGTTCTTGGTTTGACAGTGTGACGTGAGCATCGTGTTCTGGGTTTGACAGTATGACGTGAGCATGGTGTTCTGGGTTTGACAGTATGACGTGAGCATGGTGTTCTGGGTTTGACAGTATCACGTGAACATGGTATTCTGGGTTTGACAGTATAACGTGAGCATGGTGTTCTGGGTTTGACAGTATAACGGGAGCATGGTGTTCTGGGTTTGACAGTATAACGGGAGCATGGTGTTCTCGGTTTGACAGTATTACGTGAGCATGGTGTTCTGGGTTTGACAGTGTGACGTGAGCATGGTGTTCTGGGTTTGACAGTATGACGTGAGCATGGTGTTCTGAGTTTGACAGTATAACGTGAGCATGGTGTTCTGGGTTTGACAGTATAACGTGAGCATGGTGTTCTGGGTTTGACAGTGTGACGTGAGCATGGTGTTCTGGGTTTGACAGTATTACGTGAGCATGGTGTTCTGGGTTTGACAGTATAACGTGAGCATGGTGTTCTGGGTTTGACAGTATGACGGGAGCATGGTGTTCTGGGTTTGACAGTATGACGTGAGCATGGTGTTCTGGGTTTGACAGTATAACGTGAGCATGGTGTTCTGGGTTTGACAGTATGACGTGAGCATGGTGTTCTGGGTTTGACAGTATTACGTGAGCATGGTGTTCTGGGTTTGACAGTGTGACGTGAGCATGGTGTTCTGGGTTTGACAGTATAACGTGAGCATGGTGTTCTGGGTTTGACAGTATGACGTGAGCATGGTGTTCTGGGTTTGACAGTATTACGTGAGCATGGTGTTCTGGGTTTGACAGTGTGACGTGAGCATGGTGTTCTGGGTTTGACAGTATAACGGGAGCATGGTGTTCTCGGTTTGACAGTGTGACGTGAACATGGTGTTCTGGGTTTGACAGTATGACGTGAACATGGTGTTCTGGGTTTGACAGTATAACGGGAGCATGGTGTTCTCGGTTTGACAGTGTGACGTGAGCATGGTGTTCTGGGTTTGACAGTATAACGTGAGCATGGTGTTCTGGGTTTGACAGTGTGACGTGAGTATGGTGTTCTGGGTTTGACAGTATAACGTGAGCATAGTGTTCTTGGTTTGACAGTATGACGTGAGCATGGTGTTCTGGGTTTGACAGTATAACGTGAGCATGGTGTTCTGGGTTTGACAGTATAACGGGAGCATGGTGTTCTCGGTTTGACAGTGTGACGTGAGCATGGTGTTCTCGGTTTGACAGTATAACGTGAGCATGGTGTTCTGGGTTTGACAGTATGACGTGAGCATGGTGTTCTGGGTTTGACAGTATAACGTGAGCATGGTGTTCTGGGTTTGACAGTATGACGTGAGCATGGTGTTCTTGGTTTGACAGTATGACGGGAGCATGGTTTTCTGGGTTTGACAGTATGACGTGAGCATGGTGTTCTGGGTTTGACAGTATGACGTGAGCATGGTGTTCTGGGTTTGACAGTATAACGTGAGCATGGTGTTCTGGGTTTGACAGTATAACGTGAACATGGTGTTCTGGGTTTGACAGTATGACGTGAGCATGGTGTTCTGGGTTTGACAGTGTGACGTGAGCATGGTGTTCTGGGTTTGACAGTATAACATGAGCATGGTGTTCTGGGTTTGACAGTATAACGTGAGCATAGTGTTCTGGGTTTGACAGTATGACGTGAGCATGGTGTTCTGGGTTTGACAGTATAACGTGAACATGGTGTTCTGGGTTTGACAGTATGACGTGAGCATGGTGTTCTGAGTTTGACAGTATGACGTGAACATGGTGTTCTGGGTTTGACAGTATAACATGAGCATGGTGTTCTGGGTTTGACAGTATAACGTGAGCATAGTGTTCTGGGTTTGACAGTATGACGTGAGCATGGTGTTCTGGGTTTGACAGTGTGACGTGAGCATGGTGTTCTGGGTTTGACAGAATGACGTGGGCATGGTGTTCTGGGTTTGACAGTATGACGTGAGCATGGTGTTCTGGGTTTGACAGTATGACGTGAGCATGGTGTTCTGGGTTTGACAGTATAACGTGAGCATGGTGTTCTGGGCTTGACAGTATGACGTGAGCATGGTGTTCTTGGTTCGACAGTATGACGTGAGCATGGTGTTCTTGGTTGGACAGTGTGACGTGAGCATCGTGTTCTGGGTTTGACAGTATGACGTTAGCATGGTGTTCTGGGTTTGACAGTATAACGTGAGCATGGTGTTCTGGCTTTGACAGTATGACGGGAGCATGGTGTTCTGGGTTTGACAGTATAACGTGAGCATGGTGTTCTGGGTTTGACAGTATAACGGGAGCATGGTGTTCTCGGTTTGACAGTGTGACGTGAGCATGGTGTTCTGGGTTTGACAGTATAACGTGAGCATGGTGTTCTGGGTTTGACAGTGTGACGTGAGCATGGTGTTCTGGGTTTGACAGTATAACGTGGGCATAATGTTCTTGTTTTGACAGTGTGACGTGAGCATGGTGTTCTGGGTTTGACAGTATAACGTGAGCATGGTGTTCTGGGTTTGACAGTATGACGTGAGCATGGTGTTCTGGGTTTGACAGTATGACGTGAGCATGGTGTTCTGGGTTTGACAGTATAACGTGAGCATGGTGTTCTGGGTTTGACAGTATAACGTGAGCATGGTGTTCTGGGCTTGACAGTATGACGTGAGCATGGTGTTCTGGGTTTGACAGTATAACGTGAACATGGTGTTCTGGGTTTGACAGTATGACGTGAGCATGGTGTTCTGGGTTTGACAGTGTGACGTGAGCATGGTGTTCTGGGTTTGACAGTATAACATGAGCATGGTGTTCTGGGTTTGACAGTATAACGTGAGCATAGTGTTCTGGGTTTGACAGTATGACGTGAGCATGGTGTTCTGGGTTTGACAGTATAACGTGAACATGGTGTTCTGGGTTTGACAGTATGACGTGAGCATGGTGTTCTGAGTTTGACAGTATGACGTGAACATGGTGTTCTGGGTTTGACAGTATAACATGAGCATGGTGTTCTGGGTTTGACAGTATAACGTGAGCATAGTGTTCTGGGTTTGACAGTATGACGTGAGCATGGTGTTCTGGGTTTGACAGTGTGACGTGAGCATGGTGTTCTGGGTTTGACAGAATGACGTGGGCATGGTGTTCTGGGTTTGACAGTATGACGTGAGCATGGTGTTCTGGGTTTGACAGTATGACGTGAGCATGGTGTTCTGGGTTTGACAGTATAACGTGAGCATGGTGTTCTGGGCTTGACAGTATGACGTGAGCATGGTGTTCTTGGTTCGACAGTATGACGTGAGCATGGTGTTCTTGGTTGGACAGTGTGACGTGAGCATCGTGTTCTGGGTTTGACAGTATGACGTTAGCATGGTGTTCTGGGTTTGACAGTATAACGTGAGCATGGTGTTCTGGGTTTGACAGTATGACGGGAGCATGGTGTTCTGGGTTTGACAGTATAACGTGAGCATGGTGTTCTGGGTTTGACAGTATAACGGGAGCATGGTGTTCTCGGTTTGACAGTGTGACGTGAGCATGGTGTTCTGGGTTTGACAGTATAACGTGAGCATGGTGTTCTGGGTTTGACAGTGTGACGTGAGCATGGTGTTCTGGGTTTGACAGTATAACGTGGGCATGGTGTTCTTGGTTTGACAGTGTGACGTGAGCATGGTGTTCTGGGTTTGACAGTATAACGTGAGCATGGTGTTCTTGTTTTGACAGTATGACGGGAGCATGGTTTTCTGGGTTTGACAGTATGACGTGAGCATGGTGTTCTGGGTTTGACAGTATGACGTGAGCATGGTGTTCTGGGTTTGACAGTATAACGTGAGCATGGTGTTCTGGGTTTGACAGTATGACGTGAGCATGGTGTTCTGGGTTTGACAGTATGACGTGAGCATGGTGTTCTGGGTTTGACAGTATGACGTGAGCATGTTGTTCTGGGTTTGACAGTTTGACGTGAGCATGGTGTTCTGATGAAGTGAAAATGCCACAAACTGCAAAAATCTAGAATCATAACGTTCGTGTCAGAACTTATCTTCTTGTGTTCAGTGGAACTATCAATATTTGGATATATCTGGAAAATAATTTTATTTCAAAATCAACATCTTATATTCGAATATTTCGAAGTTCGGTCTTTTACAGGATTCGGACTCAATCCAAAACGTACCACATGCATGAGGCGCTTCGGATAATATCATCGCAACAACTGTCAGCTTATTCTGACACCACAGAACCAGTTTATTCATTTAGTTGATTCTATTTATTCAATACTATACTTAATCATTCACTAGTTAGAAATGTTTGTTATGGGGTTGGATTTTATATGGTTAATTACTTGCTAGTAATCAAGCGACATCGCTGACTTTGGGTTTACTTCGAGAACAACTGAAAACCATAAAAAGACAAAAATAAGCAATAAATTCGCAATTAGTTCGTTTGAAACTAATTCATTAACTTGTCTGAAAAGAGATATAATTGCTACAATACAGTTGGCAGATACGAAAAGTGCGCAAATAGTTTATAAGCTCTAGAACCCTTCAACTAGAAAAATATGAATTAATTAATTAAATATTTTAATACATACACGACCGTTTTTGTCTGTCGTTCAATAAATCATATCACAATTCCTTATTACATTTAGACATTGGAAACGACGGGAAAGAAAGTCCATGCTTGAACGAAGTTTGTTCGAGTATAGTGATGCGTATTAGTTAATGAATATTTTTCAAATTGAATTCAAAAGGTAAAAAAATGTCATGGTTTTATTTAACGAATCGTTTTATAGCCCCAGTACGCATGCGCCGATGAATCAGAAAAATTGGAAATGAAAATAAATTGACAATTTGAAATCGCACACAGACACAGTTACGTAACTCGTGTTCTGTAACACAATTAGAACACATTTAGAATACTCACAGGACGAAGGAGCGACAGTGTGGAGACGGGAGTGCTTTTGGGACGGTCAGATTGTGTTGGCGGTAAAGAGACACTTTAACTTTGAAGGGGATAGAAAAAATCATTATGCTTTATTCTTAATTCTTACTTCTGTGGCGTTAACATGATCAATTAATACGGCGTGTGATAACGATTCATGGGCAATTCTACAAAAAAAACGGTTATTTTTTTCTTTTAAATCTTACTTTTTCAAATTAATCTTATGGAATTGACTCTATATCTATCTCTAAATCTATATATGATTGTTTTCGGTCAATATTGTTTTCCTGTGTCCATAAACAAATCTTGGTTTAATTAGTGTATAATGAAAATGTTAAAAGTATGTTTTTCCATTAAATATGTATTATGTATATATCAACTTAGTACAGAGAAGAGTATAGAACGTTATTAGCAGGGATAGGAAGGGATAAGAATATGCATGCACGTTTAACCACGTAATATATACAGACAGGCAGATTGATATTGTGGTGGCTAATTACAGCGGATTGCACATGAATGAAACGTCGATATATATGCTCTTATAGACTTTCAACTAGACATACACTGTACGTTAAACAGCTGTGCTGTAAGCTTTCAATATATTTAACGATCATTGAATGTTTTCTCCCGTACATGTAACAGCTGCGTGGTGATAATGAGTTTCTTCCCTTAATAATTCAGAAACATACCAGATTTGTTTCCAGAAGTTGGGTATGATTTTGCAGACTATTGTTAGCTTATTTGATTGAAGCATTTGCATATTTATAGGCATATTGTCCTGTATTATCTGTAGTTCCTCACTCATAAACATGTACATTTTGAAGTATTATTCAGAGCTCATAATGGCAATACACTGCATCATGCTAGCTTATATGGACCTTAATTAGCTGCAGACAAGTGTATTGATAAATATAACATAGTTTTTAAACATGTATATATAATCAGTTTAATAAGGTTCATAACATGTCACACTTTGTGATTGTTTTGGGCCACGTGATGGTATGTCTTTACATACTAAAACCTTCATATATGCCCCTTTGTCTGGAAAATACATCTTGATAATACATTGAAACAACGATCGGGCCATATTAACCTTCTTGTAGACATAATATAATCTATACCAAGTCCCGATCCCACAACAGCTTTTACAAGTACGTCGAGCTGTTCCCTAACCGCACAGCACGTTACGATTATTAAGTTGAAGGACCCGCTAATTCGATAAGTAAATCCTGTACAGGAAATGGGAAATCAATAGAAAATACTAACGCATGGCAAACGAGCAAACCTGGCGTCTTCAAGTGTCCACTGAGACTGTGTGAGAGCAACGGTTGGAAGTGCAATTAGGAGTTGTTAAAGGTGCATCCATTGTGTTTCATAAAATTGAATTGAATAAAATTTCAGTTGAAACATTTTCACTCAATATGCATATTCATCCCCAATCGTCAAATTTATCATATTTACTTCATTCTTATTAAAATCGAGCAACATCACTGTACTTGTGCAGAAACCGAAACTACACGGCCCAGGTAGTAGTTATAAGACCTATTGAACATTATCAACCCAAATTTGTCTTTTTGTATGTTGTAAATAAGTTTCGAAAATTACGTTTGACTCATTGACGCGCGCCACACGCTGTCCATTGTCAGAATTCGACACTTTTACCTTTATATCGCCGGTATACTGAGTCGACTATCACCAACATGTCCTTTTTCGGCAAAAATCAACACTTCTCGATTATATAACACATTTTATAACATTTGACATATGTGACCCGAAGCACAATGGATGTACCTTTAAGCATGTAGTTGACAGTTCCCCATGTAGACATGTACAATTGTATGTTATGGTTCTAGGTTATTTAGACAATTGTTTTATCTTTTATTATTTTGTATCTAATGAGGTACTGATAACAGCATTTAAACTATTTTGCAAGTTTTTCTCACACAAAAATCAATGGGAAATAGAAAAGTACTGTAGGGTGTCATCGCAGAAATGTCTGCATTTACTAGAACTAATTATTAATCACCCGTTGAAGATATCGCAGTGTAATAAATCTACCGTGTTATTACACTTAGTGTAATAACATCGCGTGCTGTCGGAACTACTTGCACTTGGTCACATGACCAAAACAATGTCAGCTGTCAATCACAACATCTCTAAGTAGCATTATTTCAGACATTTTTACTTTTACAATATCCTTTTAAATGACTATCGCAGCATTGATATCTAAATAATAAATAATTATACAAATTAGTGGTCACAAGAACTTGCAGAGTATAAACAATTATTCTCACATCTCTGACAATCAACAACGTCAAATCAGCGACTTGATCAACCGTCCAGCTGATGCGGGGTCACGGGAGTGCACTGTTGTTGACATTGGTCCAAATCGAGAAAGTGTTTCAAATTTGCATACAAACACAAACACTCTAAATGTTAGCCGTTCTCAAATGCAATCCCTTGGTCCTCTCTTTGCAGGACCAATAAACAACTCAGTGATCCATGTTAACTTTCATACTTCTTAAAACTTTTCAAACTGTTTCAAACGTTCGTGCCACACGAACAGCCACGCTTCTTT
The DNA here is from genome assembly GCA_936450465.1 of Gibbula magus. Taxonomy (NCBI): domain Eukaryota; kingdom Metazoa; phylum Mollusca; class Gastropoda; order Trochida; family Trochidae; genus Gibbula; species Gibbula magus. The sequence goes on along the minus strand of OW388295.1, from coordinate 7,122,722 downwards.
GAGGCGGTGCACAACTTGAAAGCTATGATACCACACACTTAACAAATATTCCCGAGAATTGAAATTTGTGATTCAAAAAGTTATTTTAAGTTGTTGTTTTTTCATTAAATATGATGTTTGGTTCGTAAAATCGTGTTGATCTTTAATTGATTTAGATTGTTGTTCAGTGTTAACGTAAAACGGAATGACAGCAGCCTCAGTACAATGTATTCATACGCCTGACCTAGTTATGCTGGCATAATGCACTCGAACCGGCCTTGCGTTTGCGCATTATTTTGTTAATGTTGGGTGATTAATAAATAAAATACTAAACTCTGTCCTGTTTAATAACATATTTATGAAACTCGTGAGATGGTATTGGTATTTAACTCGCTTTCGCTCGTTAAATACCAAACCACTCACTCGTTTCATAAATATGTTATTAAACAGGACATCGTTTAGTATTCTCTATTTGTACTTTCATGAAAATAAATACTAAAGGTAATTTTATCAAATGTTTTAAAGTCAAATACGTTTTGTCATCCAGTGACTGTTTGTTCGACTAGTTCTGGTAACAGTGAGAAGGATGGGACATTAAATTACACTTGTGACGTCATCCTATTGTTCTTTCACTCCATTATTTTTCAGTAATGGAGAGTTACACATCACATCATATTTTTTAAGTAGAAATTTAATTTCTTTAACTTTCTAAAGCAATTTTGATAAAAGAGCAATACTTTGAGTGTAATTTAAGTAGGGTAATATCCTCGTAACTCTCCGTTCCTTAAAAATAATGGGCCTCGGCCCCTCCGGGACCTCGGCTCCATTATTTTTAAGGAATGGAGAGTTACTCGGACATTACCCTCTACTTAAAGCATGCCTATGATGGTATAGGGAAATCTCACTATAAGTGCTATAATCATGTGTAATTGTTTTAGTGTTTCCGTTAGTACATGGATATAATCTACACGAACCTTTATATTACACTTGAAACGTTTTCTTATTCCATTACTTGAAGAAGTTGGGAGAAACCTGTCTGCAATAAATCCTTTCCTGTATATGTACGAGGCAGTATTCCTACCTCCATGTTTCAGATCGATGGCCATTAGGTGATTAAACATGCTGTAACACGAGGGAGCAGATTTCCACCATGATCTCCATACCTCAAACAAGCGGGCCAGCCTCCACGATAGAGAATTAATTGAGTTCAATGCGGAGAGTGCTTATCCATGTAACCGAATTACCCATGAGGTTTAAGGATGTGGTCTGTTTTCGCTTGTCTGGAGATGTGATGGTCCTGCAATGTGAACTTGCAGAGCTTGTACATAGTTAACATTTAAACAATGTTATAGAGACCAGGATTAATGTATGAAATAGTTTGACCTGCTCAAGTATTCAATATCTGGTGAATGTGTTGTAAAAGCATTTCCAGATAATATAATTAAATGTCTTAAACCTAAGAGGTTCAAATTGGGTACCCTTATTTCAAATGAGGTTTCAGTTATTGAAAAAAAATAATCTAATATAAGCGGAAATCATTTCGTGATTACATCAGACAAACGGGGATTTATTAACCTGCGGCAACGGACAGATAATTCACCATGTGCCCTTCCGCTGAGAGTGACAGACAACACATTTTTAAATAAAGGTTTACAAACAAAAAAACAATACTTCTTTTACATCGGTCAAAGAACAATATCATCATGTACAATGTACAAGTCCATTCTGACTTGCCGGTATCCAACTGTGCTCGCGTCCAGACTATAGGACTATAGTGACAGCAGGTAAATGTACGTGTTACTGCGTTTTGGCAACTTAATGATACACATAACATTACAATATCGAAATACAGGGCTTCAACATACTCATTTGTTGCTACAGTGCAGTAAATGTTGTTCAAACATAATCGTAGCACCAACAGTACCACTAACAAACAGAAACAGTTACAGAAACAGTTACAGAAACAGACCGTGACAGCATTATCATCAGCCACAGAAACGGTAACAACAACAGCAAAACTAACAATCTAATTAACACTTACTTTTTACGTGTTCTTTAATTGGAATGTACCAATTAAAGAGCACGTAAATGACACTTGTAACTAAGAGTGTTATTATTTGCTGTGTCGGGATTCGAACGTTCGGACGCTAGACCTATATCTACTCTACCGGCGCAGCATCGTTACATTCCGCTCGATGGAAGGAGTTTCATCACATCACACATCACACCTTCCAACGGGTTCATCAGATACATCCAGATTTATAGAATGGTCTTAGACTGATCCTTATTGAACGAGAGGATGTGGGAGAGATGGAGCTCATGTTCAGCTTCTTACTGGATATCTCACATGATGCCGTGTTATCATATAAAGAACAGGAACTATGCCTTTGATATTGAGCAGGATAATTCCTTCTCATGCTATCAGCATACACAGGGAATGTTTTCTTGGTGATAAGTAGCTACAGTATAAGTATACTAATGGGTATCTGTATTATATAATGCTTTACCCATACACACTATAAGCTCTTGAAAAGAACACTACCTCTGGAAAATCAAAGAGATGATTTATTCATATTCACTAACTAGCTTTCGATCCATAGAGGTCTCATCAGATGAGGGATATTTGATTAAATATTAGAGTATGTGAATGTAGTTTCAGATTTGATTTCCGAAATAGATATTGTGTTATGCCTAAGGGTAAGTTAAAATGGAATGATACAAGATAGTCTGTGAAGTCGGAAACAAAATCAGTCTCTGAAGATCAGGTAGGTGGTTTCTTGTGTGGTTTAGCAACTAAAATGTCACAATGTATCTCTTGTTACTGTTCATTTAAGAAATAGATTTCATAATGTGTTTGTTCACTGGCTTATAAACGGTTTGAAAGGTGCAAGTTAAACTGGTATAAATGCCGGAGCTTGTCGACGGTATTTATACTACAGTTTAACTTGAACTTTCAAACCGTTTATAAGCCAGTGAACAAATACATTATTAAATCTATTTCTTGTAAATTTAAACTTTGCAATTTAAGCGATTTCTAATCAGTAAATACACTTTTGAAAATAAACAAATCTCGGCAAAAAATGAACAGTGCATGATAAAACAAATGTTTAGTATTGTCTCAGATCAGGCGCTAAGCTCCGCCCACAATAACACCGCATCACTTATGTGGCATAACGTAGTTCACAAGAAATATGGTTCTAACATGCTGTTTTAATCAAACTTTCAATCAAACTGCAATTAGAATTCACGCTGTAAGGTTTTTAAAAAGTTCAATCAAGAATTGAGCATGTGATAGCAGTGTCATTATTGCACAGTGATATACTGATGAAGTAGTACCGCAGGTTATTTTTTGTAAACGTCAGGTTATGAAGGTTATCTTTTTCAGCTGTCAAGCTTGTGTTTATGAGAATGTATACCGGTCACATAACCTTGTTTAATCCAATCAGCAGAGAGCATATCGCTTAAATTTCAAAATCTGAATTTATTCCTGTTTGAACACTAAATATGATTTCATATTAACAAACTTGTAAAAGGTCATTTTTCAATTAGAAAAATTTAGCCGTATTTAAATTCAATTGTATTTAAACAATAAAATAATATAAAAATAATAACAAATTGAAAGTACTTTCCGTAATGAAGAAGAAGAAGAAAACAGGTCTATAGGTCGTGGTCCCAGTGACCCATATATTTGTTGTCACAGGTTCACCAAAACTACAATGTAGAATCCCGATTCGCCAAGTGTTCTGTACACAAAATTTCAGCTTCCTAGAGTTGTTTGTACTGGAAAAGGAGATGGAAAGAGCTGTTAAAGCCATGACCCTTGTAGCCCATATTTGGGGCCACAATATATAATAATAATTTTATAATTTCCATACTGTTATTGTCCAGTATATATCTAACCAAAGATATTCGTGCACACTTCAAACGACTTTAAAAGACAAAAGTTATTTTAGAATAATTACCAAATTGCGCAAACAAAACGCCCAATATTTGATGACCTTTATAACGCTGTCAAATCGGTAAACATCAGTAAAATCCGTTCATGTTTGTCAGGTAACTACTCCTATCTCCCCTTGTATATATAAATGTACCATATTTTGTTATTTCCCGCCCATGTCGGCATATTTGGCAATGAAAAAGCCGACAAAGCAGCAAAGGAGGGCCTTAAACTTCCAAATTCACTTCCTTTTTACCATTCGAAACAAGAGGCAAAAAGCCTTTCAAAATCTTATGTAAAGCAGGCATGGCATAAGCAATATTCAAACTCCACCAATGCTCACCACACCAAACAAATTCTCCCTAAACCACTAGGCAAACACAAAATTTACTCCAAAAACAAAAAAATATTGATAGGGCAATATTTAAGCTCCAAACGGGGCATACTAAACTAAATTCCCATCTCCATAAAATCAAACCAAAAGCTTCACCCACATGCCCACACTGCCCGCAAGCAGAAACAATCCACCACATTCTGACAGAATGCCCACAGTATGCGGCCTTCCGCTAAATACTCAACCTAAATCTAAGGGCCAACAACATCCCACCACAGAACATTAATCTAATATTAAATCCAAACAATAACCAAAATACCTTCCAAGCATTAGGCACTTATCTCAAAGATTCGGACCTCCTGGTCCGAATCTAAAAACATAAACAAACTCAATTCCAAACCTAACAACTCATACCGCCTATATTAAAGGCCCTAGTGGCCCAAGTGGGAAATCAGCTCCGCTGGAAACCGCTCGTAAAATCTCCAAGAGAAGAAGAAGAAGTTATTTCCTTACATTCGGTTTAAACATATTTATTTCATGAAATGTTTTACATGAAGTGGATTGGCCAACAAGTTCATAAGAACTTATGTGAAGGCCGCTCCGAAATAAATACATGAATACAAAAACATAATAAGTGACGTTCACCAAAGAGAAAGTTACACTCACTACATGGAAAATAACACAAATAATACTTTATTGAATGGCCATAATGAATTACAAGATGCAGCTGAAGGGACTATGCTAATTTTGGATTTAAGAAATACTGTGATGGAGCAAGGCAATCATAGGTTTAAGAAAAGTCCGAGAATCTGCGAGTTTTAATTATGAAGTTATGGATAGATTTAAGGAGTACATCGTTTTCTTGTCTTGTGGAGCCAGCATTTCCGTGAAGAATAGATTTAAGGTTAAAACCTTTTATGTAATAGTATTGATTGAATCTAATATCATTGTAGGTGGGACAAATGAGAAAAAAGTGAAGTGCGTCCTCTAAATGGTGTCCACAACTACACGCTGGACTGTCATGTATAAATCTAGCAAACAGATCACCTTTTAAATCACTACAACCAAGCCGAAGGCGGGAGTGGATTATCTGACAGAATCTTGATCCATTGTTAAGGTTAAAATAATTTGGGATTTTCTCTTCCTTTAATTTATTTTTGAATTCTCCAAAAGTGCTTGCATTGACAATGTCTAACGGGAGGGAATTCCAGATATTGACCGTGTCCGGCACAAAGGATTTGGAGTAATGACTGGTGTTACATTTTACGCTTTGGAGATCGGAACTGTTTCTTAAGTTGTATTGACTTGCGTCGGATACGTTGTCAGGAACTAAATTAGATAAATATTCCGGAACAATTTTGTTTTTCATCTTGTAAAATACATATAACTTTTGACGGCGTCTCCTTTCTTCTAAAGATGTAATATTTTTCCTTACATTCCAGCTGATGAAGGAGTGAGTACGAGTATGTACTCCGAAACGTCGTGTATTTTCACATTAAAGAAGTTGTTATCCAGAAAATCTTCATGTTCTTACTGATTTCTCCTAATTGCAAATGATGCTCTTTGCAAACTATATGTTACTGTAATAAGCCAGTTAATGAGTCTAATCACTGCAATATATTGCAATCATCTTGTCCATGTTATCATAAATTACTGTTGAGTTGTTCCTTATTTACATATATACTTTTCTCAAACATCGAGCATGTTTTGTGAGGTCAACTGTTTATTATTGAAGAGCTTATCACCTTTAATAATTATAACTAAGGCGTTTCTAAGAGTTTCAAGATTTTAACGATTTCATTTGTGGTTATCGATTTGTCCATCCATTGGTGTATACATGTTTCTAAACTCAAGTAGTCCAACGGTTTCTTTCAAACCGAAGATATACAACTATTTGTTTTGACAACTTCAACGTCAGCATGAATATTTCTAAGCCTGAAGAAAAGTTATTTGTATTGAAAAGAATGTTTGAATTTTCTGAATCCAAACTCAATGATTAATCACGGAACCGACCAGACCCGTGGGCAATAACCGTCTCTTCTAAAACAGTATTTTTGTCCCGTCGTCCGCGACCTCTAAATCCTATCGTTAAGTACGTTAATACAGTTTTACTGTGTCATCATATTCCAGCTACAATGTACATGTTTACTTAACAAAAGTTGTTGTTCCATCCTGACTAATCGATTAGAGCGTGTACTACCACATTACCAAGGTAAATACCCATCATTAACACACCTCGTCTACCTGACATCCGGTGTACGGTGTATTTAGCTTCATTAGTTCTATTACTGGACAAGACACAGTGTGGTTCTGCTTTGTCAGCATCGACCAGGTAATAATGCTGATCCATCACTTGTCGCTAAAGGCTGGTTACTCATTGCTTTATATATAACATGTATTTTGTCAGCCAATGAAACTGCGTGATTTGAAATTTGGTGGTAGCTGATTGGTCTTCTCATCCGAAAATTGCCACTGTTTGCCGTGTGCACGATTTTAGTGGCTGGTCATTTATTGCGCAATACGAGGAAGAAGTTGCTTATGGGATCAGGGTTATGAAGCAGCCTTGTAGATCCAAATACTTTGAAAAACATATATATCATTTTCAAAGTTTAAAACAGATAGTATAAAATAATATTATGGTATTATCATACTTTCAAATTTCAAATGTCATATGAGGGATCATAATTGTCGACACATACGAATCATGACAAATTATTACTTGGGTATGCACCTCAAATTCAAAAAACTCGCTGTTCTCAAATATTTTCAAGACAGCATGTTCTTATCGGCAAGTTGACTGCTGCCGAAATTACATTTTGCTCACCTGAACTTCCTTCTATCTGCACTGACATAAACTGGACGTCTGTGGGAATTAAATTTTAACTTTTTTCACTCCTATAAAGATCATCTTCCCACGGCAAGGTGAAAATGTATCGAGATTTCTCCATTTTTACCTTGACTTCAACCTAGGCAGAAGTGGTGAAACGAATCAGCGAATCAGAGTTATGTCCCTTACCATTTGCTAACATACAGCCAATGAAATCGCCGTTTACATTCGGAACCAATTCAAAACAAGTGTTTGCCACTAACATGGCAATGTCCCCCGCCGGTGACATTGAGTTAGTTAGACACATCATTGGAGCTACTTTATATATTGCATTACTGGTAAAAAGTGCCATGATGATCAGCAAATTTTAAGACGTTGGGTGCTTTGGTTCATGATATATCGTGTTAATAAGAGTTCTAAAAGTGGTAAAAGTGGTGTGGTGACCTTGAAAATAAGGTCAAGGTCACCAAAATGTACTGGTGTGTGTGTCATCCCCCAATGTAGACCGACACCAAATTTGAAGAATTTGGATGCAACACTTAATGAGATATTGGGTTAACAAGAGTTCAAAAAGTGGTCAAAGTGTAGAGGTGCCCTTGAAAATAAGGTCAAGGTCACTAAATCGACTGGTGTCTGCGTCATCCTCCAATGCAGACTGACACCAAATTTGAAAATATTTTGTCAAACCGGTCATGATATATCGCGTAAGCAAGAGTTTGAAAAGTGGTCAAAGTGTCGCAGTGACCTTGAAAAAAGGTCAAGGACACCAAAATCCCCTGGTGTCTGCGTCATCCCCCAGTGTAGACTGACACCAAGTTTGAAGACTTTGAGTCCAAATGGTCAAGATGTATTGCGTTAACAAGAGTTAGAAAAGTGGCTAAAGTGTCGCTGTGACCTTGAAAATAAGGTCACGGTCACCAAAATCAACTGGTGTCTGCGTCTTTCCCCAATGTAGGCTGACAACTAATTTGAAGACTTTGGATGCAATATGTCATGAGATATCGCCTTAACAAGAGTTCAAAATGTGGTCAAAGTATTGTGGTGACCTTGAAAATAAGGCCAAGGTCACCAAAATTGACTGGTGTCTGCGTCTTTCCACAATGTAGGCAGACACCAAATTTGAAGACTTTGGATGCAACGCTTCATAACATATCGCGTAAACAAGAAATGTGGGGACAATTAATAAGCGACGATCGACACAGTCACAGAGGCAATACAACTGTCTTCTGATTGGCTTATCCGATTAGCCTGCAGTACGTTAAAATCTTAGCACTGAAAATGCGAGGGTTGAGGTCAAGGGCGGAAGGAGAAGATATGGGAATCTTTTCGTTACGCCTGTGACGTTGTGAAGATGATAAAGATGGGCTTTCTCTCAAGTTTTCATGGAGGATGTATTCTGGTGAGGGGAGCTTACCTCTTATCAATATATCTTTCTGAATTGGCTCACTTAATATCCAGGGAATATGAAGCAGAACTATATGACTAAACGTTTAAGCTGACTATCATATATATATATACTGTTATGCGATTTCTGTCATTTTTTCTGAAGATACAGTGACTCCTTAATAACAGCTTGATCAAATCGTCCTGATTTTGGACTCTATTAAAAGATGATCAAATGTCTCTGATGATGATTCCATCATAACCAGGAACCCATATCTATGTATCTTACGTTTGAGAAACGATTAGTGACGATTAGTTGCAACTTGCATGTACTTTTAATCTGTCCTCTATCTATTACTAGTTCATGTCTGTGAAACGTTGACTCAATCTGTCGAAGGTGCTTGTAACAAAGGTATTGCAATGATCGAAATCAGTATGACCATAAGCTTTATATAGCGACTTTAGGTAGAAACATGGGCGATTTTCTTTATAAGTCTCATCTACATGCTAAATAAAACAAAATATGCAGAATTTACAGAGTGTTTAAACTTTCTCCCTAGTGTTCCTATTAACTTAACTTTCGTTAATGTCTATTGAGATGACCCTGTTCAGTGACGTCACGTATATAATGTCACAAACGATGAAATACGAGAACAATGTCATGTTCAACGATGATGTCATTTACATACAGTGCCGTGCCATAAGTTAACGGACGGTGACGTTATTTCCATAGACTTGCATGTTGATTTCGTCCACGAAATATAATTTTCATAGATAGGATTTGTGTCCGATTATATTCAAATTTATCAGGGTTGTGAGGAATCATCTTAGCTACAACCTACGCTACGCCTGGATAACTCAAGATGCTGGAAATCCTCAAATATTCATTTCTCAATTCAAACAACGAATAATGGACTGTGATCAACAACACTCGATCGAAAATATAACGAATAACTCTAACTACAAATGTAGTTAACATTCAAGTGAGCTTTGAATATTGAATTTTACCTTCAATACATTGATAAAAAGGCCTTCAGAGAAAACAAGATTCCGATTAATTAATGATTGAAACTGGACGTCATAATAATATCGAAAAAGCCAAAAGATTATGCCCACAGCGTCAACGAATAGGTCTTGATTGTATTGAAAACGAATATCATTTTCTTTCGATTTGTAATACTTATTCAAATTTGAGACTTAAGTTTATAGATTTTTTTTTTATGTCTATCCATTATATGACAAATTTATAAATCTAATGTCTTCTAAATGTAAACATACTGTTACACAACTATCAGAATATCTTTTTCATGCTTTTAAACTGCGAGAGTCATTCAACAATAAGTAATGTAATATTTATTGTTTTAAATTTTTTATGAAATTTGTATCATATGTATGTTCTATGGGCCTGTGGCCTGAAACTTTAAATAAATTCTTCTTCACAACCTCATAATTCTCGTTTAATTTTCCATTTTTTATCCAGGGAATGACATAATTTGAGCACGATATATACATAATTGTGAAAAATTTAACATGGCGATCTATGGGAAACGTTTTCATTGAATGTACATATGCAGGTAAATCGGATGAATTTATGTGAAATTGAAATCGGAAAATGTAATGTATATTATGTACTTCAAGCTGAAATGATTTCAAATAAAGCTAAGAAATTTGACATTGATACAGTAAGATAGAAATATCCAAATACACCATCAAGCACATGTGGACTTCTTATGTACCAATGAAATGGCTCTTCTTCTTCGTACGCGTTAGAATAATGATAAATTGACAAAATCGTAATCCAATGAATATCATTTGTATTGATTTGAATACCTTAGATTAAGAATAAAGGTGTATTGATGCATCTAGTCGAGCTTGTGCTGTGAATTAGTTTAATCAATGTGTTTCTGGGGTGAGTAGAGTCAAGCGTCAATAGTTCATTCATCACCATACTGCTGTTATGTTTTACCCAGCTCAGCTGCATGTGTTCGATCGATTGAGAGTTGTTTATGTCATTTCTCTTATTGTTTAGATTACAAAGATATATTTCAGCTGTGAGTATGTGAAGTATGTACGCAGTAACGTAGAAATCATCATAAATCTGAGCTGATATGTCTGATCAAAAAACATTGATTTGATAATCGTAAACTGAGATATATATATATATATATATATATATATATATATATATATATATATATATATATATATATATATATATATATATATATATATATATATATATATATATATATATATATATAAATTCACAATTAAATTATATGAGTGTTAAACTTTTAATTATAAAAATCGTAACTCGTAAGGAGACAATCGGCATCCGCATAAAATTACAAAAAGGTCCGGTTTTACTTTAGTGTGAATACAAATAGCAAATCAATTACGGGTTAGTGATAATCGTAAAACATGTTGAAATCAAAACTTTCGGAGAAACATTAAGTGGGAATGATTTCGGATCCTTTATACTGATGAATGATTATTGGTTGACGTGACCTGCTTGCAGCATCGCCTATAAATCAGGCCTATTTTGGATCATTACAAGATGTGACCTAAAGCTGTCATGAGAAGCTGGCAATCGATTGAACAAACTGTGAGGGCTCCCTAAACTAGACGTGATTGCAGATCAATAAAGAACAGTCAATGGGAAAACGCCAGTATCTGACTCTGAAGAAAAGTGGGCTGAGTTGTGTGTGAAACTCAGGCTCACAGTCACGACGCAGGGTTTGTACAGTGGGGTTTCGAAAGTGGTTGTTTAAAGAGAGGGTTTTTTCAAACGAAATTCGAGAGGACATTCCTGTTTATACATATATGTTATTAATACATGCTTATTGCACAATCAATGTGAAACATACCTGTGAGGGTAATATTTTTATGACTTTAAATATGAAAATCTAATAAAGGCTGGCATACAATCATCCAAATATAAAAGTGAATCTATTCATCGGCGCTACGAGTGTGAAAAACTTTCCTATGGTAAGACAGTAAGACATAGTTGATTAGTTAAATGAAAACGTGTTTGTTAATTTGTGAATATTCTCTAAAGCATAAAAGAGTTGTATTTCATAAGATTTAAAATTACTGAAAATACAGCCTTTTTCATCTCACGTAATGTAAAATAGCAAGATGGCGGACAATCCGCGATTAAACTCCTTCTTTAATGTTCTGGAGAAACAACGAGAAACAGTTGATTCTCCGTCGGGAATCGACTGAAGATATCTAATGCGAGCCGCACGTGCATATTGTAGTGGTTTACCCATTGTAAATACGTTGTTTCATCACTCGAGAATACACTCACATGCATATAGTATTATATAACAGCCTTGGACCTACATAAACACTGGGTTTGCTCTGTTTATCAATTAGGCGTATATTGGGAGCTGTTTAACCACAAGCATATACAATCCCAAGGGGACAGTTTCACCACGAAATCTTTGATAATGAAAAAACACACGTAAATCTTTGAAGTGTTTTTATAGTAATATCTGAAGCACGTATACGTCTTTGAAACTGCTATTACAAGAGCTAACAGTGCATAAGAATGCATGATTTCATCCTCTCCATTTCCATCACAGATGTCAATTGGCCGGGAAACTATATATATGTACAGTACAAGTAACATATAAGCTCCATAGTTTGGTCGTTTGATGTGATGTACTTGTCACAGATTATTATGAACATCTGGTTCCATCATTGATTGACTCAATAATTGTAGTTGTGGTCTTCTTCTGAAATTTTGAAACATGTTATTTGGAATCGAAATTTGAAATCGATCTACCAAGTGGTTACAAAGGCACCCTTGATATGAACGATTCAATGTTCACTTCAGGTACCCGTTGTAGGATATGTCTGTTGTCCGTGATTACAGGTATGATGTAGCCACGGTTATAGGTAATACAATATATGAATAGTGACTTCATGTTTACTCTGAAAAAGGACATTTGTACCAAAACGTGTGTTGCCCTAAGATTCCTTAATATCATTACAGAAGCCTTTGTGGAATAAGGGGCTATATATGTTACCATCGATGTCATGAAGACAATCTTGATTTTTTTTCAGTAAGAAGTTCGCAGTTAGTCACGGGTTCAGAAATTACGATTCAGAAAACTCAATCGTCAAGACGTTAGTAGCTCCATGGCTGTTGAAACATTCAACAGTCCAACCATTTGATGTGCATAAGTATAGCTAAGCTTCAAACATGCATAAGCATTGTAAAATGTGTTTACTAAGAAAGAAATTCCAGTGCCGCTTTGTCACAACTAATTGAATGACCATTTTGTTACGAATGACTAATATTTGTTACGATTCTATTTGAATTACCATGCGTTTGTGTTATTTGTCACAATACTGTTTGCATTACCATGCGTTTGTGTTATTTGTCACAATACTGTTTGAATTACCATGCGTTTGTGTTATTTGTCACAATACTGTTTACATTACCATGCTTTGTTACGTGCACTAGCAATTGTGACACGCAAATGTCCGAATAGCGTACGTCTTTTTTATTTATCCTAACTAAAGAATTAATTGTTTGGGCAAAAAACATATACCGAAACGTCACTATCTTATACATTGAGACAATGGCCGATCACAAGGACGTGTCATTATTGTTTATAACTGCAGAAATCGCAATACATTGTTTTACTTGATATTTTACTGCAATATATATGTAGTCTATGACATATGATGACTAGTCTATATGAGACAGTTGACAACTATCTAAATGTTGGATATAACATTTACATCTGCCATCACCTTGAAATATCAATGGGTGTATAAAGACACGCCATAAAAGCATCATGTTTGTAATTGTTTCATCTTATCATAATTAAACTCTGACACAGACATATATATGCATTTATATTTACAATCACTGCATTTCATGTTAATATCGGCAGGTAATTATCCTAAGCAAAACAAGTCAGTGTCATATAATACTGTACATTTTGTATATACATGTGCAAATGTGAAAACATCATCATGGTTTCTGCGCGAATCCCCATTGATTACCTGCGAGGACATATGGAGGTTCAATTTTTTCAAATGTTAATCAAAGGCATCCCTTTGTCATGGTGACAAGATGTCAGAAACAATGTTATGACGTCACACCTTTACTATGACATCCTTTGTTTGAAAGTAGATTTTAGCGTGTTTTAGTGACTTCGGTTGTAAACAGAACATTACAGTCGTGTCTATGTCATACTAAGTGTATGTTTACGACTCTCGTGACTGAATATTGGTATATCCCTCGCTCTTGCTCGGGATATACTAATATTCATGCACTCGTGTCGTAAACATAGTATATGACATATACACTCATATAATATCCTATATATGTCATCATCTGTGATATTATAAACACTGGAAGATGACGTCACTGAAGAGGTTCGCCAGCCTTGCTTACCACGTCTTTGCGTATAAAAATAGGAAAGTAAGTATTACGCGTGTATATCCGTCACAAATCACTCGTGTAAACATAATGCTTTATCCGTTTAGGAGAATTCGTGTTTTGTAAAGAAGTACTCACAATTCCATAATCAGAATATGATACTTTTATTTTTATGTCTGTTCAAGTACATGTTGGGTGCTGCTGTTTCTACAACAAAGGATTTCATTTGAAATCGATTTTGTTTGGCAGTCTGAAGTGTTCCTCCAATGTTAATAATGAGCGTTTACTTTCAGTACAATCTTTCATATATTGTACAGGCAGAATTGACAACTATAACTTATTAAGATGATATAACTAGTATAAACTGATGAACTTTGTCGGCATCTGTTGGAAGTGTCTTAAGAAATATTGTAAATATATTGTAAGTATTATGAATTCATCATTACTTGCAGTGTTGTTGTCTTTTGTACATGTATTACCGGATATGTACTTTAAATTCGCCCCAGCATATGTTTTTTTTCTGTATTCTGGAGCGGTATTTAGATAAGCTATTACAGTTTCTTTACCAATTCACCTCTTTATGAAGTAAATATGTTTAAAAGACGATATATGGCCATCCGGCAATAGCGTCAAAGTCAGTTCTATATCCTAGGCATTAGCACTAATACCTCTGGCAATAACGCTAATGCCTGGTTTAATATGGCATTCTCATTATTGCCTAGGCACCCTGTTATTGCCGGATTTTCACTATTGTCGCTAACATATATACGTCACCTGATGTATAAGAGGGTTTTATCAGTTTTATAACCAGCATCATTCTATACACAAGAAAGCTTAATCGATATCTCTATTGATAAGGTGCTGTGTTGGATCCCTGACCTTCAATCAAAGGAAATATTTCCGGCCAGACTTTAAAGTGATATCTCATGTCAGATTCTCATTACCTTTCATAAACAGTTTATCGCTAACGAAAATAACTTGTCTATGGATTCAAAACATATTTTTCTTGATTTATTGAAAATAAAAGGATTTTGAATTAACTTTTTAAGTTGTCTGTATCAGGTTTTATCAATCTCATTCCTGAAATAGTGAACATGAAAATATCACAGTTTATGGGGAAATTGTCGTGCTCACTAAATAACAAGATGTGTATCTGGAAACGTTCTGAATATAGCATAACATATCAGTTTCGCTTTACCCTATGAGTCATTTGTTAAAGTGAAGGCTAAGACAAAATTTACAGCCAATGTCAAAAATACAAAGCCAAATTTATCAAACTGCATGTTTTTGAAAAATTTCAAATTGGTCTTTTATGCAAAGAAGATTAGTTGAGAAGAAACAATGACACAGACAAATTAGAATTTATTTTTCTTATTCCACACCATTTCTAAGCCATTAATCATGTTTATTTCCCTACTATTAAATATACCAGATTATATCGCTTGTCATGTTGCCTCTATTATCACATTTGAGCATCTTTCATTCCAGTTTGATTCTAGAGTTAAAAGGAAGGCTCTAGCCTTCGCACTTTTTAACTGAATATTATGAATTTCTACCATCTGGACGTCGTTTCAAAATCTGGCATTTCAAAACTAAAAGAGCGTCAAAATAATTTGTCCCATGCAGTATACATTGTAAACCTCCATACCAAACAATAACTACGTATCTCTTGAAACAAGACAGGGCTGAATAGAATATACCATATTAAAAGCAATGTCATAATTAGTACTCATCATCACAATGAATGTTATTAGTGTTTGTATATTGTTTTTATATTGTATTCATGTATTGTTATGTTGTATTGTATACTACCAAAGACTCTTTGAATGTAAGACGAATTTCCCTTCTGGGATAATAAATAATCTCACCTCACCTCACCTCACCTCACCTCACCTCACCTCACCTCACCTCACCTCACCTCACCTCACCTCACCTCACCTCATCTCATCTCATCTCATCTCATCTCATCTCATCTTGTCTTATATTTCCGCCAAGATGTTAACGAAGACGACACAAGCCCAGGAGGGAGGCTGGACCATGCACGGCTTGTATTGTGTCCAGTATAATATTCATCATTGGGTTGCACCTTAAAATTAGCAGTGTGTACATGTGAACATGTGTATGTGCGTTAATTTTGTTATGAATGACAAATACTATTATCATCTGTGTATCTGTAAAAGTGAACACAACTAGGTAAACGCTTATGACAGTAACTTGGGTTAACGGTGATATTCTTTGAGGTCCATGAAACAGACACTGGCGAGACTGCATGTCTAATTGAAATACAAACGACAACACTCGTAAGAATTACAATCTCACGAACAGTCACTTGACATATTGACAGATTTTCCTGAACATTGAACTTTTTGAAAACGTGAAATTTATTACTTCTTACTTAGATTTGGAAACCCAATTTTCTAAATGTAAAGTACTGTTTCCACGCAGTCGCAGACAATTAACTTTGCAGGCAGACCGGAAGCTGTCAAAGATGAACTTCGAAAACTCCTCATAGGGCCCCAAGACCTCTTCCCACTGATAGCGTTAAGCTGTATTGACCGAACTCCGGCGCACCACTAACCCATCAAACAATCAGGGACTGACAATCAATTGTTGATTTACTTAGCCCTGTAATGAGCCTATTGAGAGTAACGAGGCGTGCCATCCTCTCCAACCTCGTTCTCACAATTTCATACTTCCGGTCACCTGATCACCTCTAATGTTACCGTCTGGAATTCCATAGAACAAGATAATGAAAATTTAGTTCAGTTATTACCGCATCCGTCCGTGTGAATATGAAATCATATGTGATACATTCTGATATGTCAATAAAGGATTTACTCACTTTTAATCTTTAGAATGGTAGGTATATCAATGATATTTGGCCGAAAGCAAAATCTTGTCCTGGCTCGTATTGGTTCCAACGATTCATGTGGATCCCTCAAGCGCTTATTATTCACAAAAGTTTACGCCCCACCAAATCTTTCGACATTGACTTCACAGTCTTAAAGGTGCATCCATTGTTTTTCATAAAATTGTATTTGGCTTTAATACGTTCTAACTCACCACATGTGCTGTCTACATGTACAATACACATATATTCTTTCAGCTTGCATATTTATCCCCAATCGCCAAATATATCATAATTACTAGTTTCCAATTAAACTTGAGTAACATCATTATGCATGTGCAGAAACCGAAACTGCACGTCCCGTTTACACGTTCAGTAGTTATGTGACCTATTAACCATTATCAACTCAAATTTTTTTTTTGTCTGTTATAAATAAGATTCCAAAATCACGTTTGACTCATTGACGCGCGCCACACGCTGTGCATTGTCCGGTTTTCGATCAGAAATAACTACTTTTACCTTCATATCGTCAATATGCTAAGTCTACTATCATCAAAATGGTACGTTTCAGTCACAGTCGGTACTTCTCGATAAAGTAACACCATTTATAACGTTTGCAATATGTGACCCCAAACAACAAAATGGATGTACTTTTAATATACTTCCAAGTGTTGCCATGTTTAATGCATATGCTCCAGTCTTTATCAAAACATCATTTATAAAGTCATCAAAGTATCGCCCTCAGTAATATGTTTCAAATGGATTGTGTTGTAATCATGTAATAACACGTGTGCAGGCCTGAGTAGGACTGTTTCGTTTCCACAAAAACACCCCGATAGAACCCTCCCTTTAAAAATTATACTTAAGGCTTACAGTCCATTTTTAAACAACGTTTTTCAAATTGTCCAAGAGACCTTCAGCTCCGACACTGTAGACAATACTTGGCAAGAAAACAAATCCGTTTGCAGAAACTGAGAAGACTTTTGGGACTCGTTCTGTTTTGGATATTTTTGGATTTTATCTCCATTTGAGAAATCCAACTTGCGTCAGAGACAGCTTAAATCGATTGCACTTATTTTAGGTTTATATGGTTTTCAACTAGAGGGCCTCCAAAAGTTGTACGCAGAATTCTATTGTCTTGATTCAATGAAATAAATGATGTAGGTGGTTCACAAAAAGATTATGACGAACAAAATCATCAGAAGTTAATTGTTGCCTTACTGCTTTGAAATGAAATATCAAGATTCGGGGTTGATATCTGATAATCAACTACTGGACCCGGGGCATTAGGGATTTAATTGTTCTCACATATTCAAGGTTCCTTGTTTATGTACACCAAAGATGTATGTGCTGGAACATGAGAACATTCAATAATGGTCGTTTGTAATAATTAAAAGCTTAAGTAGCATCAGCAGTAGTAGTCGTAGCAGTAGTTATAGTAGCAGTAGCAGTAATAGTAGTCGTAGCAGTAGTAATAGTAGAAATAGCAGTAATAGTAGTCGTATAGCAGTAGTTATAGTAGCAGTAGTAATAGTATAGTAGTAGCAGCAGTAATAGTAGCAGTAGCAGTAGTAATAGTAGCAATAGCAGTAATAGTAGTCGTAGCAGTAGTAATAGTAGCAATAGCAGTAATAGTAGTCGTAGCAGTAGTAATAGTAGCAATAGCAGTAATAGTAGTTGTAGCAGTAGTAATAGTAGCAATAGCAGTAATAGTAGTCGTAGCAGTAGTAATAGTAGCAGTAGCAGTAATAGTAGTCGTAGCAGTAGTAATAGTAGCAATAGCAGTAATAGTAGTCGTAGCAGTAGTAATAGTAGCAGTAGCAGTAATAGTAGTCGTAGCAGTAGTAATAGTAGCAATAGCAGTAATAGTAGTCGTAGCAGTAGTAATAGTAGCAATAGCAGTAATAGTAGTCGTAGCAGTAGTAATAGTAGCAGTAGCAGTAATAGTAGTCGTAGCAGTAGTAATAGTAGCAATAGCAGTAATAGTAGTCGTAGCAGTAGTAATAGTAGCAATAGCAGTAATAGCAGTCGTAGCAGTAGTAATAGTAGCAGTAGCAGTAATAGTAGTCGTAGCAGTAGTAATAGTAGCAGTAGCAGTAATAGTAGTCGTAGCAGTAGTAATAGTAGCAGTAGCAGTAATAGTAGTCGTAGCAGTAGTAATAGTAGCAGTAGCAGTAATAGTAGTCGTAGCAGTAGTAATAGTAGCAGTAGCAGTAATAGTAGTCGTAGCAGTAGTAATAGTAGCAATAGCAGTAATAGTAGTCGTAGCAGTAGTAATAGTAGCAATAGCAGTAATAGTAGTCGTAGCAGTAGTAATAGTAGCAGTAGCAGTAATAGTAGTCGTAGCAGTAGTAATAGTAGCAATAGCAGTAATAGTAGTCGTAGCAGTAGTAATAGTAGCAGTAGCAGTAATAGTAGTCGTAGCAGTAGTAATAGTAGCAATAGCAGTAATAGTAGTCGTAGCAGTAGTAATAGTAGCAATAGCAGTAATAGTAGTCGTAGCAGTAGTAATAGTAGCAGTAGCAGTAATAGTAGTCGTAGCAGTAGTAATAGTAGCAATAGCAGTAATAGTAGTCGTAGCAGTAGTAATAGTAGCAGTAGCAGTAATAGTAGTCGTAGCAGTAGTAATAGTAGCAATAGCAGTAATAGTAGTCGTAGCAGTAGTAATAGTAGCAATAGCAGTAATAGCAGTCGAAGCAGTAGTAATAGTAGCAGTAGCAGTAATAGTAGTCGTAGCAGTAGTAATAGTAGCAGTAGCAGTAATAGTAGTCGTAGCAGTAGTAATAGTAGCAGTAGCAGTAATAGTAGTCGTAGCAGTAGTAATAGTAGCAGTAGCAGTAATAGTAGTCGTAGCAGTAGTAATAGTAGCAGTAGCAGTAATAGTAGTCGTAGCAGTAGTTATAGTAGCAGTAGCAGTAATAGTAGTCGTAGCAGTAGTTATAGTAGCAATAGCAGTAATAGTAGTCGTAGCAGTAGTAATAGTAGCAGTAGCAGTAATAGTAGTCGTAGCAGTAGTAATAGTAGCAATAGCAGTAATAGTAGTCGTAGCAGTAGTAATAGTAGCAGTAGCAGTAGCAGTAATAGTAGTCGTAGCAGTAGTAATAGTAGCAGTAGCAGTAATAGTAGTCGTAGCAGTAGTTATAGTAGCAGTAGCAGTAATAGTAGTCGTAGCAGTAGTTATAGTAGCAATAGCAGTAATAGTAGTCGTAGCAGTAGTAATAGTAGCAGTAGCAGTAATAGTAGTCGTAGCAGTAGTAATAGTAGCAATAGCAGTAATAGTAGTCGTAGCAGTAGTAATAGTAGCAGTAGCAGTAATAGTAGTCGTAGCAGTAGTTATAGTAGCAATAGCAGTAATAGTAGTCGTAGCAGTAGTAATAGTAGCAGTAGCAGTAATAGCAGTCGTAGCAGTAGTAATAGTAGCAGTAGCAGTAATAGTAGTCGTAGCAGTAGTAATAGTAGCAGTAGCAGTAATAGTAGTCGTAGCAGTAGTAATAGTAGCAGTAGCAGTAATAGTAGTCGTAGCAGTAGTAATAGTAGCAGTAGCAGTAATAGTAGTCGTAGCAGTAGTAATAGTAGCAGTAGCAGTAATAGTAGTCGTAGCAGTAGTTATAGTAGCAGTAGCAGTAATAGTAGTCGTAGCAGTAGTTATAGTAGCAATAGCAGTAATAGTAGTCGTAGCAGTAGTAATAGTAGCAGTAGCAGTAATAGTAGTCGTAGCAGTAGTAATAGTAGCAATAGCAGTAATAGTAGTCGTAGCAGTAGTAATAGTAGCAGTAGCAGTAATAGTAGTCGTAGCAGTAGTTATAGTAGCAATAGCAGTAATAGTAGTCGTAGCAGTAGTAATAGTAGCAATAGCAGTAATAGTAGTCGTAGCAGTAGTAATAGTAGCAATAGCAGTAATAGTAGTCGTAGCAGTAGTAATAGTAGCAGTAGCAGTAATAGTAGTCGTAGCAGTAGTAATAGTAGCAATAGCAGTAATAGTAGTCGTAGTAGTAGTTATAGTAGCAGTAGCAGTAATAGTAGTCGTAGCAGTAGTTATAGTAGCAGTACGTAGCAGTAATAATAGCCTAATAGCATCACGGTGTGGCTAGTAGGTTGATAATTACATATAAAATATCCTTCTGTTGACTTTTATCGTTTTGTTTCTAAAGTACTCCCGTGTGTTGCAGGTGATGATATATATACCAAATATGAAACTGTTACTGACATGTCTGGTGTGTCTTGCTACTAAAATATTCAATTGTCGGCAACAGACTGCTGTTAGTTTAGCGTCCAGGAGCTACACACAGTAATTGAATCAGTGAATGGGTAATGTTAATTAGCGCTCGTCCCTTGGTCTTCAGTCAGTTCACCAGTGAGGTATGTGGTACGTCGATAACATCAGTGCATACAGAGACGGGCCTCTGATGCATGCAAGGAACACTGAATGAATGGTCTGGTGATGACCATGCACCTTCTAGTGTAGTGTACATACTACATGTATCTACAGTGTTTCTTCACTATAATTTAGCTTGTTAAATAGAAATCGTGCTTTTCTGTTGGTAATGATGATGAAGGTGTTAATGGTGTTAATGGCTGTATTGGTAATGATGGTGGTGATAACTGTGATGATGGTGGTAATGATGATGGTAGCGTTAATCGTGATGTTAATTGTTGTTGTTGGTGTAGTGGTCATAATACTGTGATGATGATGATGATGATGATGATGATGATGATGATGATGATGATGATGATGTATTAGTGGTGGTGATGATGATGATTGCATGACTGTGATTGGTGAATATTATTAAGAAGGCGATGCAAATCATGATATAAATTATATATAGGCGATGGTAGTGAAAATGGTGACAATGATGTTGACGCATGGTAATAAAGGTGACTTATGGCTTTGACAATATATGTTGCCGAAATGAAAAAAAAATGTTTTTATAAAGTCTGATGAAGATGAGGATGTTGATGACAACTGCAATGAGGACAATGCATGTTGAATTTATTAATAGTATACCATCGGCCTACTCTGTCAACATCGCTGATTCGTAATAACTTATGATAGGCCTACTTATAATCATAATTAATGACAATGCTTAAGTTATCGACGTGTTTCCCTCTAGGAGCAGTACATGGTACCTGGCCTGGACCTACTGCAGATCAAACTTCTTAATGGCTTAGAATACATCTCATCAATTTATCAGATTGTGTTACTATTGACGCACGGGCTCTCTAAGTACGGCTAGTTTCGATTACCATACAGCCTCGACATCTCGGGCTCGAACACTTTCCTTCCTGAATTATTTAGCACTGGAGAAGAGGGGCGACATTACGATAATCTATCTTTGTGTAGCAGACCTTAAATTACCTTCGCTACTGTCTATAGACGACATGATGGTTAAGGCCGCCAGAACATTAAATACTTGTAAATTCTACTAAATTGAGTGATAACAGATATATAGCTTACTGATTCTCATTGATGAATACATGTGAGTGTGATGAGAACATTTAGATGAGAATGTCAATATTCAATTGCAAAATAAAAACTACAACGTGACATTATTGACTTAACTTACATATACAAACTCGACTCGAGATGAGCCCTTAGTTCAACGCGGGTCTGTATAGGTGCTGCCAATGTCCTCTGAAGGATGCCTAGCCCTAAATATAAATGAGGTTTCCAATCAATACAAATCATGTAGACTACGCCTGAGCCTACATTGTATATTGTATCAGTTAATAATTGCATTTGAATATAATTTTTATATAATTTATGTAAAATTAAATATCAAGCGTAAAATATATAAGCACTATAGATCTACAAACAAATTAAAGGAAACCATTTCAATTGCACCATGAAAAGAAAATGTTTAAGGTAGCTTATGGTATATTCATTCGATATTAATAAATTGAATTGAACAGTTCATACCCCTTGTTTCTAAAATTTTAATAACAAATAATAGACTAAAATCGTGGATATATATATAGAACGACCATTTGGAGCTATTTAATCAAGCCTATATATACTCGGTCATAAAGTTTCTTTTTTCAAATATTTAACAAAAACATATAAATTCACATCGATCAAAGAGTAATAGACATTGATGTGGATGCACCGAAATTGATAAAAAAAAAACAACCCAACAAACCCACATGTTGTCAGCTCAAATAAACGACATTGTTCATATGTTTCAACACAGCGCAGTTCTCAAAATACTCAAAGGGAGCCAAAGCCTTCGGAGGCTGTACATAGATTTCACCCTTGAACTCTGACCTCTGAACCCAAATACAAGCTGTCATGGCGGACGTGGACTTAGAGTTGGAAAGTCTGGTGAGTTCACGCCTTGTTTTCTCGTGATCTGTTGAATGTACGTCTCTCAAACTTTACACATTGAGAGTTTAGGTACTTGTGTGTATAAACCGCATACTAATAATTCAAGATTAGCGACGGAACGCTTGTCACATGCAACGCAAACCCATATCACTACTCGCTCAGTCACACTACATCGTCACGACGTCAGAATCGTGCTTGTTTGTCACGATTCCGTTCAGCCTTAGTTTTTGCATCGTCAGTCAAATAATCTAGCAGAAGACGTGTGTAACATCGAATATTGCTAGGGCTAAGTAAGTTCTATAACAGAAAGCTTACGTAGAGATGATTTCTCACTTTGTCAGGCACCCTGAAATGTGTTTTGAAAGTTATCGCACGTCATTGTTTTTGTTTTCTTATGTCAGAGAATATCTCCTTCCTAGAAATTAAAATTTGTTTTTCATTTCTCAGCAAGTATTCAGTCTATACAATATAAACTGCAAATTAAGGTCTACTCATTTCATCATGAACCTGGTCGGGGTGAGAATCAATGAGCCTATTCCTATGTTGACTTTATTACATTAGACTTACCACACTAATTAAGATAAAATGAGTTTTGAAAGTATATATGCTGATCAGATTGCTAGATTATGTATACAACTTCTAAATGCCCTTCAAAGACCAGATTGCTAACTGTCATTCCGTATCTATAATTGGAAATTTGAACAAAAATCAAAGAGATATTAGCAAAGATGATCCTCACAAATTTGATAAAAGTAATAGCATCCAACAAAAACCATAGTTATGAAAGTAATTTCCTACACTAAACTATTTTTCCTAAAAGTGTTTGTGTATGTCTTCTCCAACCCAATAGAGACATGGAGACTTAAGTTTGTTTTGTTTTTAAAAAAACATTTATTCACTTCATTTGGATACAATCACCAGTATATTATATAGATAGATTAAGATAATAAAACATGACAGTTGGCATTTATTTTTACGATCACCTGTGAGAATAAGAGTAAATAAACAGATATAGCATAAAGAATCTTACCAAGTTACAGTTGTTAATAACATATGTGTAGTAACATGGAGACTAAAGTTTGTTCATTTGGTTTTGATCGCCCTTCAAACAAATATGGGTGGGGTGTCCACCTCAACCACCTAACTTCTACCACCCTCAACCCTTTTTTCGACCTCTCACCAATGTGAGAAAGCTAAAATTTCGACAATATTTATATATGATATTTGTCAGATGGAGACTAAGATTTGTTATTTTTCATTAACCACATTCATTAACTCCCACAAATAAGGGCATTACAGGGGTGCAATTTAAAGTGATGCACTTCTTTAATGACGATAAAAATATGGTTGATGTAATCATATTGATATTGTAAACGAGGCTCAGGGGTGGGATAGCGCAGTGGTTAGCACGTTTGGCTAATGATCAAGAAGTCCGGAGCTTGGCAACTTTGTCTGCTGTTGAGAACAGTTCTACATGCAGTAAGGTTTGGATGCAATGCTACACTGAATTTTACCACCCATGGTTCGTTAGTTCCAGTCAATGCTTGCAAGTTTCAACGCAATACATAGCCACAAAAGTGTCGAGGGCTTTCTCCCTGCAATAATACTAGCAGCTGTGATAAAAGTGAAATAATCTTGAAACTGGTGTTAAACCCCAATTCACCTCACTTAAAAAGAGGCTCCCAATTTCGTGGCTGTAGCACCATAAATAAAGAAAATAGATAGAGATTACATAACTCATGAGTGTTGAATATTGAAAATATTCCAACTCAATATTTTTAAATGTTGTGATTTATTCACTTTCGCTCGAGAATGAATCACAACATTTAAAAATATTGAGTTGGAATATTTTCGATATTCAACACTCACGAGTTATGTAATCTATTAATTACATACGAAACTTGATATTCATTTGAGATAAGCATCAGACTATGCGCGACATTACCGGGTAATAATACTAATACTGGGTAATTAATCTAGGTGGAGTCAAGCCGTAAAACAGTAAAGAATGTAGTCCAGATTTCCGTTACGGCTGTTTTCATACAACCGTCCTTACTGAACGTTTCTACTTGCAAGCTTCTTATCTTACGTGTATATCTAGACGTTGATCACATCAAAAACTGATTATGCATGCCGATTCTAAACACAATCATTTATAAACTTTATTATTTTACGGCCGTTGTAAACAAAGGGGGATGACTCTTCCTGGACTAAATTGAAGCAAAATATTATTGTGATCTAATTATAAAATATACGAGATCGGAACCCAAATTCTCTATTTCTAATTTTGCACATTAAGTTTATTAATAGTCAAAAATACGTTCAGGAAAAAGATATGATGAACTGAAAAACTGAAGTGTTTAGGGGGTTCGGCTGTACGCAATCAGCTGATGGCGAAAGTTGTACGGCATTATGACGTCACTATCATAGTCTAACTCTTAGACTGTAAACAATTTTTTTTTTAAAATGAGCCTTTTTTTATACCATTTCTTACAATCTCCTTTTCAAGATTTAATTAAATGGTGATATTTTCAGAATAAAAACTTTTTTCATAGTCTGAGTGTAAGACTATCACTATCGTTGAATAACTTGTTTTGGTTACACAACACTCGGTGAATAACTTTCAACTAGTTACACAAGACATGTTTCAAATAACCAAAATTATCTCATAACGATATTCAGAACATGTATGCAATAAAGGCATTTATTTATCATTCACGGACTTGTCTTTGTATTGACATGCAAGCATTGTAGATGAATCTGCTATTGGCTTGTCAATGTGTATATGCCTTGCAGGTGCAGAGCTCTGTGTATAAGTGAAGATTATGTGGAATTGAGTGTTTAAGGATTATGTGGCTGGGGGGTTACACTAGGGGGTAGACTGTGTGAGTTGTTAACCAAGGATTTTGGCATTAGGGTGACATTTGGTTAGAAATTGTTTTTATGAAGCTGAGTAATAAAATATTGACCCTAATTGATATATTAGTTTAATGTACTTTTCTTAATAAATAAACCTTTACCTTTCCAACGACGTCACTCAATTGTTCTTGGGGGGTGCTTTTTCTCTGATGCGGGATATTATGAACGTAATCTCCAATTTTGTACCCTTCCTTAAACTTGTCTCATTGTATATGTTGGAATATAAATTTGACAAAAAACCTCCACAAAAATCTTAATCTCCCTATCCAGAGGGATAATATCATTTCAACATTGAGATGTTAATTTAAAGCGTTTAATAACTTTAATTTCAAATACCAATCCGCGAATGTTTTGCCGAAACTTTCAAAGGCTGTTTTGAACTAGAAACCCTCATACTCATACACACCAAATCTGTCAATCATACGACTATAACTGGACAAGGTAGGGTGCAATTGACGAGACTATGGAATATTCAAACTATTGAAATTTGAGACAT
Organism: Gibbula magus; assembly: GCA_936450465.1. NCBI lineage: Eukaryota > Metazoa > Mollusca > Gastropoda > Trochida > Trochidae > Gibbula > Gibbula magus. The sequence goes on along the minus strand of OW388295.1, from coordinate 7,096,276 downwards.
TTGTTATTAATATTCATTGATTGGTAGCATTTGTTGTGATAACATAGATTCATATTAGATTGTATTTCATAATATTTCATTTTGCCTTGATACGTGCCAAAAACAATATATTTAAGTTCAAATAATTTCCCTCATCTTGCATATACATCTTTAATCGGCAATCGCAAAATATATCTTAAATACTAGTTTCCAATAAAAACTTAGTATACATGTGCAGGAACCAAAACACATTCCATTTACATGCACAGTAGTTATATAACCTATAACCTTATAAACTCAAATTTGTCTATGCCTGTTGTAAATAATAACGTTCCAAAATTAACTTTGATTAATTGACCCGGTGCATTGTCCAGTTTTCGATCAGAATTCACTCTACAGAGTCGGTTATCATCAAAACGGTAATTTTCGGAAACAGTCAGTCAATAAAATAACATCATCTATAACATCTGGTATATGTGACCCTGAACAACATAATTGATGTCTCTTTAACATTATATATCCATTCCTGATGATAAAATTGTTTTTTTTAAATATAATTTTCAACGATAATATCCCTATTTCAGTATTTGTGGACTAGATTACCGGTATATGATTTGTTACAAATTATATAAAACACCAGCTCATCATATCTTTTGCTGATGTGGTAACATCAGACACTAATAACTCACGATTGTTACTTTTAAAGGCACTGTAGCACATTTTTTGCATATTATATTTTCTTAAATATTATACACCATTTATTATGACAGTTTATACAATATATTTCTATGTTAGAAGGTTAAAGATTTCATTACACAACTCACTAAGTTGTATTCATAGAAAATACTGCAATGTATAAAGCGAACTCTTCAGTGTGAGAGGAAGACATATATGTTATATGCTTCTCACGAGGGTAATACGGTCTTTTATTACACATATGGTTGAAAATAACCGAGTTAATATTATTGATATGAGCACATGTGCACATATCACGTTTGCCTAGCAACCATTGTTTCACCGCGACCTCCCGTGTTTTGTCGTCTGTGACGTCATAAAACGATTGTTCATGACGTCATTGGAACTTGCTGTCGCAAGAGAAGTGGGCCGTTTCCTGGTTATTTTTAGGCGAATCAAATGGAATAAAATGGGTAATAAAGAAATTATTATACTCGAAAGTGTGTCATATGACTTTTACGAAACTCGTGCAAATTTATGTATAACCCTCGCTCTCGCTCGGGCAATACAAAACTTCACACTCGTTTCGTAAAAGTCATATGACACATTTCCTCGGGTAATAATCTCTATGTATCATCTTGAAACGGTGTCTCCCAAGCCGTCAGTCGAGGGATGACACTAAGTACTGGTACCAGGATGGTACATGAGACCGTATCAACCGACTTACAGTTACAGTGTCTTTGATCAGTTCTCTTGTACATAAATATTATGTCATAAAATGACGTCACAATGTTAAAATACCGGTACAGGGATACAGATTACTGCAGGCCATAGGCCATTGTCCTATTACAATTTCAAATGACCTACTAGCCTCTCTTGACTTAGGACATTGAGGCTGATCAATGATTTTAATATTATTTCTACATATTAGCCGAATGAATCATGAATATTTATCTTCACCTATCAAAGAGTAATTAATCTGTGAAAATTAAAAAGTTGACTAAACCTTGGATACAAGTTGCAGCATGAAATATCATTTATTATTTTAGTTGAATTCCATTCAGAGCTTCAGGCCAATGTCCTATTGCATTTGTCTTATTCACATTTCTATGCCTCAAAATCACTGTAATAATCTTAATAAACTATACTAAATTATTATTTTTACTTTATAATCGGAAACATTAAGCTGTACTGATCATCATCAACAGAGATCTTAATGGTTAATAAAATCTCAAATTTATTTCAGCGTCGAGAGCGAAAATGGCTACTGGGAGAGGAAGTTCACAGCGTCCTTGATGAAATCAAACACACGCTACAGGTGGGTGGGAGATTTACACCTGGACTTTCTACGTTTATTAATTTCACTTTTTCTCTCTTGTCCATTCATTCATTATTTTCTTAACTTCTTATGTTTATGTTAATTTATCTCATTTATTAGTATTTTACAGTTACTTATTTGTTTGTTTGTTCGTTGGATTCACTGCTAATGGCTGCGATACTGCGAAGCAGCTTTAAACACTCGTTCGTTTGTTCGTTCGTTCGTTCGTACGTACGTTCATTTGTTTTTTTCGTTCGTTCGTTCGTTCGTTTTTTCTTTAAGCTTAATCAAAAACTGTTTGGATGGTGGTAATTAAGCTGTGAAAATTTAGTTTTTATTGTCCATGTTCCTACATTCATTCATTCTTCAATAAGGCTGGCTTTGTTCTGGATCAAGAGCAGGCAAATTGAAAGTGTACTAATGATTTTCAGAAATTGAATGGTTTGAAGGGGAGGGGGTTGCTCTACATGCTTGAATTTAAATTGTAGGAGCTTATAAAGACAGGCGCACTTATTACATTAGTTATGGTTCAGTAGGATATTATCATTGTGTTTGTGAGGCTAGTCTGCAGAGTTACAGCAATGGTAATGGATAATGAAGATAATCTCCTCATTATAGCTGAGTCTGACTGGAGAATATTTGCAAAACATGTTCTGTTGTGAACATAAAAGTTGTAGATCTTCTACTCAGACACTTTCTCGTTAATTTTGATGAAATTATTTGGTTTTCGGAAGCAAAATATTTTTGTTTGAGGTTATAATCTCTAAACTAACCATTTAAAATCAGATACAATATTTTCATTCAGAACAACAGTGAATGTCACTTGGATTTAGCAAAGAAACTGATAAATACAGTGCAACCCCCGCTTGAAAAACCGTTTAAATTGAAATTTTTCTCTGGTCCCTAGGACAACCTTCATATTTTTTCATTATTTTACCCCTGTTAATTTGAACCCCTATAATTAGTAAACCTAGTTATGAAGAAATAGCATGTTATTGATGTTAACTGACAAGTTGTAACAGCTGTCTGGATAATTCAAATATTCCTGTGATCATATTTGAAAAGAAACCTGATTACAGTAGTATTGACTGGTGTCGACTTCCATTTCATCAATTATAATGACAGCTTTAATGTTACCAGTTTTTAGCTCATCTGGCCTTATCTGGGTCACAGGGGTCACAACCTTAAACACCTATTTTCATCTTCCAGTTCCAAAAGGTCTAGGGAGCTGAAAAGTTGTGTGAAGACTCCTTGGCCAATGGGGATTCTAAATTGTAGATTTTGTGACCCTGTGACCCTCAAATGTGGGTCACAGGGGTCATGACCTTAAAACCTATTTTCATCTTGAGATTTTAAGGGAGGTAATTTAAAGGAAACAACAGTGATGAATTAAATCTTCAAGTGTGTCTTTATTTGTAGGAGATTTTATATCTGGCCTCAAAGATAGGTCAGAGGGGTGATTCTTGAGACCTCATCTCCATTTAAAGTGCTTCCTATGTGTTGTACCTCTCACCTAGAAGTTGACAGTTTGAATTAGTTAATGTATATAAAGACTGATGAGCTACAAAGCTAGTGGCTTTATTTTTCATTAAATTAGTCTGTAATTGTAATTAACTAGGATAGGTGATCAAAATAATTTTTTTTAGAGCAACACTGTTTCAAATAGCTGCTGAATTCTTATTTAAAGCCTCACGCAACTCATTTGAAATTAAATCAAATTTAGAACTGTAATAATTCTGTAAAATACAGTATATTTACCTCCAGTATATTTACCTCCTAAACATGCAATTTGATAATTACATTAAACATATATCATCACCCTTTACTTTTATATGGAGTGTTAAACCTGTTAAATTGATCGTCATTCTGGTAAACAACACAATTTAAAAGCATTAGAGGGAATGTTACATTACTTACATCACTTATCCATCTTACTATTGCAACAATTCCTGGACTTGTTACATGCCTGGCCTTCAATATTGATCTTCAAACTTTTATTGTTAAACAACTTGCTTCTTCACAACAGTAAAACTCATGTTGATTCCCTCAGGTAATAAACATTGAAAACAGCGAACAGAAGCTCATGCTGACTTTGTCAGAAAGAGAAAATAGATAACATGATTGATGACTTAAGATATGTGTCTGTTGTTAGTACCAGCAGTGCAGTTACTAGATCTTATAAGGTTGTAAAACTGGCAGTACCGTATTTCCTCCAATAGGGGCCCGGGCCCTTATTAACATGCAAGGGCTCTTACCCCCGGCGCTTATTGGAGGCCCGGCTCTTATTGGAGGCCCGGCCCTTATTTTATTTTTAGGTTTGACCAATAAACGTGATAACCTCTGATAACTGACTTAAATTTCTAAGAATAACACAAACTCCTCGCCATTTGACGTATACCGGATTTAATGTTGTACTTAAAACCTCTTAGTGCCTGGGAACATTTAAGTAGAAATGTATCTGATAGGGAGTAATAATTGATGCAATATAAATCAGGCCCCCATTAGACCCTCTGAGGCCCGGCTCTTATTCATGTAGAGGTACCTTTACCCCCCGGCCCGGCCAGGCTCTTATTTGAGGAAATCGGTATATTGCTCTCATAATTTAAATTATATAGTCCTGATACATTACACTACTTGAGTAACACATGAGGATGTTTTGCAATAGTTACAGTGACACAATTGCAAGTGCTAATATGGTGAAATCTCTTTAAAGTAAAGTTAACATTTGTCAAAGAAGTTTATGTCGTTTCTCTTCCAGGAATGCAGTAAAAGATTCCCAGTTCAGACATTACCCGATGATAATGGTAGGTAACCATGGTAATGGGGCACCTGATATTTCACAACTATCTTTTTCAAAATGATTGATCTTATGTTAGAATTACAGGATATAAAATTATATATTTGTTGTGTGAGATATTTTTAAAAGAATTATATTCTTAGTGTACCAATAAATGTAAAGAATGTGTTTGAAATATATATTCGGAGTACTCTGACTATACTTCATCAAATTCATTTATCAAATATTGACTAAATGTTTTATGTTGTTAAAATACTGACAGTTATTTTTAAAATATTCAATGTATTATGCATAATACTCTCTTATGATTTAAGATTTTCTGTTAAGTACAGAACTTCAACAAATGGAATTTACGTCATACTTTATATAAAAATCATTTATCAATGTCCAAATTATCTATTTTACCATTTGCTTCAGGATGTGCTTATCAAACATGTTTTTCCTAAAATTATTAATAAAGACAGTTACCGTGTAAATAGGCTATCTTTTCATGAAATTGATGGAGATGTTTATTTTGGTACATTCCCCTTGACTTGATAAATCCAATAATTATGAAAAGTAAGACAAACTTACAAGTAATTGACAAGTTGACATAAATATGTCTACATTGATTTCATACATACTTTCTCAGTCTCAATTTAGACACGCTTTGTCAGCAATTATTTGATGTAAAGGTCTTGGTAAGGTTATACAAGAAGACAAATGTGTTTTCTATTGATTTAATGTTAGTCATTTGTTTTCTTGAGAGGCTTAATAAAGATGTAAAACAAAAATATTGAATAAATCTAACTTCAACATTAAGTTGATTTTATCATGTTCTTATGAGAAAATTATTGCTATTTATATATATTATTATATAAGCTTAATACATCCTTCCCTACCAGGGTGCCGTTCCACTAACCAATCTTAGCCGTAAGATCAGTCGAAAGCCCATCTTTTATCATTGGCTAAGATTGATCTTAGGGCTAAGATCGGTTGGTTGATGGAATGGGTGCTGTTCCACTAACCGATCTTAACACTAAGATCAATTGTAAGCCCATGCCTTAACATTGGCTAAGATTGATCTTAGGGCTAAGATCGGTAAGTGGAATGGTACAGGGCATTTGTTTCCCCAAGGCTACTCCGATCCTCTGATCGACTAAACAGCTTCTGCCTTGTATCACGCTTTAAATAACCAGCCAATAAATAACTTCAATTGAGCAGTAGAAGCAGTTCCAAATGAGAAGACCGATGAGCGAGGATCGATTTTCAAGTCTCGATATTTCATTGGCTGTTAAAGACATGCTCTATATATCAATGAGTACCCAGTCTTCAGTGATATGAGGCAGAAGGTGTTTAGGGGATCAGGGGATTGAACTAGCCTTGTGGAAACAAATACTTATTCTTGGGACCTCAATGTAACCTTTCAAAGTACGAAAAAGTATATTCTCAAAATTAATAATTTGTCTATGCATTGATAAATTATCCAAATAAATTGTAAATTTTATAATCCCTTTAAATAGGAACATTTTAAAAACATAGAACAGAGAGAAATCTTTTCATCAAACAACAAACACAAAAATTCATTTGACCTGTTGGTCCCAGAAATTGCATGATAGCTGGTGGCCAGTTCCAGGTTAGCTTAGCTCTGGTTAGCCTCTTCACTAAAACATTGTGACTTCTGTGAACTGAACACTCAGAATGGTAGGAACATATAAGCTTAAAGGCGCTGTAGCACGTTTTTTGCAAAATTTATTTTTTCAAATTTCCCATTTATAATGATAGTTTATGTCATTTAAATTAACTTTAGAGGGTAAAACATCTTATTACACAAACAAATTATCTGTAGTGGTAAAAACTATGTTGCGTATAAAGCAAAAATTGCATGGCGGCCATTTTATTGTGAACACAATTTATTATTTTGTATTACAAAAACGATTCCCATGGCTTAACCAAAACATGTACACTCATTTTAAACTTTATTTTCCGAGGAGAAAAGGATGTTTTACTATTGGTGAAATTATTTTTCAAATACATTTCATCAACTTATTTGAGCGAAAAAACGTGCTACAGCGCCTTTAAGTGCTTTATTGTAATATTTGCTTCAGGTGGGGATGTCAAGCCAAAACAGTTCAAGTCACAGCGAATTCTCATGAGCAGTCCAAAGTAAGTTTTGGTTGATGAGTATATAATTTATAAGAAGAGGAAGATTTTCTTTAAAGGGACACTGCGTCGAGGATAAAAATGAGTCTCATCTTTATCTCACTAAGCTGATTAGAGTGAGTAGAGTATAACAAGTTATGCTTCACTTCACTGTCTACATGCAGTAGTTTTTATTACCAATTACGTCTATTGTCTGAAATTCGGTGTCTGTGATTTGTTAGCAGACATGTTAATCAGCATAGGTAGATACACATGGTCTGGTTTTTAATCTCGACGCGGTGTCCCTTTAATGTAAAAATGCATGATGTTTCGGAGTATGTACTCACTCTTTCATCGGTTGGAAAGTGAGAAAGCAAAAAAGACATTGTAGAGGAAACTAAATCAGGTAGTTGATTTTAAACATTTAAACAAAACACATATCTCTCAACCTGCACAGCTGGCCTCTGCTATGCAGCATATGTTTGAATAGAATATAAAACTGATATATATTTCTTTTTCTTTGTTTCAGTGGCACAGGACAGATCAAATGTATGGTCACCCTGAAAGGGGATTCTATATTTGAAGCAGTAAGTATGTTTTAAGTCAGATAACATACAAGGAATAATCTGTAGTTTTCATGGATGTTTAGTTATTTTCATTCTGTGAGCAGCTTGTGCTGCAAGCTGACAAATGATGAAAGCTTTTTATGTTGCTGTGTGTAAGTATCAATTTCATAATGTTTATTTGTTGTTTATTGTGAATAAAACTGTACTGATATCACAACATCAGTGAAATCAAAGATATCCTATCCAGATTTGTGTTGAACATATAGATCGGACAATAGTGATATCATAACATCAATGATATCTTCTCCAGATTTGTGTTGAACATACTGATGGATAATAGTGATATCACAACATCAAGGATATCTTCTCCAGATTTGTGTTGAACATACTGATGGATAATAGTGATATCACAACATCAAGGATATCCAATCCAGATTTGTGTTGAGCATATTGATTAGATAACAGCAATATCATTGATGTCAAAGATATCTTATCCAGATTTGTGTTGAAGATATTGATTGGAAAACAGTGACATCAAAGATATCTTATCCAGATTTATGCCGAGCATATTGATTAGATAACAGTGATATCACAACATCAAATATATCTTATCCAAATTAATGTTGAGCCTATTGATTGGATAACAGTGATATCACAACATCAAGGATATCTTATTCAAATTTATGTTGAGCATATTGATTGGATAACAGTGATATCACAACATCAAGGTTTATCTTATCCAAATTTATATTGAGCATATTGATTGGATAACAGTGATATCACAACATCAAGGATATCTTATCCAAATTTATATTGAGCATATTGATTGGATAACAGTGATATCACAACATCAAGGATATCTTATCCAAATTTATATTGAGCATATTGATTGGATAACAGTGATATCACAACATCAAGGATATCTTATTCAAATTTATGTTGAGCATATTGATTGGATAACAGTGATATCACAACATCAAGGATATCTTCTCCAAATTTATGTTGAGCATATTGATTGGATAACAGTGATATCACAACATCAAGGATATCTTATCCAAATTTATGTTGAGCATATTGATTGGATAACTGTGATATCACAACATCAAGGATATCTTATCCAAATTTATGTTGAGCATATTGATTGGATAACAGTGATATCACAACATCAAGGATATCTTATCCAAATTTATGTTGAGCATATTGATTGGATAACAGTGATATCACAACATCAAGGATATCTTATCCAAATTTATGTTGAGCATATTGATTGGATAACTGTGATATCACAACATCAAGGATATCCTATCCAAATTTATGTTGAGCATATTGATTGGATAACAGTGATATCACAACATCAAGGATATCTTATCCAAATTTATGTTGAGCATATTGATTGGATAACTGTGATATCACAACATCAAGGATATCCTATCCAAATTTATGTTGAGCATATTGATTGGATAACAGTGATATCACAACATCAAGGATATCTTATCCAAATTTATGTTGAGCATATTGATTGGATAACAGTGATATCACAACATCAAGGATATCTTATCCAAATTTATGTTGAGCATATTGATTGGATAACTGTGATATCACAACATCAAGGATATCCTATCCAAATTTATATTGAGCATATTGATTGGATAACAGTGATATCACAACATCAAGGATATCTTATTCAAATTTATATTGAGCATATTGATTGGATAACAGTGATATCACAACATCAAGGATATCTTATTCAAATTTATGTTGAGCATATTGATTGGATAACAGTGATATCACAACATCAAGGATATATTATCCAAATTTATGTTGAGCATATTAATTTGATAACTGTGATATCACAACATCAAAGATATATTATCCAAATTTATGTTGAGCATATTGATTGGATAACAGTGATATCACAACATCAAGGATATCTTATCCAAATTTATGTTGAGCATATTGATTGGATAACAGTGATATCACAACATCAAGGATATCTTATCCAAATTTATGTTGAGCATATTGATTGGATAACTGTGATATCACAACATCAAGGATATCCTATCCAAATTTATGTTGAGCATATTGATTGGATAACAGTGATATCACAACATCAAGGATATCTTATCCAAATTTATGTTGAGCATATTGATTGGATAACTGTGATATCACAACATCAAGGATATCCTATCCAAATTTATGTTGAGCATATTGATTGGATAACAGTGATATCACAACATCAAGGATATCTTATCCAAATTTATGTTGAGCATATTGATTGGATAACAGTGATATCACAACATCAAGGATATCTTATCCAAATTTATGTTGAGCATATTGATTGGATAACTGTGATATCACAACATCAAGGATATCCTATCCAAATTTATATTGAGCATATTGATTGGATAACAGTGATATCACAACATCAAGGATATCTTATTCAAATTTATATTGAGCATATTGATTGGATAACAGTGATATCACAACATCAAGGATATCTTATTCAAATTTATGTTGAGCATATTGATTGGATAACAGTGATATCACAACATCAAGGATATATTATCCAAATTTATGTTGAGCATATTAATTTGATAACTGTGATATCACAACATCAAAGATATATTATCCAAATTTATGATGAGCATATTGATTGGATAACAGTGATATCACAACATCAAGGATATCTTATCCAAATTTATGTTGAGCATATCAATTTGATAACTGTGATATCACAACATCAAAGATATATTATCCAAATTTATATTGAGCATATTGATTGGATAACAGTGATATCACAACATCAAGGATATCTCATCCAAATTTATATTGAGCATATTGATTGGATAACTATGATATCACAACATCAAGGATATCTTATTCAAATTTATGTTGAGCATATTGATTGGATAACAGTGATATCACAACATCAAGGTTTATCTTATCCAAATTTATATTGAGCATATTGATTGGATAACAGTGATATCACAACATCAAGGATATCTTATCCAAATTTATATTGAGCATATTGATTGGATAACAGTGATATCACAACATCAAGGATATCTTATCCAAATTTATATTGAGCATATTGATTGGATAACAGTGATATCACAACATCAAGGATATCTTATTCAAATTTATGTTGAGCATATTGATTGGATAACAGTGATATCACAACATCAAGGATATCTTCTCCAAATTTATGTTGAGCATATTGATTGGATAACAGTGATATCACAACATCAAGGATATCTTATCCAAATTTATGTTGAGCATATTGATTGGATAACTGTGATATCACAACATCAAGGATATCTTATCCAAATTTATGTTGAGCATATTGATTGGATAACAGTGATATCACAACATCAAGGATATCTTATCCAAATTTATGTTGAGCATATTGATTGGATAACAGTGATATCACAACATCAAGGATATCTTATCCAAATTTATGTTGAGCATATTGATTGGATAACTGTGATATCACAACATCAAGGATATCCTATCCAAATTTATGTTGAGCATACTGATTGGATAACAGTGATATCACAACATCAAGGATATCTTATCCAAATTTATGTTGAGCATATTGATTGGATAACTGTGATATCACAACATCAAGGATATCCTATCCAAATTTATGTTGAGCATATTGATTGGATAACAGTGATATCACAACATCAAGGATATCTTATCCAAATTTATGTTGAGCATATTGATTGGATAACAGTGATATCACAACATCAAGGATATCTTATCCAAATTTATGTTGAGCATATTGATTGGATAACTGTGATATCACAACATCAAGGATATCCTATCCAAATTTATATTGAGCATATTGATTGGATAACAGTGATATCACAACATCAAGGATATCTTATTCAAATTTATGTTGAGCATATTGATTGGATAACAGTGATATCACAACATCAAGGATATCTTATCCAAATTTATGTTGAGCATATTGATTGGATAACTGTGATATCACAACATCAAGGATATCTTATCCAAATTTATGTTGAGCATTTTGATTGGATAACTGTGATATCACAACATCAAGGATATCTTATCTACATATATACTTTACAATGACTTTGTTCCTGTTGTTGACTTATATTTAGGACATATATTATTATTCCCTATTTTTCCAGGATATAAACTTCAAACACAAACAGGGTAAGGAGCACCACCAGTATAAAACCAGCATCCTGGAGGACTCCCCCTGGAAACTCCAGCAGGTGAGCAGTACACAGGAGCCTTGTGTTTGTTGTTCACAGTTAATCAACTACCTGGGCGTTGTGAACACCTGTATCATAACCGTTGGCATCTAGTTCTAAATTATGGCATAGTTTCTATTTTACTGGATTATTATACGGGTAACAAATATCTAATATGTAGTAAATAAGGGAAAGTGCTCTTTTGGAAAATGCTATTGTTGTATACATCATATACAAGCCTCATTTGCAACACATTTGAAAGCATTTGCTCCCTATATTTTCAGTTTGCTCTCTGTAATTTTCAGTAAGGAGCCCCTTGACAAAATTCTGGGTCCGTTTGAAAATACAAAATACAAGATATGACCATTATCTATAACATATACTTTAATATGATTGCTGAATCACTTTCTTGCTTATTTCATTCTAATTTTCTGTATACTCCTTGAAATTATATTCCCCCCCTGAGAATAACCACGTTTTATGTTCCATATTGTTATAACACATAAATATGTATAACTGTTCCAGGGCTTGCACAATAGGTGTTCAGAATGCAGAGAAAAAGCTCACACACATTCCAATTCCAACATCCCTTCCACTAGACACTTTCATTATTGATGCTGTTATGTTTGCACAATGCAAATACCAGAGATTTCTGCAAGCAAAAGTGTTCTTGCCGAACTAGCTGTAACTTTTATAGAAGGAAATTAAGTTAGGATCTCTCCACACTGAAGTTTCATCTTGGCATCAAGGAGAGTGTGTGACTCCCAGCCGTCGGCTTGTTTTATTATTGATAGTCAGAAGATATAGGAGAACTTTTTCAGAAATGTTGATCTCATTTGAGAGTGGAGATTCTTTTTTGTGTTGATTTTCCCATTGATCATTTCTGTTGTCATTGAAATAAAGACAATTCTTTATGGATTTTCAATTTCTTTATCCATGTGAAAGGCGAAGTTTCGGTACATTTTCTTATACCATTATCAAATGTTGACCTAAAAGTTTCTGTTATTTATGGCCTTTCTTTTATCCAAGTTCTGTTTAATGTCCGTTAAATGCTATTCCTACTTACATAAAGTAAATTATAGTGTTGAACCTGTTATACTACGTGAGCGTTGTTCAGTTATATAGATAATCAGTGGCGGGTCACATGAAACTCCATGTCGATCGGCCACTGGATAATTATAACTCAGTAAAATCAAAGCATTGTGACTTCATGAGCATTATAGCATCATATCATGTCATACCATGTCATCTATTTTCTGATCGTGTCGAATAATAACTTCCCCTGCAAATCACAACATGCAGTCTCTTTCACTGGCTAATTTAGGCTTTGCTGCATTTTGTTGACTTTTCTGTCAAAGCACATTATGAATTTCCAGTACAGTGCACATATTCACTAGCACAGAAATAATATTTAATAATATATATCCTTGTATTTCTGTGTTTCTCACATCACACTTGTGTTCTCCCAGTTATCCTCAGCCCAATAACGTTGTGTTATTTTTCCTGTTATCATCAAAATGTATCACATTTGTTACTTATGTTATCATCCTCCAGATCCAAAATGTCATCCAGGTGTTATCCAAGTTAATCGTAACTGATGTTATCCCACTAATAACTAGTGTTATTCAAGTAATATCCAGTGTCACTCCATTTATTGTGAGTATTTTCCATTAACCTTCAGGTTACCCCAGTAATCATTTGCTGGTATCCTTTAGATAATATTTTGTGTTTCAGAGAAAATCACGTTCTCTCAATCAAATTCTCCATCTGCTAAGTTCAGTCCGCTACACTTATAAATAATTGTTCAAATCTTATTGAATGAAACGTCTTTTATTCAATAATGTAAAAAATAAAATAATAAATTCAATTCCAATGGTTTGGAAGGGTGCGTCCTCGCATTTGAATTTTAGAAATGCAAACCTTTCGCAAATGGCATCACTAATAAAAATGTTCACGCATTTTTAGAAACTCCGAAAAGTAAAATATTTTCCTGAGAAAATATTCCCTCGAAAAGGCGGGTCCCGTACTCAAATATATTTTCGTTTTTATGTTATATTTTTTTTCTCCAAAACTGGAAACAAAATTTCGTCATGACAGTTGTTCATCGTTTATAAAGCTCTATATTTGCGTATCAAAAGAACAGTATTTTAGTTATATTTTATCATACTTCTTCACTTATGCGTACATCAATATTGCGGCGCTTTGCGCATGCATAGTTCTTCCCAGAAATATGCACATTATATATGGAATTAAAGACAATCTTTTCCTCTTTACAATGATGTAAAAATGATAAAAATCGGACTTGCGGTTCAAAAGTTATGAAGTGCGAAACTTATACCTTTTGGCGCGGCGCTTCGCGCATGCAGAGTTCTTCCCGAAAACATGCGCATTATACAATACATGGAATTAAAGACAATGTTTTCCTCTTTACAATTATGTAAAAATTATAAAAATCGGACTTGCGGTTCAAAAGTTATAAAGCCCGTAATGATGATATATGCTACGAGCGCCACTTATTATCATTTGCTGGTATCCTTTACATAATATTTAGTGTTTTCAGTGAAAATCACGTTCTCTCATCGGGTATTTTCACTTGTGGAACAGAGAAAGTTACATTGAAAACACCAAACATTCAGTTTTTAGCTCATCAGGCCTGAAAGGCCCGATGGGCTTATGGCATGGCATGGTGTCCGGCGTCCTTCGGTCTGTCCATCCGTCCGTAAAATTTTTGTTTTTTCGACTTCTTCTCGAGAACCAATGACTCCACAGAGCTGAAATTTTATGTGCAGACTCCTTGGCCAATGGGGATTCTAAATTGTAGATTTCGTCACATCCTTAAAAAGTTTTTTTCATCTTCTTCTCCAGTTCCAAAAGGTCTAGAGAGCTGAAAAGTTGTGTGCAGACTCCTTGGGCCAATGGGGATTCTAAATTGTAGATTTAGTGACCCTGTGTCCCCAAATGGGGTCACAGGGGTCACATCCTTAAAAACTTATTTTCATCTTCTTTTCCAGTTCCAAAAGGTCTAGAGAGCTGAAAAGTTGTGTGGAGACTCCTTGGCCAATGGGGATTCTAAATTGTAGATTGTGTGACCCTGTGACCCCAAATGGGGTCACAGTGGTTATGATCTAAGAACCTATCTTTTGCTTGTAAACAATAACTAAATTAACTTAAATATTCAACTATAGATAATAAATCAATGAAATCCTGATGAGCTACAGAGCCCATGGCTCTATTTTTAATGATTTTGTAAACAGAAATGCAGTATCTCTAAAATTGCTTCCCTTAGCAATTTCTGGCGACATCACATCATTGCTGATGACATTGTATTGATAGTAGAACTGACATCATGCCAAGTATTTACGTGACATCTGATTTCTAACAGCAGAGGTGAGAACACTTTTCTCAGATTTTTCTCTCAGCTGAGCGTACAATAATTATGTGTTTAGTGCTTGTTGAAGTTATCCCTCGTGTTATCACCATCATATAACTAGTGTTGTTCTTCTTCAGATCCAAGACGCAGGAAACCACCTATGCAAAGCTCTGTCCATTCTCAACACACACGACACAACTTACAAGTTCCAGTCAGGAAAAGAAGTCATACTGGTGAAGCTGTTTATAGAAATACCTGCTATTTAGATAGTGAACAAATGTAACATTGTTTTATGTGGGATCATATTATCTGCACGTGGTACAAGGTCACGGTGGCCGAATGGATAAGTTGTTGGTACAGTCAGTGCTGGCGGTTGGTGAAGGTGCGGGTTAGGGTCGAATTCAGCAAGGGACTCATCCTGGAAAAGACAAGAATTTGTACTATTGCAGTTAGTGTGATCCCAAATATAACAGTTTCTAAAAAATATTTGTTTAGTTAAGATGGTCTGTGTTTGTGCAGCTCTCATACATTATAAGTTGTATGCTTCTCTCGAGAGTGATATGGTCTTATGTACCATCTTTGTATCGGTGTTTCTCGAAGCTGTCACTTCACTTCATATATCCAATTCCATGAAAATAAATTTGACTGCAGACTTTTTTTTAGTTTAGTAATTTTAATAACAATGTATTTGAAAAATTATATGATGAAATCTTCGAATGTTCAGTTTTCCAAATTAAGTATTTCATTATTTGCTACTTATTTATTTATGAGAAGTATAATCACTGCCATGTTTTTATTGAACTTCAGCTTCTAGACGATGTGATGAAGAGTATTATGAAATGTCGAGGAAGTCTCACCCTGCCAAAAAGAAAATCATTACAAGACCTCGTCAATAACAGAAATATGGTGGGTAATTTTCCCATTATCAACCAGGACTCGAACTGTTCTCAGCTGTCTATGTCCGCCCTGATCACACACATAAACATTGAGAAGGCAAACAAGAGGACTGGTTGTTTTAATTTTACTTATCCATGAATCAAACATGATATATCCAAACATTTTAACCAAATTGCTAGAGTCGGAAACCTTCAAAATAAGAGAAAGTATCATGAACAAGTACTATCAATAAAACACTGATTTGATGAAGACATGAATATTTACAGTTAGCTGTATCCATTCATTGTTAGCCCATGGATATATATTTTACTGTGACAGGTTTTCTTCTCATTTCATATAATGTACAAAAACAAAATGTTAAATACTCCGAACTGTCCCTTTAATCCAAGCTCATTTTCAGGGCTGATAAAGGCTAGAAGAGTAAGCTGTTCATGATGATACAGTTTTCAGGGTGGACAAGAGTTGCCTCCCTTCAATGAAATATCTTATGTTTTCATGCCTGCTAGAGTTCACTCCCTTGATTAGAAGATTTTGTTGGTTTGAGAACTAGTAAGGATATTTCTTACATAGGCATAAACAGAGAATAAAGAAATAATTTTACCATCCTGAAGTATGAAATGTTATGAATAATGTTTGAAAATGGATATTTCCCACATGTCAGCATCATGATATCATTATGTGTAAACAAGTGAGTATTCATGAATTGTTGATAGAGCTCTACACACCACAAGGGCAATGCTCAAAGCCAAAATGTTTAGGTGACTGAATCAAATTGGCTGATTACCAAGGTCAATTTAACACTTACCTGACAAGTCACATTTCAAGTTTACAAAATATATTATTTTTAGAAAGTGTTTTTCATAAATGGAGTTTATGGCAAGCTTGAGGTCAAATAAAGGAAGATTGTAGAGCTTCATATACATGTGTTAAATACTTCTATAACATACTTCTACACAAATACTTCTGTGAGTTTGTTGGTTACATTTCACATGTTCTCTCCTCCCCACAGCATGTTTTGTATCCCCCTGTGCCAAGTGATGTCGCCATGTCTTTCTACGTTCACTCATCCAAGTTGATCCTGGCTCTGTACCACCTCTACATCAGCGGGCCCAAGATAGAAGTCACCGCTCGCTACCAGGTTTGTCACAACCTCCAGACGCAAGGCATTACTCTTGCCAGTCTCCAACACTTGCAGCATTTCCTTTTCCGTGCCTTTTCAGAGCCCCCTATGCATTTCAGGTGCAGTGATCCACAATCTTAAACACGGTAAAGTGAGACAAATAATACAAGGCTTAAATCAGCCAGTAATGGAGACTGGCAAGAGTGATGCCTTGCATGGAGATGTTGGGTATGTCAGTGTACTGTCAACATCTTTAGCTTTATTCAATCAGGGGTTACAAGATAAAGTGGTCCCAAGATGGAAATCGCACCTTGCTACCAGGTATTGCAGTGGAATCTCTAGATTAGAATCCCTACTTGTTCTCTCTCTGAGTGTACTCTTCAAGGAACATTTGAATTGGAAGTACCATTTGAACTTGTACCAGTGTAATCCCTGGGGAAGCTTGTTAAGAGGTGAACAGTCATAATCTCAGTTATAATTTAAATATATGTCTTCAGTCACAGATAATAAATCAAAGAAAAATGGATGAGCTACAGAACTAATAGCTTTACTATTGTTGTTGGAATAATATTCAAGGACTGATAATCAAGTTGATGATTTTATTTTATGAATGAATCATAAAATGCACACTAATTAGTTAATCATGGAGACATTTCAAAGTAGTGATTTATATCTGCATTTATATGTGAGAATTATTAAGTATATCTATATATTATGATATGATGAGTATGTACTGATGTTAATTGAGGTCTCAATCTTCAGGTTGAGTCGCCGCTAATGGCTGCAATACTGCCGTAGCGGCGTTAAACAATAACTCACTCACTCACTCACTTCAGGTTGAAACCGTGGTTCAATGGTTGAATGAGGCCATCGTTTTCTTCACACTAGCTCTACAGCAGTGTCAGCAACTAAAAGACAAGGTAAGGAACATGCATTCCGTACTAAAACATTTAATATTTTCTCTGCCAGTAGGAAACACAGGTATTTACAATCCTCATTCAGAGATATTACCAAATAGTCACCATCAATTATTAAAGATACATCCATTGTGTTTCATAAAATTTCATTAGGCTGAATTTCAAAATGTGCTGATTTCAGTTCAAACAATTTCACTCAAAATGCATACTGGTTGCCCAATCACCAAATATAACGTAATTACTAGTATTTAATTAGAATTGAGCAACATCATTATACTTGTACAGAAACCGAAACTACACGTTCAGTTTACATATACAGTAGTTATAAGACCTATTAAACATTATCCAGCCAAAGTGGTCTGTATGTCGGGTTTAAATAAGTTTCCAAAATTACGTTTGACTTATTGACGCGCGTCACACGCTGTGCATTGTCTGGTTTATGATCAGAAATTGATACGTTTACCTTTATATCGTTGGTATACTGATTCGACGATCATCAAAATAGCAAAATGCGGTAACAGTCAGTACTTCTCGAAATATTACCATCATTTATAACATTTGGCATATGTGACCCACAACAACACAATGGATGCACCTTTTAAAAAAATTCCTTAGGAAACTGTAGAAGTGTTTGCAGTGAAGTGTACTTCCTTTAATAACATTACTTGTTTTAGGGCAATACAAGTACAGTAAAGTAAAAATTTGAGTGCAATAACTAGGGAATACTTAAGAATGTCTGGATAAATAATGTTTTTTTTAACAGTTTCATTAGGAGAGAAAAGAAAGTAACTACAACTGCTACTGCAGTAATCCTAAATACTTTCACACTATGTAAGGACATTTCCATAAACTAAGAAGACATCATAAAGACAAATATATTTATAAAATGAACTTCATTCCTTTCAGTTGACAGTTCTGTTGCAGTATGAAGGGTTATCGTAACATTCCACACCACTACTCCATTAAGCCTTTGTAAATGGGACTGGAAAAACATCAAGAAAGACTTACCCATTAACCCTGTATAAACCCTGAATGGCAGGAGTTGGGAACTGATGGCTGGTTCCTTGTAGCAGATATGATTCCATGTGAACCAGCAGGGCACAGTGGTGTATGTGTCTGATCACAACAAGTGTTTTATGCTTGTGAGACAGCCTTGTCTAGATGAAATATTAAATGGAAATATAATGGCAGAATTAGAGGATGTAAGAATCCAGATGACCAGCTATAGTGCTTGTGTAGACTGTGTTGATAACATACTGCCAGGAACCTGTCCAACAACAGTGCTAATAGGATGGAGTCTTTGGTGTATATATTGCCAGGGACCAGTTTATCACTGTATGAACTAGTTCATCGGATGACGCATTTCCAGGAACCAATCCACCAGTGTATGGACTATTTGATTGGATGATATATTGCCAGGAACCAATCCATCAGTGTATGGACTATTTGATTGGATGATATATTGCCAGGAACCAATCCATGGTATGGACTCTTTGATTGGATGATATATTGCCAGGAACCAATCCACCAGTGCATGGACTATTTGATTGGATGATATATTGCCAGGAACCAATCCATGGTATGGACTCTTTGATTGGATGATATATTGCCAGGAACCAATCCCTCAGTGCATGGATTGTTTGATTGGATGATATATTGCCAGGAACCAATCCACCAGTGTATGGATTATTTGATTGGATGTTATATTACAAGGAACAAATCCATCACTAACTTCCCTGTGCAAGGCATAACTCGCACCAGTCTCCATCACTGGCTAAATTAACCCTTGCAGCATTTCCTTCATTTTTCTGTGCTAGCAAATCATAGCCCACTATGCATTTCAGGTGTTGACGCAGCTCTGCTATCTAAGATCGGAAAATTGAGGGAAATGCTGCAAGACTTAATTTAGTCAGTGATGGAGACTGGTGCCAGTTACGCCTTGGGTTGGGAACATGATCAACAGTAGTAATATTTGGATATAGTGTTTTGGTAACATGGTATCTGATTTTCAATGAACATGTTGTATATGAGAGGTGATAAATATTCAGTAGACCAGCAGGCAGCCATATCATAATCAAGAGGATGTGTATTTACAAAGAAGATATATCATTGTATATAGTTAGATGAAAACTTCAATATTCCTTTGGTGGCGTATGGCCATCCTGGGATTGTATAAATTACTCTGTGATGTATAAATTACTCTATGATGTATAAATTACTCTATGATGTATAAATTACTCTATGATGTATAAATTACTCTGTGATGTATAAAGACAGAAATCATGTGAAGGAAGGACTGTTGTCTGAATCATGTTTACTAAAAAAGCAGTAATATTTCAAGGTTAGAAAGATCAAAGTTGTGTAACCAAATTTGAAATGTTTATATCCATATTAACATATCATGTTATATCAGATGAGATAGAAAACCCTGTCCTAGTGATATTCATTCATATACTTTTAGTCCCCTACAAACATGTCCACTATTCACTGTTTACTGTTAGTTTGAGGGACTACATATTGTGGATTTTTCAATGATTTAGCATCAAAGGGTATTAAACTCAACATATTACAGAATTTTGTTCACGTTTTTAATCCAAAATAATTATTTAATCATCAATTGAAATTACTTGATTAATATTGATATGAATGAAAATGATTTAGATCATATCAGTTCAAATACACTGTTAGAATACATTGTCTCAAAACACTTACCGGTACATTGTAAATAGCATTGAATGTTGAAATCGATAGAGATTTCATATCGACATCAAATTTAAATAAATCATAGCCAAAGTTTGTAAAGTTGTTTGTAAAATGCTGTTGAAGCTAAATTCAAGTGTTATAAATATATATCTTAATATTCCACATTCCATAATATTCTTTCCCACTCACTGGCCATGTTTCTGTCTTATTTTCTGCATTTGGAATGGAAATATTGTCTCAGTTTGCTTTCTTATTTGTTCAAAATCAAAAAGTGCTCATATCTTTATGTTTATAAATAAATATTTATTTTATGTTTATTAATTTCAGAAAATTTAAATTTGTTTCATTTCTCAAACAAATATTGGTCAATTTGTAGAATTTATTTCATAGATGATCATGACTTGTATTATACAAACTATTTTTCTTGTATGTTTTGTTTTTGATAATTAAAAATGAAATTGTTCATTGATTGTACAGTTGTTTAAAGTACCGGTTAGTGTCATTAACCAAATCTCAACTGACTCGATTACAGCCAATGAGAAAGTGACACTTTCAAACTAGCCAATCAGATGTCAGATGTTTCATATGTTCACAGGCACTATAGGATGTCCTTTCCAAGACCTCTGGATGAAAGGACACGAGGAAAGGTTTTCTTGACAAAAATTTCTCAATTCTCAGGTTCTATGTTTTTTTGAAGATCACAATGCTTTTAAATACAGCAACCTAATGATAGGCTGTTAACATCAAGTAGCTGTGATCCTCACAGAAAGCTATGATTGTTTGTTGTAAAGAAATTGAGTGATTGCACAGGAAATTTGTATAGAATAAAATCCAACAAATCAAAATACCACTATGTTGTTGATTACTCGATTAGAAAAATAATAATATGGATATTTATATGGCACACTTTCCGACTCAATCATGAATGTTCAAGGCGTGACCAACGTTATTACCCAAGTGGACATAGCATGTTGCTAGGTCACTTCCAACACAACTTTTACCAGGTACCCATTTGTACTGCTGGGTGAACAGGGGCCCATTTTGAATTAGATCAAACTCAGGATGATACAGCAAGTCTTACAACTCCTGTCTTGGTGAGGGACAGCAAAAATCACCCTTCAAGCTCTCAGTTAATTCAGTATGAGAGTGGATTACAAACACATTCGGCAAGCTGCATCCATTGTTGCTGAACTTACTGACTGAGGTCAACTGAGCTATGCACAGTATCGCTTGTCTTGTACTATGCCAACAATAATGACAAGATGGTGGAGGGTGAGACATTCACCCAAAAAGACTCTATATAAATATTTGCTTAAAAAAGTAGCTTCTTCTCTTTTTATACCCGTGCTCTTACAAATCAAAATGCTTCCTGCTCCTTCTAGCCAGTTCAAAATATAGTTTAACCATAAATAATTGCTGCAAAAGGTTTCCCTGATATGGTAAAGTGTACTTTAACATACTAAAAGATTACCAAAGTAGAACCCCTGGAAAAGTGTTATTGTCAACATGGCGTCCAAGATTGCCGGTGAAACCTCTTAAAGGGAAAGTTCTGTCGCCATATTGGATTTGTTTGCATTATGTGAAATGAAAACATGCTATATTGTACTTAATTTTGCAACTTTGTAATAACTCAAAACATACACTAGTAAGGTAAAACTAATAAACAATTTGCTGTTATGCTGTAGCGAAGTTTTACCCACTGGCTGTGCCGATGAATGGCTTCAGTTCTCATTATTTAAATTTTCAACAAATGTGGGCTTTAGCAAGTTGTGAAAAATAAAAGTCATCAAAATGTTACCGTCATTGGTATCTTTCAATTTCACTGTGTTTTAATCATGTATTAATAACGTATATATTAAACAAGAATATCCTCCCGAATTTCGTTTCCACAAAAAATACCCCGATAGAACCCTCCTTTTAAAGGCGCTGTAGCACGTTTTTTCGCTCAAATAAGTTGATGAAATGTATTTGAAAAATAATTTCACCAATAGTAAAACATCCTTTTCTCCTCGGAAAATAAAGTTTAAAACGAGTGTACATGTTTTGGTTAAGCCATGGGAATCGTTTTTGTAATACAAAATAATAAATTGTGTTCACAATAAAATGGCCGCCATGCAATTTTTGCTTTATACGCAACATAGTTTTTACCACTACAGATAATTTGTTTGTGTAATAAGACGTTTTACCCTCTAAAGTTAATTTAAATGACATAAACTATCATTATAAATGGGAAATTTGAAAAAATAAATTTTGCAAAAAACGTGCTACAGCGCCTTTAATGATCATTACTCTGTAAACCCTAGGTTTGGGCGCAACGAACACATAATTATCTATATAAAATGATGTTTGTCTATCATGAAAATAAAATCAAACATTGCTTCAAAAATGGTCGCCGACACCCCTGAATGACCGCAAGTTCATAACTATTGACTCAAAATTGATAATCTAGATGTCTATTTCAACGTTTTCCGCGAGTCCTACTTTGGTGAACTTTTAGTGTGTTATAAAGTAATCTTTCCCCTACCAGAATCAGTTGAGAAACTTTTTTTTAGCAATTTGGTGGTTGAGGTTTTTTTTTCTCCATACCTTGACCTGGCCAGTTGTATCCACATGGCTCCAACCATTCTCTGATTGCATAATCACCTTTTG